>VXBO01009527.1:0-93853 GCA_013400135.1 Rhinoptilus africanus
TTCTCATTTTCCTACAGAGCATCATATAGATTTTGTCTCAATTCCTTTTCTCAGTCAACCATGATCTCATAGGCAAACAGCAAACAACCAGCCATATGCCCTGCATGGGTGAGCTGTTCCCAAGAGCATAAGTGTATTGGCTAGTGAAAACTCTTCCGGTATTTCAGGACTTCCATTTACTTGGTCTATCTACCTGGGGTGTGCTCGCCTTACATCTAAACATATACAAACTTCTTCGCTTGACGGAGTGTCAGCCCTAGTACGAGAACAGTACCACGCCGGGCAGAACACCTGCTCAAGTGGAGTCACCTAATGACACTGCACACAACATAAACCAAACAGTAGCACAGATGCTGATCAGCAGGTACAAGCTGGTGCCCACACACACTTACACAGCAGACATACAAACCCACCACTTCTATATCAAAGAGAGAGCTGTGGAGGGGAGCAAAGCGGCTCCCGCTCTGTCCTTCTCTGCCGACATTCTGACAATACACTGCAATACCTTGATTCCAGCTGCGCATGTATAAGTGGTTGAGAAGGAGGAACAGATGCGATACCTGGTGCAAATGCAAGATGGTTAAGAATGGAGGAGCACGATAACCACTTTCGTCGCTGTTGCTGTAATATCTCCTCTGCAGTTGGAGCAGATGCAGCCATAGCTTTCATTGGGGTTAAGGGTGGATATAAATCAGGTTCAGTCTCTGGATTGATTGGACCAGGATCAAAGGGATCTTCTGGCTCTTTGCGTTCTGAATTCTGCTTTTGGTAATGTTTTTCAGGACTGGGAATTGTAGCATATTCAGGCTGAGGGTTCGCAACTGGGGGTATCATTTCAAAAGACTGAGGTTCCTGGCTAGAATGAGGGCCGTCCCAAGCTATTAAGTCATTTTCCTGTGGGTGTGATTGCGTCCAAGCTGGGGATTCGAACCTGGGGAGCTGTGGCGGTGCGGCTGGTATACTTATTACTTGAAGATGGTGGTGACGATGGAGATCAGGTTGTGGATGCTGTGAGCCTTGGGTGTTATACCAATGTTGGAAGTCTAACAAGAGTGGGTATAGCACAGCTTTACTGGTGCAGGAGTGGTATGGGCCAACCCGACAGTTCAGAAATCACTATGTTTAAGTTTGGCTCAGGTAGGTGATCTGTTTCACACTTGCCTTATCGGCATTCCTGGTTATGGCCCCCAGGCATTTAAAGAATTCATTAATAATAACGTGTGGATAACGCTAGATGATAGAGCAATGTTTGATTGCTGGCGTTCCAGTTCCCAGAAGTGTGACAAAAGCAAGGAGATCTTTAAAGGACAACACCCTTTGCTGGCTGATGCCATTTGTATGGGAGGGTTGATAAATAGTTTCAGCGTTTCAGTTATTGAACCTCTAGAATTAGATTTGTTAGAATAATTAGTAACTAACCAAAGAAGCTACAGTAGCTACAAGATAACATGAAAAACAAAATTAACCGTTAGTGATAGAGGCTTAGCTGAGTTGTTGGGGAGCTGGGATATCTTGGGATGGTTAGCGGATTTAGTAAAACATGGCATTATAATCTTGATTGTGCTTATTGTTATGTTAATGCTTGTATCTTGTGTATTAAGAAAGGTGTCATATATGATTGAAGGCGCCATGAAAAAGGTATGGCTGGTTCAAGAAGAAAAAGGGGGAATTCTGGGAGTGTATTTAGCAGAAAATGGGCATATATTGAACCACCCATACGAGGAAGTGGACTGATTGTAGGCCCTCATCCTTGAGGAGAGAAAAGCAGGAGCAACAGCGATTGCTTCATCGCAAATTGAGAAACAAGCCAAGAAGAGCTGGAGGAGTATGTGGAGAAACAGAGATTAAGCAAACTCATCAGAAATGAAGCTGAGTCGCGTGCTTGCCTTGTGCAGAGGGGTACTAACAAACCGACTGATGCCTGAACACATGCAGGGACAGACGAATTGTATATAAGGGACAGTGGTAAATCAATAAAGTGGCATTTGCCGGATCATATTGATTGCTGTGCAGTGTCCTTCTGGCGCTTTCTATGTGGCAGCAATCTCTAGCTGTTTTCCAGTTTTGGGCCCAGGTCTGAGGAGAATGTTAGCACAGAGGTTAGTGGAATAAGTAAAGTAGTGCACGCAGATAGTGAAAACAGGTACAACTTTTTCTTCTTGGCACTTGCCCTGTGAGGTCAATCTCTCAGTGTATGCTGTTATTCAGCCCAGCTCAGGGGAGAGTGTAAGCACAGAGGTTAGTGGAATAGGTAAAGCAGTTACCAGAGACAAGAAGACATTTCCCTCTTGGTACTTTTTGTGTGGCAGCAATCTCTAGCTGTTTGCTTGTTTAGAGCCCACCTCTGGGGCGGGTGTTAGCACAGAAGTTAAAGGTCTCAGAGACAGTGAGAAGAATCAACACTTTTTCCTTCTGGCGCTTTCTATTTGGCATCAATCTTTAGATGTTTCCTAGTTTTTAGCCCAGCTCACGGGAGAGTGTAGCACAGAGGTTAGTGGAATAAGTAAAGCAGTGCATGGAGACAGTTAGGATTTACCAGACAAGTAATGAGAATAAACTCAAGGGTTGTATTTTTGTGCAGAGTTTACAACTAAGCTGTATAACAGAATTTCAGACACAGAAAATAAATTCTTTCAAGTTGCTTAGAAAGGACAGGAACTTCCCCTGCCATCTTCTTTAGTTGGGAACTGGTGGGCTGTGTGTCACACTGCAGGGCAGGGGCAGGCATGACTGTGTGCTCTTATCTCAGAAGCCAGATCTGGGATGTGGGAAAAAGATCCAGCAACGTTGTTGACTATATGTGAGCTCTGCTGCCTCCTCCAAATTCCAGAGAAATGAGAATACGGGATGCACTGCACAGCTTTTAAACAGCTTGTTTTGTGTAGTAGGTTAAGAAATAAAACCAATACATTTTCTTTGTGAAAATGTTACCTTCTGCAACTGTTTTGGTGGCTTTCTATCAACAATGATACAGAAAAGCCTGTGAAAACACCAAATAAAAGACTGTGAAGCCAAGTAGCCTGGCAGTGTTGCTTGCCAGTTGATACATTTCTCCTCTTGATGGGAGAGTGCTAACACCCATGGGTGCTACCTGTGAGTAACTCACATGCATTGGTCCATCCTGACAGCAATCACCTTCCAGGCACCAAAAGGAGACGTTTGTGTTCACAATGGAAATAAGGTTACAACGAACACAATAGGATTCCCCGTGGTGTGGGAGCAGCTCTGCTGTCGACCCTGTAGCTGGAAGTCAAATGGTGCCAGGTTTGAACACCATCATAAGACAGATGCTTCTGTTGTATTTCAATTGCACACCACCGCCCCCAACAACCTTTGTGCTCAGGCTGCTGGAGGTGTATTGGTAAGGGCTGGCAGGAAAACTGGAAAAGAGGTTTACAAAGAACAACCCTGTTGTCAGTGTTGTCAACCCTGGTGTCCACATTCTTAGTCTTTGGATGGCACCAGAACTACAAAGATTTTGTGCAGAACAGTTTCTAGAAACACTATTGCTGGAAATGTGATAATTATGTCAAAGTATATTAAAAAAAAAAAGTATAGGATTACTGTGGCAACACACTAATGACTTACCTGCATATAAAGCCATTGTGATTTAACACCAGCAAATTAATTTTTCTTCTTCCAGGACTGGCAACAGGATAATGATGACAAAGATGGAGGCCCCCAGGCTGAGGGAGGAGAGCAGCCCACCCTGGTCCCCGTGGTGAGGCAGTTCTCCAGTGGCAGCAGGCATTAACTCCCACTGCATCTTCTAATTTAAAACTAAACTCGGGATTTGCAATAGCAAAGTCATTCAGGGTCATGAATTCATTGCATCTAAACATGATGCACATCTGATCCCAAATGTGGAATTGTTACTGCTTCTATTAATGATGTTTTTCCTGCCTCTAAAAGCCTTGAACTCACCCATAAAAATCATTAACCCAAAGAGGTCTGTTTAGTACATCCTTTAAACACAAATTAAAAATAATTTTGTAAGAATCCAGCGCAGTCACAGTTATTCACATCAAAGTTTCCAGCCTGATGATTTGAACAGTGTCATGGGCTTCCTGGAAGAGCAAGGCCAGACTCTGGACCACTCCTGACCAGCCCCCTTGGCCACATATCTCCAGTCATGATTGTGCAGCCAGTGCTTACAAGTCACCCTCCTGCCACCCCAGCTTCTGGGAAATGCCATCTCCCTGTCTCAGCTCTCCTGCTGCCCCCAAGTTAGGTTTTTACTCCTTTAAGTGAGATTTCTGATCACTACATTAAAACAGTAATTTCTGTTTGTGTTCTCTTCAGGACGTGCCATAACACCATGATGATGCATGATTAGTATTTATTTCAATTTTGTAAAATATGTTCTTTCAAAATAACCTTAAGTTCATACCTTATTATTTACATTCAAAGAGGATTGTGAGAATTTGGTTGTATTTCCACAGCTTTGATTACTTTTAAATATTGCTCTTCCCCAAAGGCATCTCATTCCCAATAAGAGCCACGCTTGCAGCGAAACTGTTTGGATTAGACATACTGCTAAAATATTCAGATGTGGACAGAAGACTTTAGAATGTGATGCAAGTGCTACTTGCATGTTTTAAAATGTAAATAAAATATATGCATGCACTCTTAGTCCCATAAGAAAGACTATTTCCTCCTGGCTTGATCACTGGCTAAGAGAAAATTATTTCACTGAAATGTCCTCCTGCAGAGGGGGATGCAGCCCTGCCAATAACCAAGCCTTCGCAGAGGGCTCTGCTGCATGGAAGCAGAAGGTAACACTGATCCCAGCCAGGTGCTGGAGGAATCCGGTATCTGTCTCCAGGATCTCTTTTCAGATGCAGTGGGATTTAGGGGCAGTTATTCCAGCGTCAGTGTTGTTAACCCTTGTAGCATGCATGGACTTAGGGCAGACTGAACACATCAGACGCAATTTATTCATGAAAACCAAGGAACGCCTCTTGCTCATGATCTTGGGGGGCATCGGGGGGACTTGGGAGAGCAGTGGGAAAGTAATTAAATAAAAACATAGTTGCCGCCAACATGACTGACAGCAGACTCTGAAACCAACACTCCAGCTGAATAGCCTCTTTCTCTATGCTCCATTCGACTGCACTCAAATGCTAGCAATAGAGATGCAGACAGACCAGCAGCAATAATACTGTCAAAGCCCTGTAAAATTATATGAGATCACTTTGCTGCTCTGAACTTACTTAAAATCAGGCTGCCTTCCTGCATCCCAACTGCATGGCCTCAGTTCTGTGTCTTACCTCCACTTGCAACAACATGTTGGCTCTGGAGTGATTCCATCTCTTCTAGAAGTTGGAAGAGAGCTGCAGGAGAAAATCCACATCAACAGGCAAAACCATCTACAAACAGCAGACACTGAGAAGAGCTCATGAGCAAGTTCATGAGCTTGAGCTCAAGCTCATTCCTCCTGCACCTCATATGTAACAAGCAAGAAGTTGCACAGATGGGAGCAACTTTCAGAAATACCTTTCAGCTGCCACAGACCACATATGGGCTGATACATGCCTTCAAATATTGAAGGAGAACAGAAAAAAACCCTAACGGTTGGGATGCAGTTTTTGCTGGCTCAACAAAAGTGGATAACATTGCTGTATTGCTATGATAGTAAACGTTGGACCCAAAGAAAACCTGAATCTCAGCAACCTGAATCTCCTCCTCAGTAGTAGAGGAGAAAAACCCAGTGGGAATTCCAGGAACCCCACACCTTGACAAAACACATCACAAAACACATCGCAAAACAGCAGTGATTGACTAACTCCTCTTTTTAGGAACACAAAACACATTATGGAAATGCATTCAGAAGTACTGATGATGGCCCAGGAACGCTTTTGTTTTCAGTAGTGACAGGGGTTACTAGAAGTGCAATTAATATACAGAAAGCACAGGCTGCCAAAGGGCTATTTTAGTGTTTGGAGAGCAGCATAGGGCTGAGAAAATGCAGTCAATTTTAATGCAGCTGTTTTGCCAAAAATAATATTTGGTTTTGAAAAGCCAAGCGAAAGCAAGGAAACAAGCTAATCTATAATCTATAGAAATTTCAAAATAAATTAAACACAGTTGTAAAATTAGGTTTGTCTCAATAAGCAAACGAACAAAACCAAGAAAATATTACTGGAAAACAATCCAAAAACATTTTTGACCCTTCTAGCCAAGTGGGGCTGCTGCCCTGGGGCAGAAAGCCAAGCAGGACTGTCAAAGCCTGCTGCAGCCCCATGGCCTCCTGCTCCCCTTTCCCCCCTCCTTGCTTTTGCCCTAAGCGAGAAGTATGGGAAACATACCTTTTGGGATGTGAGGGGGAAGGAAATGGTGGGACAAAGGATGCGAGTGACCCAGGAAAACTGTCACACACCCCCAGGCCAGCAGACAGGACAGCTCCTGTCCAACTACACCTTGCACCCCACCAAAACCAGAACAAAATTCACAGTTGCTTAATCCACATATGTACGGCCACAACCACAAGCTACCTTCCCATGCTCTTTTCTTATCCTCCATGCATCTTTCAGCCAGCCTGAGGCTGACCTGGTTTCATGTCACTTGAAACACTAATTGATGGCAGTGAACTGAGTCCCAGAGTCCCACCTCGCCTGAGCAAATGCACCACCAACTTCCCCCTGTCTAGTCTGTAGCTAAAAATCCCATCAGATGCTCATCTGGGGACATTTCACATTGCTTTTTTTTTTTTGACTAACTAGATATTTTGTCCTTTTATTCTTGCTTCAATACCAAGCTTCAATACCAATTTTGCCATTGGGATTTTAAGCTTGCAGTGAAAAAGTGCACTGACCCCCCAAAAAGTGTACTTTTCTATGTACAACATCTGTAACAGCAACAGATCTAGTGGGTATTAAAACAGGTTTCAGCATCCTCTACAATTTACATACTACATGAGAAAACCACATCCATTATTAGCAAACATCTTAGGTGCAATGCCTGTTGCAGGAAGGACGTGAATTATACGCATGAATTTCATCACAATAGTGCAGAGAGATGCAAAAATCATTCTTCCAAAGAACAGTTACATTACCTGACATAAAACAAAAAGTGTGAAAAGCCCCAAACAAAAAGAGTAAGGCCATTGCAAAGAGATCACCTTGTAGGACCAATGGGAAGCAGAGCTACCACGGGTATGAAATCCTGTGGGATTCCCCGAGGGCAATCCTCCTTGCAGCCCTTCAGAAACATATCCATGAACTAGACCTGAGCAGACCCTCCTCCCAGCACCCAGCCCTGCCACACCTTTGTGGCACATGCAGAGCAGTACGCCTGAAACACCATTTCTGTGCCTTGTCTTATGGTTTTCTTATTTAACTTGTTTGACTGCATGAAACCAACCCCTGGGATATTCCTGTTATTGAGCACTCAGAGCCAGGCTCTGGTGGCTGTCAGCGGCACGGTCTTCCCTGAATCCATATCAGGCGGATAGAAGGCAGATGTCTTGAGTGGTGACCCTCCTGCCACCCTGACCATCGAGATTTGCACCCGTTCCTGTTCCTAAAGGAAAGGGCAAGGGGTGATAAACAGGGGAGCAACTGAAACAGAGACTTCTTGTATAGAAATTCATACTTAAACCTTATTCAGAAGGGAAACACTAAGACTATTCAGAGAGAAAAGGCAAATAATTTCTTTACAGGAAGTGAGAACAACGAGGACTCTTGCAACAACTCGCAACACACAGGCTACTTTATTTATTGTTTATTTCCCCATATGATTGAATCAACCATCTCGGAAACTCCATCACACACAGGGCAGAAGAAGTTATTTACAAGAGGGACACACAGCCCCAAAATATGTTTAAGATGTACAGATTTATAGTGGGAACTAAGAGGGAGGGGAGAGGACAAAACCAGATCAAGGACATTGCAGTCAGACTTTGACTTTCAGTTACAGAAGAGATCTCCATCTCCACAAAAGTGGGGTTTTCAGCTATTAAATAAATGGCATCTTAAAAATAAAACATTTGACAATTTCAACACGTGTATTATTTCTTTTAAGTAAATATTGCATGGAAATGATGATGCTTTGCCACCATAACTGCCTCCTCTCCTCCTGGGACTCAACCATCACCTATCTTTTTTCTTGGATTTACCATTTTCTCTCCTAATACAAATGCTATTTCCTCCACTGTTATGTTTTGGGTTTGTTTGGTTTTTAATTTGTTTTTTGGCTTTGTTTTAAAGGCCTAAACAGGCCCAAAAGAAATCGATGAGCATCTTTCCTAACCCTTCGCAGGCGTCTGACCTAGCTCAAGGTTGAAATATGATGGCTTTTTAAAAATTACATATTATTTTAACAGTCTTCTCCATTACCTGAAACAAAACATAGCTTCCTGCTATGATGCTTGGTACTGATGCTTTCACAGATCACTTTTGAAATGAGTGCTGCCAAATAGTCCCCCGTGTGCCTGCGACACAAACTGCCCATGATTTTGTTTCATCCGAAGCCATGGGGTGTTTGCCCTGGAAGTGGGAGCAGCCCTTGTGGGACCGCCTCTGCATGGTAGCAAAGCACGTGCTGCCTTTTCCCAAGTGTAAAGAACCAAATGCCAGTAGTTTATCTCTCACCATTGGGTGTCTTCTCACCGACCTTGATCACCCAGTGCCCTTCCCATGAACTTTCCTAGGAACAAGGCAACAGATTATCATTATCTCAGCAGCAAATTGCCCAAAAGCTGGATGCAGGACAGGGGCAGCAGCACGCCCTGCTTCGCGCATTGCAGCAGGAGGTCCCCCCGGGGCAGGTGAGCTGTGAGCAAGTCGCTCTTTGATGGGAACCTGGCCTGTCAGCAGACAGGGAGATGGGTGTACGCAAATGAAAGTTCAGGGGGGACTCGTGTCCCTGCTTCACCTTACGCTTGCCTCCACCACTCTGCTATGGTTCTTGCAGACTCCTACAGCAATTTTCAGGTTCAATAAAGCTTCCTTCTTCCTTCCTCCTCCTCAGCTGGTGATCTTAAAAAATAGCTTGCTTTGAAGGCAAAGGCAGAAGAAGGCATCAACCCGACAGTCTGGAATTGAGCTCCAAAGTGTACATCAGGCCTTCAATCTGGCTGGACATCCCTGTGCTTCCTGAGAACAAAACAGTTAATGCTGAGCCTCTCTCTGTCCCTACCTTACTCAGAGCAGTCACTCCCCCAGGGAGGAGGGGGGCAAGGAATGTTTGATAGGTAAAACAGGGAGGTGGGGACATGGACCTTCCTTCCACTGGTTAGGACAGCTTATCCCTGAAACACACTAAGGCTTTCAATAAAGTGAACATAAAAGGTTCCTTGATGGTGTGGGAAGACCCAGCCAGGGTCCCAGTGGTCCTCCACTGCCAGGGGAGGGGAGGGGAGGGGAGGGGATGACTAAAGACTTCACCATGTCAGGGGTCATTTCTACAGAAACTACTTTTGGAAATGCAGACCTTTTGCTGGTATTTATTTACTGCCCATTTTCATGAGCCTCAAAACCATGAGCAGGTATTTTACAAAGGAGTTACCGCTGCATGTGTACAGACCTGTTCCTCCATCCTGAAAGTATGCGGAAAAGGGAGGTACTTCTTTCCTGTAAGCACAATTATTTTGGGATACCATCCATCTCTTCACCACTCGCACAGGCCTGTCAGAGATAGGGCGAGGGATGCGAGAGGGGACCAGAGGGCTAAGGCACACTAGTAGATACGAGGATGGCAGAACATGGCTGTCACACAACAGGAAATCTTTGGGCGGAGAAGGGTGTCAACTTACTGAATACAGAAATGCTGAGGATGCTGCATTTACTGTTACTGTCACCTGCAAAAATCACAATTTCACAAATGCAGCTCCCAAGAAGTGTTTGCAAACAGTTAATTATTCCCTTTCATGTTCCCTTGACAGATTTCTAAGTTGCTGGGCCCACCCTGTAGTTTGGTTGAGAAAGATCACATGAAAGATGCCCTACTTTGGTACCAAATCCTGCTCTTAGATATTCACCAAGACCAGGTATGGTTGCAGGCAAATATCCAAATGCAAAATTTGTTCCACATTCAGCCACTTAGTCTCTCTGTAAACAGAAGCGTTTCCTCTCCATGTAAGCTCTCAGACTCAGAACAATGTCCAAGCAATCACAGTGACCCAGCAGATTTGTCCACCCTAACCCACTGAAATGACAAAAAGCAACCAGACAAGGAGTCCTCAGTGTGAGTGACATCCTTCCACCACAAAAGAAGGGCAGAGCTGTTTCCAACCACATCTGTGGTCATTTTGCCACCCCAGCTGTGTTAAGCTTACAAGGCTTAAACCAAGCAAGACCCTAAGTGATGTAGTTTGAGTGCTAAGGACATGTGTGTGCATGGGTGCACGGCAAGGAGAAGGACCAAAGCAGCAATGACTTAAAAAGTGAACTTGCAGCACTGAAGGCAGCAGCTTCCCCCCTGATTCTCAGGACAGCAGCTGGTGGAAAAATGTAAGAAAGTAAGGTTGGAAAGCAGGCAGAGCAGACCACTTTGCTGTTTTTACTCTAACATAATGCAATCAGGTGCTGGTAAGGTTGCTACTTGCCATCTGAGGAAAAAAGACACTAAAGACTGCAAAAAATGTGCTTGCAAAACCACTTTCACATGTCTTCTGGGCAAACAGCTGTTGCAGACTGTGAGATGTTGCATAATAACCTCTGGAGGCAGATTTCCTTCTTGTCGGCACTTCTTCATGTGTGATTATTGTCCTGCTGGTTATTCATAATAGAAATGTTTATTGACCATCAATACATTGAGCCATTCAGACAATTCATTGCACTTTGTCATTTTAAAGGAAGGTGTCATCAATGCTGAGGCTTTCCTCCATCTCTCTTTTTCAAGGCAGCAAAGTGCTACCCTAAAAACACAGTTCAAAGTTTTTCCAGTGTAACCAGATCCCTTCCACCTTGACTTATTTTCCTTTGCAGGTGCTTTGTATCCAACGATTCAACAATTCAGACTGTTTCTGAGGCTTCAAAAGTGCAAAAAAGTTCAAGGTACTTAACCACCTTGAGCACCACTTAAGGCGTATTTGTTTCCAGTCTCAGCCACTGTAAACCCTGTCTAGTGTAGTGTACCAGTTCGGTCATGCCACTGTTCAGTGCCAGAGCAGACGTCGCTGTGCCGAGTTCAGCAAAAAACTCTGGAAGAAGGGCAGGGAGAGAGAAAACATTTGGTTGGTTTCACACAACAGATATGTCTGACAGGCAGGTGGGCAGCAAGGAGCGACAACAGCACGCTGTCAGTTGGCAAGTCCCATTAAACACATTGTTAATGCAGAGAGCTCAGCAATATTAGAAGGCTGGGAAGCAGAACAAGCACATGAGGCAGGGCACAGGAGAGTAAAATGCACTTCCACATGCATACACACGCTGAACATCCCCAACTGATGCCCTTAAAAGGACATTGAGACTCCACGGTAGATGAGCAAAAGTTTGGATGTTCACACACGTGCCACATGCTTCCCTCAGATTTTGAGCACACTAAATTGGAGTGTCTTTCAGAGCAATACCTGGAATACACATAGCTGTCATTGGACTGCTCCCTTTCCTTCATCCACCTTCAAAGTTTGGAGACATCATGGTTTCTCAACTGAATAGGTTAAAAAAATCTGTAGAGCTTGCCAGGCTACACAGCTCTGATTTGGGTTGCTTATAGCTGGGCATATAAGGCAGATTTAACAGAGTCCTCCTATCCTGACACCAACTTCAGCCACCATACTCCTCTTCCCGCACAGGCAGGAGATGGCTTTTGCAGCACATCCGAATCTGTCAGGAGGTGCCGGCAGGCTACACACCCTGCTCTGTGCTGGCAGTCATCTGTGCAGGTGATAGTAAGTTATGGGAAATTATCACACCTTTCTTACAAGTTACCTTTCCAAGACAGTCCCCCATGACTTGCCTTCCAGAGACATGGGCTCACATGAGTCCCTCCAGCCTTGATTGTGTTGCCAGGTACCTTTTCAGAAACTGGCCATTCTCAGCTCTCCTTTTTCACACACAAAGATTGAACCTGGAGGCTGAAATTTCTGTTTGGCCGTGCAAGGAATTCTTCAGAAGCACAGAGCACGATGCTTTCATTCTAACACTTCCCAATTCAGAAGCAGAGAACACATTTCCCCTGATTTTCCTGCTTTTGTTTACAAAATCAGCACCCAGTACAATTATGGGTATCCAGATACAAATGGCTATCCATGGGGAACAGAAGAGCTCTAAGCAGAGACCAGGAGTCCAAAACCCCTGCCTGAGCAAACAGAAGATAATTTGATCTGTGACCACGTCACCGTGTGAAAGACTGACTTTACATGCACGCATCCAACCTCTGCTTGTCCTTGCTGTGGGAGAACAGAGGCCAGAAGACAACCTGTTACAGCCTCGTGATCCATGGTGCTGCTCTGCATTACAGTGATAAGCTGGGTCCTAGGCACCTAGTTCTGGACCTGCTAGAAAGCACTTCAGCTCTGCACAAGTGACTTGGACATCAGTTACAACTAACTGCTTTTTCCAATAACTTATGACTTCCCTGTTTAAGGGAACTTGACAGCTGGAGGCCACTGCTCACTCTTCTTCTCCAGTCCTATGAATTGCATAAAAGAATCAAAAGGATGTGGTCTTTTTATTAGTTTTATGTACTCACTCTCTGTACCTCTTAGCATCTGTACATTACACCAAATATCAACAAGTATCAGAACTGGAACTCCTCCATTTCCCTGAACAGTGACAACTGTCAAGCCTACATGAGTACTGTTCTGCTGCACAGATACACTCCCTTGGGAGTATTTACTACCCCAGTCATCACTCCCCTCCATTAAAACAGCAACAGAGAGCAGGTTTTCAATTTACTCTTGACTGATACAAGATTGTGCTCAGGCTGTCCCCCCACAGGTCTTCCTCCATGACTCATCCCTCTGGCTTACCAGCAGCATCCACCACTCCTTCTATGTGACAGTCTTTTATCAGCCTTTTGAGGATATAATCCAAAATACTACACATGAATTGCCGCTGTGAGCACAGATTTGCTCAGAGGACAGCCAAAAACTGGAGTTCCTTTATTCAAAGGTGACTCACAAAGCCTTTTGAATTTCAGCAATTGCCTCATTAGCACGAGTCTTTTTACAGCCTTTCAACAATTCAGCCAGGCACAGTGTGCTTATTTTCTTGTGCAAGTTTGCCAACAGATTATGGTAATACAGCCCTTTGCCCACAGTAGCTCCCCAAAAAATTGTGTTTTATGAAAAATGACACTGCAAATGCCACGTGGGATAGCAGGTTACAGACTGAACTGCACCCACTCTAGGGCTTTTGCTTACTCACCACTGCTTGTACCACAGGACAATGCAACATTTTTAACAACTAAACTGTAAAATAAAGAGAGTAGCAGCGATTTTAGAAAATGCTGTGGGCAAATATACTGGTCACATGCCAAACAAAGACTTCAAGTGCTGCTCGGATTCAGTTTTGGAGAGAAGCCAGTTTCATTGGTTTCAGGACAAAAATACCTGGAAGTCTGATGAACTAAAACACAAGAGTACAGGCCAAAAAGCTGTTTTAAAAGAAAGTGAACCAACACAGAAAAGCTAAGCACCTCAAAGGGAAATCCAAATAGCTAAAAACCTCTTATGCTCCTTGTGTTACCATGAAGAGTGCTGGCTGGTTTCCTGCACTTGATACCCTCAGCCCTTACCTCAGACATTTGAGTATGCCAAGATAATCTTTTAATTAGAACACTCATCAATGTATCACCATCAAGTATCTCTGCCAATAATCTGCCAATATGCCATAGCCGTCTATTTCAACATATTTAATGCTTTGATCTTTAGGTATGGTGTTTGCTACCATGGAGCATGGAGTTGACTACCTGTGGAGTGTCAGGATTTAAGCAAGTACATACACATAACCACAACACATCAGACAGAAAAGCAAGAGGGCATAAACTTACCCTTATTCTTCCCAGCCAGTGCATCAGCCTGTTCCCAAATATCACACGCATAGAGGATATAGGAAGTGATGTTGACGTAGGACGAGGTGACGCTTGGGATATTACAGGGGACAGTGACTGAAGAGCCAATGCTGTTGCCACTGCAGTTGCTAGCATTCGATCCCGGCTGAGAACTCACAGAACCAGCAGGAGAGGGCATTGGAGAAAGAGGAGAAGGCATGCCTGTGCTTCTACAGGAGAAAGAAACACCATCATAAGCATTTAACTTCAGAGGTAGAAGTCTTGCCACAAGACTGCCTTATGCCAGGAGCTAGCCTGTACCATCCAGGCCTGTGGTAAGGAGTGGAGTGTTGAAAACTGAGATGTGTTCAGATTGGCCAAGGTTTTTGAAGTGATTTGACAAAAGAAAATGTGGGACCAGACAACAGAAAGGGTCACCCATTCTGCTTCCAAAATCTACACCTACTGGTGGAAGCCTTCACCAGATTAAGTGTTTTTTCCTAATGGAGGCTGGAGCTTTCTGACAGCTAGTCAAAGCAGCCAGGTCAGCCTACATACAGTTATGGGAAGCTAAATGCAGTCAGCTGCCTGACTTCCAGATGCAGGCTGGCTTCATCACACCACTTCAGTCAACCTAATTTCAGTCACTGGCTTCCACTACTGCTCTTGGGAGACCATTTACTTTCCAAAAAGCCATACTGTGCAAGGCAGCAGAAAAATAACTGGAATTTCAGCATCACTACTAAAGACCAAACAACCCTTTCTCAACTGCAGAGTTTAAAAGGGATCGACGTGGAGCTGGGTAGCTATCTGCCAAATGCAATTACCACAGCACATAGAAAAACTCTTACTCAGTATAATAAAAACACAGGCCCAGTCTGCTGGGCATCAGGTCAAACACTTATGTGACACCTTGCCCCTTACTTTTGCTGCCACGTATTCAGCAACACTACTGCAGATAACTAGAAAGGACAAAATGCTCAATAACTCACAAATTAGAAAATTAGTTTCTTTTTCTTAATTGGTGACCGAGCTAAAGAGAGAAAGATTGAAGTATCACCTCAAAGTTATGCTACCTCAGGGTGAAGGCATAAGCCTACCAGACAGGGGGCAGGGAGATGGGGATTCTATCCCATTAAGTTTGAAGGGTTCTCTAACAGAACAAAGATGACAACAGGGACTCTGAAAACAGCATAGTGATGAAAACTTCCTTGCTCCTCTGACTTGCTTCTCAAGTGGAGAACTGCTTTGCTTGATACATGGCAACTCTGGACCTCATAATAAACAAAAAAAAAAGCCCTTTCCAATGAGAAAAGACAGGAAAGAGAGAGCAGAAACATACTCATGCCCTCTAACAGTATGATTTCAGGTGGCAAGAAAGAGTGAGTGTTGAGGCAGTCTCAAATGCAGTTTGCAACTCAAAGACTCCAGCTTCTGTTTTCACTCGCACCCTTAGACACACATTACAACGTATGTATTTTTCAATCTTACCTTGCAACGCATGGAGAAGGTGCTTGTGTTACTCTGGAAGAACTCTGCAGCAACGAACAGAACTCTTGTTAGGTTTGGGCTATTCATCCGACATCAGTAACTACCACAGCCATCCAGCTGGCAGTTTAGTATTATGCGTGCCCTACCTTAAAGTGGTCATTCAGGATCCTGGAATACTTGATCGCAGTGTCTTTTTTGTAACGAAACATTGCCATGTGCAGAATGGACTGGCAGCGCATGCTGTGAACAGAAGCACACCCAAGCGTCAGCGTTCACACTCACTGCTGCCTGCTCAGCAGTCACCAGTGTTAGGGGACAGAGGCAGGCACACATCAGCTGTACTGCAAAGTCAAGAAAGCTCAGAATTTCTCCTCCTTCTGCTCATCTTAAAAAAGAACTCAGTGAAAAAGCCACAAGCGGAAAAAACAAACGAGGAAGGGCCACGACTGGTGTTTTCTACAAGCAGGCGCCCGCCCAGCCTCTTATAGGTGCCACATGCTGAGTAAGCCCCTGTCCAGAAGCGCCTCAGCTATGGTTCAACTACAGCTTCAGTTACACAGCTCAAACGTGGGCAGCCAAATCGTATCCTTTCACCTTCAGTGAAAACCCTTATGTGCTCTCAAGTTACCAGCATATCAAATTTTAAAGCCTGTGCCTTCCACAGGTAATCCCTTGTGATAATCCAGCTCCCTTTAGAGACGTTCCAATTCATTTTGGGTTTTATATTGTGGGGTTTTTTTCCTTGTAGAACTCTGATTCCCAGTTAACTCTTTCCTTCGCTCCTGAAAGTAATGGGTCTTTCACTCTATCAAGTCTAAAAACAGAATATGAAGGCACAGAAAAACAGTTACACACCATAACACAGCAAAGACTTTTTCACGTGAAGATGCTGACAAGTCCGTAAAGGATTTCAATGTCATGATGAATCTAAGGAAACAAAATAAACAGAGTCTCGTCAGCCATCAGTGCTCTCAAGTCCCACTCTTTATGAAAAAACAGTGCATGCTGTTACCTCAAACATTGGTCCAAAAAGCCAGGAAACCTGCCCTGACTTTTTATTCCTGGCATTGAGTGCTTTATATGACCTTGAGCAGAGGACTGTCTCTCAAAATGCCTTGTTTTCCAGGCAGTAGAAACAGATGTGGCTCTTTATGTGACTCACTCTCTTCCTACACTGATTACACTCTAACCTACAGGCCTAGGGCCCAGAACAGGTGCTCTCGCTACTGAAGATGAAATTTTCATTCAAGTCTTTCTGGACAAGACAGACATCTTAGTGGAAACGTTTCTTTTGACTAAAAACAAACAAGCAAATCTCCTTTTTGAAAACAAAGCAACAACAGCATCTTGGAAATACAGTCCATCAAGACCACAAAGCAAACAATGAAATTTATAAAGTCTGAAGTCTACCACAAAAAAACCTGTCAGCTGTTTCAGCTCTAAGGCAAGAAGACAAATCAGCTCTCAGAAACACTCACGTAACCTGGAATTACAATACGAAGAAACTGATACCCATCTCTTCTGTCTGATACGTGGTTCCTTGGGTTGTACAGCCTGTATGTGTCATATACTATCTACATACATCTACTATGGCTGTGAAACTAAATGGGGAAGGTTGCTAAATGAAACCCCAGTAAAGGTACTGGTAGAAAGACACGTGGGAGAAATCAGTAATGTCTTCCTTCAATCAAGCTGCAAGACCTTTGGGGCACAAAAATGTTCTTCCACACACTGTACTGTTGCTTTGCTTTCTTTAACCGAAATACTACTGAGCTCACACGCAAAAGAAATTTCAGGCGTGGATAAAGTAAAAATTTCTTCATGTCCTTGATTGTCATAACCAGCATCCTCTAGTGTACCCCAGCTGCAAGGCTTAAATGCTGAGGAGGACGTGATGCCTACTTCTGAGAATCAATGCTGAAACATTTCAAAGGATTTGTCTCTGGTGCATCTGGGTGGTCTGTCTTGTGCTTGTACAGCAACCTGAACTTTGCTCCATTCTGGGAATCCAGAGCTGCCACAGTTGCTAACAAGCAATGCAATTAACTCTTCCCCTCCACACACATTACTGAACCATCACACTTAAAAAATCGCTTACTTGATGAGATCTATGGTGTCGCTGACTATGCTATAGGCTGGCTTTGGTGCTGCTGCATCTGATTCCAAGGCAATCCCATATTCAATGAAGGAAAGGGCGGCATCTAGGTACTGAAAGGCCTTTTCAGTCTTGTCAGTCTATTGGGAAGAAAATTCTCATTTTTAGACTAAGACAAAAACAACTTCTCTCAAGTGCACCTGAATTCCTTCTTTCTCCCTAGTTAGGCAGGATCTGAAGAAAGAAAAAGATGCAACTCAGGTCTCCAGGTGATAATTAAAGGCTTCTCAGCAGGACCCCTAAGGTGGTCCCAGTCATCAGCTTTGTGTGCTCTGGCTATTTGTGTATCTTGCTCAGTGTTTTCCTCAGGTAATTTATTCTCTACACATTTTTTGGATATTTTTGTCTGGTCTTGGAGGCCTGCCTCATGAGAGGCAGATGAGGCTTTCCCACTGCAGTATTACGTCACTTCATTTTCACAAGTAAAAGGCAAGTGGCAAATGTACATTATCTGACTGAGACATAATTAGCAAAAAAATGTTAATTCAAGCATCCTGTTAAACTGCACACAGTGGAGAAAGCCAGTTACGTTTTGCAAAGGGCACTTCCAAGTCTTGTTCACCAGCAACACAATTATCGTCAGGATCCTGATGTTTCAGAGTAAACTGTCTTAAAACTAACTAATGGAAGTGCCATATATCTTCCAAGGACTTTGTAACAGTTTTGCAAAGCAAACAGGCCTGCTAGCCTCAGATGTCAGTTCTGAATCCTATTCTCTAGGCATATTTTCTAGGTGCCTTTATAACAAAGGGAAATGTCTGAACATTGGTCAAGTAAAGACATCTTCCCCACATATGACTTGAACATACTCAGAGTACGGAATGTCATGTATGGAATGCCATGCATGTAATGTTAGCCAGCGAATCTTACTCACATGCATGCAGGTATCAGGTCCGAATGCAAGAGCTGGTTAGCATTTCTGGCACAGGGACAAGACTTACCATCGTATCAGCTTTGTGCTTCAGCCTCTTGGCCTCTTCTATGTAGTATTCCAGTGGATGCCGTCTGAATTAGGGACAGAGGGAGGACAAACAGAAAACAGATAAAAAGAGCAGGATAATTATCAATTTTACTTTCACACATAGAGGATGCTATGAGTCCAACCATTCTGTTTTGGTAAGCCTATTACAGTCTTATCCATCACGTTACAATCACGACAGTCACTAAATTAATGTTGTCTGCCTGTTCAGAAATACACTGCAGCTGAATGCACAGATGAAATGAACTGACTCATTAAAAAAACGTATGTTGCAATAACATTGAAAATTTATATTTTGAAATAAAAAAAAACACTGGAAGTTAAGCTACTATGAGGCAAAGTTCACTTCTTTGCTCCCCTGGGAAGACAGCAATCATGTGATCTCCTACCATTCCTCAACTACAATACCACAAATACATGTTGATTGAAACACACAGTAAACTTTGCAGTACCACACACTCATCTCAGATCAAAGAGCTTGCATTCAAGTTATTTGCTTACAAGAGATATGGTCACCAAGAGTTTTACAGGTCTTGGTCTCAATCAAGACACACATTTCTGTGCACTGGGATAATCTAGTTACTGTGCAAAGGCACACAGCCACCTATGCAGTAACAAAACGAGCGAGTAAGAGTCATGCCCTCTCCTGTCAGTTGCCTGCCCAGCACCTTGTCACAGAGGAGTTGCCACTTGTCAAGAATCAGACAAATCAAAACCTGCCACTTGTAGGCAGGCACCAGACACCTCCTCACATAGTTAAAAAGTACCTCATTACCAGAGTAGCTTCCCCTCAAACCAAGAACTGCTGTAATGAGACTTATTTTGTGGTGGGTGGGCTAAGTCCCAGGTACAAGAAGGCAGTACAAGGCAGGTCTCAGACATCTCTTCCTCTCTCTTTCCACCCAAAAGAAGGGCTCATGAAGAAGCAGAAGCCAGGCTGGCTGCAGGGCCAGCCTTGCCTGGTGTCTTCAGAAAGTACAGAGAAGGGCTGTAAAACAAAACCTTACTTTTCAAAGTTGAGTTGAGGTCTACTTGACTTGGAGGTACCGTTTGGCAAAGAAGGCCCTGGCAAAGGATTTGTGACATCCCCTACAGATCCCTGAAAAAACACAGAGGAGAGATAAAGCTGATTAGAGAGATACGTCTGAACCAATTCCAAAGCATGCCTTTCCTCAATTTGAAAAGAAAACATCTATTTGTCCCAGGCATAGTTTATTCTCCAGGCTCTCTCCCTCTTCTTACCCCCGTCCCCACCAACCCCTCCAATAATGGAAATGGAAACTTGGCTTCTTACCTGACTGCTGGGAAGGCTTAATACCATTCAAACTTTTGGCAAGCATGGAGAAATTCAGTAGCAGGTTGTCTTGCCCAATGGCTAAGACAACAGCAAGGCTGCAAGCAGCAAATTTTTCTTGGCCACTAGCCAAGACAGTAATGGGTAATATCCATTCACACTTATTTCCAGCTTAATACCACAGCAATTACTGATTCCCCATTACTAACTACATTACCAGGAAAAACCAAGCAGTCAGAAGCCACCTAATACAGTGGGCAGAGTCTGGCTTAACATACATGACAACATCCTAGATTATACATGCCCAGCCACCAGTAAACAGCAATAGATCTGACTTTTATAACCCCAAAACGCAAACATCCAGCTGCAAGGACCATTAACAATTCTGTACGCAAGCTATAAAACCTTATACCCAGGTTGCATTCAAAACCACAGGTTGCTTGTTTCTTATTTTTAGGTGATCCGCTCTTTCTTTTTGTAAACACCCTTATTTTTACACGAATATATAGTTGCAGTTGCCTGCAGTCAGAAACAGTTACTACCATAAACAAGATTCTCTTGCCTTTTGTTTTTATATGGTTACATCTTCTCACTCTGTTTCACTGGTGAAATGAAAACAGATGATAGAAAGTCAGCAGAGAAGTTACAATGCAGGCTTTTGGGCTACCAACATACGGTCAGAGACAGCCATAAAAGGGGCACAAATGCTTCAAAGAGCTTTCTCTGGTGGCTGGTTTAGCTTCTTTCCTTTTTAATATCCTCCGAGGATGTTTCTAAAGAGAATCACACAGTACCCACATGTCACAGGAAACATTCTGCCAGTGATAATGGATACCTACTTTGATGCCCTTCGACAGTTCAGCGTGATTTCTCTCCATTTTCTTGTGTTTGGAGAACAAAGGATCCTTTTGGTTGCTCCTGTTCCTGGCATTGTTATCCACAGTAGGTAGCTCACTGGCCTCACTTCTGGGTCTCTTTTGGGCCATCCTGGTTGACTTTGGTGCAGGATGTGCAGAAGACACAGGTGGCAGAGGCAGGGGGAGCAGATCTTTCTTCTGAATTTCAGATGAAGTTTTTGATGTTCTGGAGATGGGAAGCAAATTCAACAATTAGGATGAATATGGTGTACATATAATATATGGATTTTCTAAAAACTTAGTTCCTTCATGTACCAATTCCGTTTAAATTTCTCTGGAAGTGTGAGTGGACTTGTTAACATAAAGAATCTAACAAAAGCAAAATGAACCTTCAGGGACTTGGTGCATTAGATACCACATCTTCAGCTACCACCAACATACAAGAAAGTTGCTTTTCAAGTAGGAATAAGCCTCAGGACTTGTCTTTGGAGTAAAGACTTGCAATCAGAGTATCAGGATGTTGCAAAAAAGGCATCCCTTCAACACAGCCCCTTTTCACTGAAAGGGGGAGACAGGTAACTACAGTGACTAAAATCCTAGGCACAACCCACCCAACAAGGCAAATGAACTGCAGCGCTGCCTCTCTCTCCCCAGTATGGTAGAAGATACCTTCTATGGTCAGAGATACTCACCCTGAAACTTGATCCTCTACGTGCTTTGACAGAATTAAACTGAGTTGTTCCTTTAAGATTTACCAGTGCAACTAGATAACGCTTAGAAAGTTGAGAGGATTCAAGTGTCAGAGACTAAAATGCTGTGCTTCATAATGGCAGAGACTATCCCATTTAATGATAAGGTGGCATAGCAGATTTCTGATCATCTGGAGTTAGGATTACAAGGGAACTCTGGCAGCTCTAAGCAGCACCAAATAGCTCTAAACCTTGTTTCACTACTGCTCATTCGCATCGTTTTTATTCACCTTCTCAAACTTTCCAAGGAAACACTGAGCAGTGAATCCCAACTCATGGACTGCAACATCAGAAGAGGAGAAAATTAAGTGAAACCCACTGAGAAGACTGAAGCATGATGTTGCATATCTTGCTTCATTCTGCTATGCATGGGACAGGCCTCTCCCCTCTTCCACAATCCACTTTTCCCACGGTGCAGTCCCTCCTCCCTGTATACATGCTCCCCAGCTTCACTGCCTTGGTATTGCTTCAGAGAACCACTTTACAGAGCACAGCAGCATCCCCTGACCTGATCCAGAGCCCTCTCTCTCCAAAAATGCATCCTATCCTTCCCACTCCAAAAGCCAGAACATGGCTAAAAGGGGTGCTCAGTTTCACTGAGAAAAAGAGAGAATCATACCCCACAATTAAAGCCCTTCGATTATGACCACAGCTGAAAAAATCGCTGCACCCAACTAAATGTTAGCCCCAGCGTCTCAGTGCTTTTAGAGTATGTAATTTTTTTCTCTGCAGAAGAGCAGTTTCCTCATATTGTCAGGACACAAACCTCAACACTACATACCAATCCAAGTCAATAGCTCAAATTCAAGCCACAGGGAAGTGGGAATTGAATGTAATAGCCCATGACTGATGCACAAGCCTCCCCCTCTCAGGAACACTGCTCACTTGAAAACATGCTCTTGGAAGTCTTTGCTCTAGCAAAAGACCTAGCCAAAATGCTATGCAAGTTACGGGGTAAGTTTCAGCAGATCCACCAGAAGCCCTGCAAATGCTATGCTGCAATAAATGAGAAATTCCTGGCCATAAAGGTCACCTGAAATTCCAGACACAGTCATAATTCAAAAGGCACGTTGGTTGTGTGTCTGATAGGTCACATACAAAAAAAGACAAAGACAACAGGATGATTTTAGTGGAAAAGGGAAATGTTCCCTACCCACCTATACATACAAATCTGTTTTCTGGGCTGGGCTTTGCATGTTTCACCCCTATACCAATTTGGGCCAGTCACAGCAAAAAGCCTATTGGCACTGTGGCATCTTGGTTTGGTTAGAGAAAGGGAGAGTTGCGTATCCATGTGTTCCTAGAGCATATAAATTTAGCAGCTTCGCACGGCAGCAGGGTGACAAAAGAGAGCTCTGCAATATCCACCACATCCATCTCTGTTCTCAGCTGGGAGAAGACAGGTCCCACCTAGCACAGACATCATGTGCACCAGCAGCCAGGCAGTAAGTGCTATTCAGAGCCTGTAACCAGTGACAGCAAAAGCAGCTGAGGGAGCACACAGTATCAGCATGAACACCTGACATTTTTCTTTCATCAGGACCTGTCCAATTAAGAAAACAGCCATGATCACCAAGTCAAAATTTATGGACATCCAGTTACACTTAGTACAATATCCTTTCCTAAGAGGCTGCCAGAACTCTCTCTGCTGTGGGCATGATTGCTCAGTCCCGGGAACGAGAGTCATGACTTCCAGGCCTCACTCAGTTATTTGCAGTGGGAGTCTAAGCAGCAACCCAATTTGCCTGCACCTCAGTTTCTGCATGTGCAAAAGGTGTTTGCATCATCTTCTCACCTTACAAAGACTAAGAGCTTTAAATGCACGTGTAGTATTGTGAATCTGATAAAAAGCTTTCTGCTGCTTCCCATGCAGTGAGAGCACAAACTTCCCAAAGTAAGTATGCAACAGAACCCAGAATAAGCAAGACATGGGCAAAGAAAAAGAAGTTCATAGAATCATGGAATAGTTTGGGTTGGAAGGTACTTTTAAAGATCATTTAGTACAACTCCTTTTTCAAAAGCATTTTAAGGCTAGTTCCATTTCTCACAAAAGTAGAAATAATTGATACTTGAACTCTCAAGTCTTACCTAGAATCACAGAATAGTTTGGGTTTAAAGGGACCTTTAAAGGTCATCTAGTCCACCCTCCCTGCAATGAGCAGGGACATCTTCAACTGGATGACAAGTTCTCTTGCCATCCCCTGAGACTCCTGTTCATGCAGAGCAAGCATACGTTACTCCCCACAGAACAACTGCCACCTCACAGATCCTTTAGGGCAACTGTCTGCTGACAGATAACCACCACTGAAGTTTGAAGAAGGGGAAACAATTCTTGCATCCCAGTCAGGCAAGCCTACCACACTGTTTGCAACTCAAGCAACATAACATTTTTTTTGCATAAATTTGTTTCCTGCATCTGGTCTGAAAGAAAAAGATTTTTTTGACTACGTGTAATATATGGATCAGAGCATGCAGCAACATAAGCTGCAGGATGGGCAAGTTTGTGTTTAAAATGGTGAATTCTTCATTCCCGTCTCAACTGTTAGAAATCATGACAAACACCACAACATTCAAGGCTTTTGCAGCAGTGTAAACTAAGTATGGGAGGATGACCAGTCCCTGAAACATCAGGTTATGCTTGAATGACTGGAACCATAATCCTCAGCATTAAGAAGGGAGAGGAAGATGGGCGACACCCAAGTTTCACTTCACATCTGCAACAAATAAAAAGGTGAATAAATTACATTCCCATAGCCATGAGGTTGGTTCCAGGATGTAGAGACAAATCTGTAGCAGATTAATTTTCAGAAAGCACATTATGTTACAAGCAAACTCATAAGGACAGGTGATACAGTTCTTCACCTTTTTAAGAGAGACTCGGTTGTTTTATGTATCATTCTGCCATCCCACCACTGTATACTCACTTCAATTTATTGGAATCTTTGTTAGCTGAAGACTGCAATGATTTTGTTTCTTTTTCTGATTTCATTTTCTTCCTATCAATCTCCTTCTCCACTTCCCTCTAACAGGAAGAAAGGAAAAGAAAAAAAAAAAGGAAAAAAATCATTCAATCACTCAGGTTTTGAAAGTTCATGTAAAGTACAGATCAACACACCCAAGGTTGATTGATTTCGGTTAAAAAAAGAAAAGAGGAGATACTGGAACTGATAAAGTGGAAACCCAAAGCAGAGTGGATATAGATTTCAGGCTCACTGACAAGTATCCAAAAATACATTTTATCTACTTTGAATAGATGAATTATTTTGTAGTGGCAGGGATGGAGCTGCTAAAAATCTTGTTGCCAATAGTAATCAAAATTAAGGCATGCCCATTGCTGAAAATTAGCATTTCATCTGTCTGAGTGGTTTTTTTTCCTCCTACTCGGTATGAATTGTACATAAACTTATTCAAATTCCTCCTGGTAAAGTAATGAACTGCAAACAATTGTGTTTTGTGATATGCCTTTTGAAAGGGAAGTAAAAAACTGCATTCATAGCAGAGTTAGATCACTCACATTCCCCAGATGTGCAGGGATTTGGGGTTTTATTAACAAGATTCT
The DNA here is from genome assembly GCA_013400135.1 of Rhinoptilus africanus. Taxonomy (NCBI): domain Eukaryota; kingdom Metazoa; phylum Chordata; class Aves; order Charadriiformes; family Glareolidae; genus Rhinoptilus; species Rhinoptilus africanus. The sequence goes on from VXBO01009527.1 coordinate 25,023, forward strand.
GATATAGCTAAAATTTTAAACAGTCAGTTAAAAGTGCTGCCACTCTTCCAGAAGATCAGGAACCATTAAGGCAGAGAGATAATAAATAATACCTTTTAATTGCACTCCATAGATCTCAACACTACAAAGCGTGCAAAACATCAGCTTGCCTGAATAAAAACCATCAGAATAATTTGCTACAAGCCAAGAAAATGTAAAAGAAATTACACTTATCAGACAGCATCACCCATAGTGTGGCTGGTGGCAGCCAAAAGCATTCCAGGATTTTCTGTCTCTCTCCCAAGAGTATATCCAGGTTTATGTCACTGTGATGGAGCTCAGATGGTTGTGCTCAGCACAGAGTCTACCTCTGGCAGTGTGCTCAGGGCAAGGCTCCAGTACCTAGATAGTGTCCTTAAACTGTTTCTCAGGTTGAGCTCCACACTGCCACAAGAGATGTCTGACAGCTGTACCTAACCTAACTGGTTACGATGAGCCTGAGCCTCCAAGGACACTGATGCATGCTGACATAATACAGATGTTGAGGCTCTGAGGTGGGTTTTCCTGCAATCAGACACACAGACAGCAAGGGAAGACATGTCTAACATCAAATAGCTCCTCTCTTGGCTCTTTGAGACAAGTGACAGATTTACTGCCTGTTTACCTTTCTCTCGCTGCTCTGCAAGAGGGGGACTGCTGGGGTCTCTCAAGTTTCTTTGCTGTTTCCCTGCTCTTCTCAATTCTCCCCCACAGCTATGGGAAGTTCAGAAAATGAAAAGACTAAAAGAAACTCATGTGGGAACCAAGGTTATTCACCTACACATGCTAAGCCACCTGCTCCGTGAGGAGGACCAAAAAGGTACACTGTCATTGAAATATCCACAGCGAATACCCATTCACCAGGAGGCCTGCAGCCAACTCTGTGCAGCTGAACCAGCTGGCTGGAAGTATATTCACAGTCCCCTTTGGTAGCCAGCTTCCAAAAACCACTTGTGAGCTACTACCATCTCAGTTAAAGAAAGGTCTATCTTTCAACTCAAGGGAAAGTAACTATTATAGCTGGACTCTGTGAATTCCCTTACTGGACACGTGCATCTTTTAAGCATTAGCATCACTGCTAGCACCACAGGAGCTCCAGGGAAAATTGAGGAAGTTTCTATGTATTTATCCAAGCGCTGAGATCCAAAGCACGGTTTAGTGATGGTTGTTACTATCAGTGAGAGCCTGGTTTAGTCAAAAGTCTGCATTTATGGAAAAGCAAAAGGCATGGGGCTGCTGCCATCACCCCTAGTAATAACACAGTTCACATCTGCAGAATTCATTCCTCCTTGCGGAAGCAAGCATTCACAACCATTTCATGCTGGGGTTGAAAGCCAGAGAAACCCACAAATGCTACCAGGGGGCTGACCAGCCACAAGCTGACACAGCCTGCTGCTGAAAGCTCCTCTGGCATAGGAGGGCTGGGGTTTTGTTGTCTGAGAAAACTAGTATTTGAAGAAAACACAGCAAAATGTTTTAAAACAACAAAGCATCTGTTAAACAGCTTACAAGGCTTTCCATCTGCTCAGCAGGGGATTTGTGACCAACAACAAACATCTGTGGACAGTTTTGATACACATTCCCTTCATAAGTTTGGTAACACCTTTATAGGAGTGTAATGGGTCCGCTCCCGAACTATGAAACAGAAATGAACTCTCCACATGGGTTCTTCAAACACCACCTTGGTCCTTATACAAGCCCACCTCCACCCTCTACCTCTCACCTTCCTCTTTTGAAGGAACTTGTCAGGAGTGTCTGTGGTTTTCCTCTCCAAGTACTTTTTCCTTTCACCAGGGAGTTCCTTGGCCTCTGCTCTCTTCTGGTGACTGACTTTTCCAGGGGGCTGTGGGACCCTTGACAGGAGAGGAAGGTCTATTTTCACCATGAGGGATTGAGGGGTGGGCAAGTCTGTAACTGGTGAGAGCAACTTCTTCTCCCTGACAGGCAAGAGAAGTTTCTCCTTGTGAAAATCCTCTCTGGCCACAGCACCAAGCCTGTGGCCACTAGTCCTGGTGCGGGTTGTGCCCTGGCCTTGAGGAAGCAGACTGAGAGCCAGATGCTCCTGGGCACTGCCAAGCAAAACATCTCTGATGAGCTTGGGGTCCAAGAAGGGTTTGGCATTGGCCTGTTGGGAGCTCTTGTGCTTTCTGTTCTCAGGGGGCTCTTGTAGTGCCGGCTTCAGGTCTTTTCTATCACTAGGTTTTGGCTTCCCTTTTGTTTTGACTTTTGGCTTGTCTCTGGAGGACTGGCCTCTGACATCAAAAGGACCAGGGTCACTCTCCACCTTCAGGCCTCCCTTGGGCCCCTTGTGCACCAGGGCCTTGCTGGGCTTTTTGATACCTACAGTCTGCCTGGGCAAGGGCTCCCCGGCGTGCACAGGAGACTTCTGGCAGGTGCGTTTGGTCAGAAGATGAGTGTCCTGAGGAGCCCTGGCCATTTGTCCAGAGCTCTTGTGATGAGGCTCCCTTGGCTCAGCATGCTGGTGGGAGGAATTGCTGCTGATGCCCTGTTCCTGCTCCTTGCCTTCCTCGTATCCATCCCCATGGGTGATTTCGCTGAGACTTTCTGTTGGCACTGCTGGTGGGTTCACCCTTGTCAGCCAATTGTCGAGCTGCCACTTATTAGAAGATGGTGGGTCGGGCTGCAGATAAAAGGAGAAAGAAATGATGCAAGACTGATGCCTTTATGGGCTATTTCCAACCTAGCACAGCTTACCAGAATCCAGTAAAGTTTCCCCTGAAAGAGCATGAGACAGTGGGGATGCTCTAGTGTGTGCACATCATCACTCACTTCAGAAACATAGACCTTGTTTTTGCACAGGATCAGTCAAATGTGTTGCACAGCACTCCTGGATCTCTGCTAGCCCTACCTGTCACTCAGTAAAAGATCAGTCTACATGAAAGCTTCATCTTGGTTTGCCACTAACCAACATTGTTGCACATATAAAAAAGCAGCAATGGATTAGGTGCTGTCCTCATAATGCTTTTGGAAAGTTATCTGCCCACAGCACTGCTTTCAAAACAGACCAGGAGCTTTGCTGGCTATCACATCACATTGAAATCCAATAGGTTGGCTGCCAGGCTCCTGTGGTTTAACCAAAAGAAAACCATTTACCAAAAGAAGTTGTACGGCTAGCACATCAAGTCCGGCCTTTTTTGAGTTCTCTGCCTATACAACCCAATGCTCACTTTCCTCTGGGTCAAGTGCCAAGCAAGGTCTGAAGGCCTCTGGAGTCACAGTGTCATGGTTTAGGCTGGGCTAGCTACTAAATGAACAACAGATGTTTTCTATTAACCCCTCCCCCTCCTCAGAAGAGGAAGGGAGAGAGAATAAAGGAGAGAAAATTATGGGTTGAAAAAAACCTAAAACAGCATTAATGAAATACTAACAACAAAAAGAAAATATAATAATATTAATAAGAAAATAATGAAATATATGCAAATATATGCAAAATCAATATCAAACTCCCAAGATGACAATCATGTCACCAGCCAGCACTGGGGAAATCCCAGACTGGACTCTGCAGCAGACAGGAACTGGATTCAGGAACACGCTGATTGGGATCAAAGGCCAGAGTCCTCCTCAGATGCTAGCCATTGAAGAAAAGGGAACTTGACCCTTTGGTCCCTCAGCTTTTATACTGAGCATGGGGCAGCTGGGATGGAATACCAGTTGGTCAGTTTTGGGTCACCTGCCCTGATGCTCCTCCCTGCAGGTGCAACCCCTCTATGCTCTTTCACCTCCAACCCTCCAACTTGGAACATAACAAAGTTAGCTGATCTTGGTTGTTACAGGAATAGTTTTAAGCGAGAGCCTCTCTGCATACCATTCTGATTCTATGATTTAGTATTAACTACAAACATCAAACTTTATCACTGCCAGAAGCACACACTGTCTGAAGAACGTACCATTCATTTCAGAGAGTGCATTCAGTTAGAAGAGACTAAACTGAAAAGGAAAATTGGTTTTGTTCTATCTCAAACCAAGACACACAGTCAGATAACATAATGTGGTTGGTACAAGCTCTGCCTAATCTAAAAGTAGTCTGAAAATTACGAGAAAAGCACACTCAACTAACCCTAAAAAAGACAACCTAAGTCAGGGGCATGATTCTCTGGGGCCTGTTCTGAAAAGACCACATATGTCTCAGCATCACTCAAATGCGTAGCTCCTTATTTGGGCACCATCAGAGCACAGTTACACCCCCTCCCTCACCTATTCTCCCCAGTCACAACTTCTGAGAAGAGTCACAACTCTTATCCAAAAAGATAAAGCCTAGCACATGATAGGTTTTGCAAGACTAATGAATCCCTTCTGCTGTGATTTTCTTCTCTATCCAGACTCAACTCACTGTTGAAAATGTGGATAAACAAGACAGGTCTTCAACTGTATTTGAGTGAGTCAAGCCAGAAATGTGGTTTAAAAAACAGTTAAAACATAAAATCTACCATACTTCTCAGATAACGCAAATCTGGGCGCTTTTTATTAGAATTTTAACTTATTAGCTACTGAAGAACATTTTCTTTAAATACTATAAAAACCATGGCCAAAAGACTTAGTAAACTTGGGTTTATAATGTAGGTAGCTATCAGACAGTGGCATACTCTGATCCTTTTCTAGCACCTTCTATCATTGGTTATCTTGTTTCTGACCTACATCATCATACAGATTTTCATTAAGTTTTCCAAACACAAAGGATAGTACGAGACTTTTTTGGGGAGGAAAAAAAAAAAGGAGGACCTATTGCCTCTAGGTCTTAAAGTCTGTGCTTTTGCATACGAATGACTGACTGGAAACAAATGCGCCACCTGCACCAACTTGCTCTTTGAGCACCATAGATGAACAGTTTGCTGAATAAAAAAGGATAAAATGGGTCAATGGCAAATAGCTAGGACTTCTCAAGAGTGAGAAGGATCTTGCAATCCAGTATTTTCAGAACAAAGCAAGCAGGATTTGGTAAAAGAGAAGCATAACATCTGTTTCCTTCCAAAGACACCCACACAGAGGACAAAATCTGTCACTGAACTGCTGGACGGTAAACTGTATTAGATGTGAGATTAAAAGATATGCCTTCTCAAAGCTAGTTTTTTGCACAGAAAATTCTACCTGTTCATGTGCTTCTAAGGTAAAAGAAATGAAAGCTAGGGCTGGGGAAGACAGGGAGGACCAAATTACAAGGTTTCTGGGCTTTGTGAGAGTACCTCAAAACTGTCAGGGTTTACATCAGCTGTGGATACATAGGATACAACCACGCATTTCCCGCTGGCCTGAGAATGTTTTGCAAGCTGGAGGAACTGTTTGAAACCATGGGACATGAGCACTTCTGCAGCAGATTTTTTAAAAATGCATGGTCTCAATTATGAAACTTTAAGGCAACAAATTCTGTTTGTCTGCTTTTCACAATAAAAGCTTCAGAAATGCCAGTGCAGCACTATCTGAGGCAAATTCAACAGAAGCAAGTCTAGGCACATTCCAGCCCTTCCTACAGGTCTTCAGCTGCAACCAGGGAGAAGCTGAATCTGTCAATAACGCACAGGAGCTGCAGGGAGGCAGCAGCTCCTTTTAACGTATCAGGAAACTGGTCTCACCCTGAAGCAGCCCATAGTCTTGGCACCCACATAAGTTGCATGGGCAGAGCTGGGCCCCAAACACCCCAGAGAAGCCACGCTTCTCACCTGCACCTTGCTTGTGTCTCCCCAGTGAAGGCACTACTCCAGGAGTGCTAGACAATGATGCCAAAGGAGAAGGGGGAACACTTCAAGGTCAGGCGTGTAAAAGTCTAATGATGCTGTTACTAAGGGTTATTTAATTGACAAACTCTAGGAGGGAAGCAAAGGGCGAGAAAAGTCTGATGATGCAGCAAAGATGTCAAGGGGACACCTGAATGATGACGGTATTTCAGGTCTCCTGTCCTGACTGCACTCAGACAGCAGAGTCTGAGGCAGGAGGCTCTAGTCAGCAGCCTCTACATTTTATTTTATTATTCACCTCAGCCGCTGATGCTCTCGGAGGCTCATTTGCTTCACTGTCACTCGAGTTGCTTTCCATCTCTGAGTCCGAAGAACTGTCTGAGTCACTGGTGCTCCCTGACTCTGGGCTGCTGGAATGTGCTGATGTCACACTCTTGGGCTGGGACTGGAGGGCGCTGCAAGGCCACCATGAGACAGAATTAGAAAGCAGCATGGGTGAGGGTTACTTATGCTATTGACGTGTCACAATTCAAAAATAAAACCGGAACTCCATTTTGGCACTGAGAGGAGAGGGAAGAAGGCGAAAGGAATACACTGCCATACTCAAAAGAGAAAGCACCAGAATAAAAAACCTCTGGAAATAATAAAACTTTCAACTCCAACCCAGCAGGTAAATACGTAAGCAAGATCGCACTGCTATAAGACAGAAACATACATTCCAAGATGGTTTCTCTTCTTTCTATTCTCCTGCTTAAGTTTTCACTTCATCTGTGTTACTTGGACACGGTGCTGTAACTAATTCCTTAACAGCCATGTCAAGCAGCAGCTTTTTTTGCAACACCCTCCTGTATTCAAGTCTTTTCCTCCAGCACTGACAGTAGGAGTGGATAGAACAGAGGGGGAGCCATGACTTTTATGCACAGCTTCTTTTTGTTTTGAAATGGGCTTACAAAATGAAAATGTTGATTTTTTTTTACTTTGAAAACTGTTTTCCACATCAAGTATCAACACATTTGTACGATATGGAAGGAAGCTCCTTGCTTATCCAGACTGATAATGTGACAACACTCTATTTCAAAAGCTTGCAGAGACACAGATTGTGCCAAGAACTGGCATGGCCTTCTGCAAGTCTGACTTTGTAGACCATTACCCTGTGCTTGAAAAATATAGGTATCAAGCCAAAAATGTATGTCAGTGCTTTCCTCTAGGAAAAGTTCTGGCCTTCTCCACCTTTCTTCCTCTAATGCTGGTACATGGCTGTTTAGTCTACCTTGGATATTGCTTCTGACTAACAATACATGCCAGGAACTGCTTACAAATCACCTGCCTTATCAGGAAGTGCTGAAACAGCCTCAGTGACTCTACCTAACCCTCTTCTGTTCTTCACTTGCTTGGCAATTTTGGGCTTTCTTACAAATCAAAACTGGACTTACACCTCACCCATCACTATTACCACTGAAAGTCCAAAAATAAAATAGCTCCAGTGTGAATGACATATATACCAGTGGAACAGAAGAGAAGAAAAGTTGGGGGAATAAAATTATTGCTATAAAATCCAGCAGGACTGGATTATTTATTTCTAATTGGAGCTTTCTGTAAAACCTCACACAAGTCAATTTGTAACAGCAGCTTCAGGCTGCTAGAAACCAAAGCCTGCATCTACAAGAGGAAACAGCATTACCCATCTACCCCACATATAAAAGTAAGTTGGGTTTTCCTCCTTATCTGGTCTAGCTAGTAGTCTGGGAACAAACCTGTACCTTGGAGGAGCAAGTGAAGGAGGTGGTTTTTCAACAACCTGTTTTGTTCACAAAAACAAAGAAGAGAGAGGGAGGAAAGGTTAGCTTAAGGAACTCAGAACAATGCAACAAGTTGTGATGATTTAAAGGGATGTCTGTGTGCCTAGTGTATAAAACATCTAAAACTGACTTGGTCGTCACCACTCTCTTCACTATCACTGAGCTGCAGGTCGTCCTGGAGCATTCTGAAAGACAACCAGAAGATAAACATCAGCCAAGGCAGACACATTTTCAAGCAGCAGACATTGAAAAAGACACGGTTGGTTTGCACTTGCCAAAACAAACCAACCTCCCACATCCTTTTTGATCATTCCACATGCTCAGTCTGCTAAACCCTGTCATTACCTGAATGGATGATAAAATGATAATATACTACCTAAGCATTTTACTCTGCTTTCCAATGATCTCAGGACACTTCGCAATGGAGGTCAGTATCAGTGGCTACCATGCAGACAACAGCAACTAAGTTCTGTGAGGGGAGCGCTCCTCAACAAATGTTACCTAGGACACTAACACAACAAGGTGGGTGGAAGAAGTCTGATTCTTGTACAGCACACTATTAGCCTGCACTGGCTCCCCAAGGGCAGAAAGCATCATCTTTGTCCCAGAAGCTGTGTGTGTTCATACTATTCTCAAGGTCTGCGAATACTTCTTCTGTCACAGGGGTCCTCTTTTTGCTGCTGAAGTTTCTTATCACGCATAAGTAAATGCCAAGATCAAGCCTATCTTCTACTTCTCTGCACAATGAACTTCATGCTCCTGCACATCTCAGTGGTACCCATAACATCGAGCTGAAGCTGGCCACAGTCTCACCACAAAAAACAATTCCACAAACCAGAAGTGACAAATCTGCTCTTTCCACGGAGCAGGACAGCAGGAAGAAACCCCAAAGGTCTCCTTTGTCTACCAGTACAGAGCCAACCCCTCCCGCACAGGTGACGCCTCCTCCAAAGGTCCCCATAGGCACTGAGCATCTCTCTCTGATGCAGAAGAGGCTCTTGGTGCCACAAGGGCTCCATCTGATTACACTTGTGGAGACCTGCATGCTTTCTTTGCTTAGCATTTTGACTTTGCCATTCATCTGTGATTATCCTCATCTCCCAGCCTCCACTGCTGCATTACCTCACACACCTTCTCAGTGGAAGTCCCCTCTTGCCTCTTCTTTTAAAGTAAACACCAAAGGGAAGTGCTATGAGACACCACCATAGAAAACAAGGCCCCTGAGTTTCCCTACAGAAGGCAAATGGCATGTAGTCTGCAGCAATCCTGCACAAGCCAACTTCACCTGTGGGCTAGAGCTGAAGCTCACTGCCAGTCCACTGACACATAAAGAGGAAAAAAGAAGAACAGCAACAATACAGCCGTTCTCCACACTTTTGGGCAGTTTCGCCAAATGTCTACTGGCATCTCAATTTTTTTTTTTTTAAACCCATTAGAGGTTAAACCCATCCTTCAAAGCTGATAATGAACAAACTTCCAGGGATGCCAAAAAGTTATAAAAGTGTTTCCTGTTTTTTCTCTTGTTTTGCTTTAAGAATTGTGGACTACAGATTCACTTCCTTTAGAGGGAAGATAATAGTGCAATGAAACGCTACCTAGATCTTCTTTTAAATATGATTTTATTGTTTGTAATAAAAAGGACTGCCTTTTTCACCTGAGCTGCTGGTAAATAAAATGAATCAGCATAAAGGAGCATTGCAACTACTCAAGTTCAATTTAGGATCAAGGAAGGAGGAACACTAAAACTTTAAATGAATCATACTCCCACAAGGAGATACAAAGCCAGTTTCCCCAAAACAAGGTTTCAACAAATTGTTAAATAACTTAGTTCAAGAGAATAAATATGCTTTAATAATTTTAATGCTTTAAATTAGCTCATGAGTTCAGAGATGCCAAGTTTTCATTTGCAGGACCTGTTCATTTGCAGCTTATATACACACCACCAATCTCCCTGCAAAGCTATTTAAAAAGAGCTCCTTTATCAAGAAGCAGCACTGAAATTAATATCACTTGCCAAACAACCCCACTGAAAGTACAGGCTGGTCCCTCTCTGCCAGCCGGGTTAAAGTGCCATCACCAAGAATGACCTTGGCATCTCCCCTTTTAAAAGAATGGCTACTTCCATTCCAACACAGCCAGGTGCTAATTTTGGGGCTGTATTCAAACAGGAAAGCCATCCGGGAAATCCTTGCATGGTCTGTAAAGCTGAGCGCTTCATTTGGGCACACAGATGCACCGGAATTTCAACTTCTAATTAACAAGCACAAATCACATTTGTTTTCAGCCAGTTCCACCACTTTGTAGCGCGATTTACTCTAGGCAGCTGAATTTTCAGACAGTCACATGCGCTTTGAACAGCAAAGAAAACAAGATCTGTGGTGCAAATCAAAACCAAACCAAACCAAACCAGGCGCGTGAGGAGGTCCTTGGGCAAATCTCGCTTGACTCCATTTTGCACGTAAACCTAAGCCACCTCGTTCCTCCTCCTTCATCTGTCTTTGTTGATGGTGGGTACGCACAGCCCCGGTAGATGAGCACTGGCTCTGAAGTGCCCATTAGGACACCAAGCAGAGAGGGGATGTTGGCTAAGCACAGAGCTATGTACCACGCCAAATTTACAATTCTGGACCTTTGGGCTAAGAAAGGAGTATTTCCAAATTCTTGCCTAGAGTAAAAATCTCTTCTGTCTCTGCCACCTCTAAAAATGGCTAAAGTGCTAGAGGGATTTTGGTAAGCAGTTGAGAAGAGTTGAAATAAAATGATGGTTGCAGGGTAGCTGAGGAGGATGGCAGAGCCTGGAGCAGTTGAAACTAGTATTTGTAATAGTGCAATGAAAATTTCCAGAATTTGTTCAGGAGGAGCAAGCTGGGGTGGAAGAAGGAAGAACAAAATAAAGAATGGATTAAGGGAGGAGCAGACTGCTCAGCAAGACACTACCCCACACTCCCAGCCAGGGAGGGCTCCTCTGCATGGTGCTAGAACAGTATGAAAAGGGCTGTTTCACAGATCTCACAGAGCTTGAGTGCAAAATTCTACAATCTCAACCAAAATGGTGAGATGCTCTTCGTCTTAATTGTGACTAACCCAGTTTGGTTTTTTTTCTTTAACTAAGCTTTGTAGTCTGTAGTTTGCAGCCTTTCATGGAACATGAGTAATCATGGAGTAACATGAGATCTTTATATACCACATGAACTGATAGGCATTTAACAGTTTGGCAGCTGCCTTGCACATGGACCCCTTAGCCTTCCAGACATGGAAAGATTTCTCTGTGTTACTCAGTGCTATCAGTGCAGCCAGGTTAACCCTGAAAGACTAAAGTCATCCCACACAAAATGACTTTCAAGCAATTTCTGTAATTAACCTAATTAATAGATAACCACTATCACCTACAAGGACAGTACTAAATTATTTTATCCACCCACTTAAAGTTTTCTATTGCAGCGAATCATTTATTAGTTGGCACTCCTTCCTAGCGTTGTAAAACTTTTGTAGTGATTATGCATAAACATCTTACACTGAGACTCAAATTCTAGGAAGCTTTCTTCTAGAAGAAAGCATAACATGATAGGGAAAAGAATAAATATCTAAAGAAAAGTAGAAATATAAAAATACTATTTAAAAAAGCTATTGAAATTTCACCTTCCCCCCACTTTGCAACAAGATAACATTATTAGAATAGAAATTGAGGTTTTTAGAAAGTCCACACAGAAGTTTTTGTTGGTTTGTTTGCTTTTTAAAATAAAAAATAAGACAACACGTTTTATAAAACTTTTCCTTGGACAATTACAGAAAGTTCTATCATACAATTGCTTTAAAGTTTCACCCTAGCTTTCACAGTTTGGTTAGCTGTAGCTTTACTAGCTCTCACAGGCTTCAAAATTATATACAGAATACATCAGATTCATTTTGTATCCCTTATAATTTATGTCAGTTGAATACATTATTAGTAGTTTGAATAGCACGAAGTGTGACAAGAGGTTAAGCAGCCACATCTTAAAAGAGCAAAAAAACTTCAATTTGATACTTGAAGAGTTGGGGTTTTTTTTCCTTCAGCTTTGTTTTGTTTTTAACACAACTGTTACAATAATGAAACAGTCATGTGAAAATTCCCTGCATTGAAATTTTCTGAGAAAAATCAGACTGTTAAAGACTTAATCTTTGGAATCAACAAGTAAACCAAATTGTAATTAATTCCAGGTTCTTTTAAGTAATTGCACAGCAGAGACGGGAACTGAATCTGGTTACTTACGATGTTCTTGGCTGAGAACTAGGCAAGGTTTTGGAAGGTGCATCATACTGTTCTGTAAATCAAAAATGAATCAGTTGGTTTTATTTCCTTCACTTGTAGCATATTTTACCCTATGGTCTCTAAGCATCAGATTAGAAAGTCACTTTCTTCCCAGATGCAATTGTTAGCTAAACCAAATGGGGTTTCCTAACAAAATACTGCTTGCTCTCTGCTGAACTGCTGCCTTAATTTCTAGGTAATGAATGCATACAATCTCTTAAGCCTTTTATAAATTCATCATTGTTCATCAAAGCACAGGAAATCGTGCTCCTTAATCAACGTAAATGTTTGATGCTCTCCTCAATGTGTAACACACAACACACAAAACCATCTGTGAATACACACATAACAGTGTGTTTTCTTTGGATTTCTACTTACTCTGATTCTGTGCTACAGACCCAACATGCTGTGATTCCTAGAAAGGAAGGACAAAGTGGAAATTGAGAATGAAATAAATCAGCCCTCTCTTAATAGCAGCATATAGATGATTTGGTTTCCATGTGTTACTTTCTGTAACAAATACTTTGTCTAACTTGTCAAAGTATGACCTTGAAGTGTCCAATAGTCTAAGCTGGTCTGATGTAGCTTGAGATGGATAGAAATGACACGTGCTACTGCCACCCAAAATGTGTTGGTGGCACATTAGTGGTATCTGCATTTTTAAAGAAACCGTAAAAAAATTTATAAGAGCTGCCAAACATTTATGTTTAACATAGCAAACATTTTGTTGGCAATAAAGATAAAATGTTTTTTGTGCTGTAACAGAGATGAAATGCTTCAAATGTTTCTGAAAAGCAGTCACATTTGAACCTCACGATTATAGCAAATGTGTAAGTCATTGAAACATTATTCATTCATCCTCTCCTCTGTCTCAAACATCTTACAACTCTAAAAATACAAAGCTTGCTTAATAAATAAAAAAGAGGAAAGATGATTACACTACCTTATAGACCATTCAAAAACAACTACTCAGAAGCACAATCTGATCTAATTCTCAGTAAAACAATGTGTTGAAAGCAGCTATTATACAACTTGAGATCCATTGTGCTTTAATTTATCTGACGACTTCTAAACATAATATCTTCTAAGAGCCTTTATCTATGAAACAGGGACAAAATCAGATGAAAACCCAGGCAAGAACTGGAAAGGTCTCTTCTAATTTATCAAAAGCCCTGTCAAAAAGAGAGTGTTTTACCTTTGCTGTGAACGGAAATTTGGAAGGCTCCACTGTACTAGGTGTATGAATAGCTGTCAGGGGAGGTGGCCATGAGTGGGTCATTTCCTGGAAAGAGATTTGAGAAAAGTGGCTTACAGTATTTTTGCTGATATGTGCAGGTGAGGTTTTACACTTAAGAGATTCATACAGATCTGCCAATAAAGTCCTTGTTGACCCAGTGTAAAGCCAAGAGATGATACCACAGTGAGAAGACCTCCTTTGAGCACAGTAGCCAGACCATTGTGAGGACTTGCTCTTTATCTGCAATATACTTGCATTGCACAAGTAACAGCAACCTCAGTGAAGCCTGCAGAGAGTTAAGTACTTACTGTGTTTGCAGGATTAGGCCTCGGCCTTACAGCTATCACAGTTAATAAAAGGTAAAGCACGTAAAACCTTGTATGAGTAGTTCTGGATTTTTTCAAAGCACAGGACTTTCCTATTATGGAAGTTCTTATATCCCTTTACAGCAATAACACGCTGAAAGGCTTTTCATAACTTGAAGAGGTCAGCCAGAGAGCTCTGACTGCCAGCAGTTCCCCATGCTATTCTACCTGAAACATTGGCTTTTGCTCTGACCGACCATGACATATTTTAGGCAGAGTTCCAGGATGTGGTTTCAAACCAAAGAAAGAGATCGCCTGATGTTTTATGTCTTTAGGAATCTTTCTTCCCTGCTCCCCTGCCCTTACTCTCACCTACCATCACTACAAGGTGAAAGTTAGGAATCATGTTCATGCTGAAAGTATCTCATGACGAGTGCACACCACACGCAGTTTGCTCGGGGGCTTAAAAAAAGTTAATAAGAAATGTGTCAGTGCAAAGTACATTTTTGTACTTTTGGCACAAAATAGACCGAAGTGCGAAAAACTACTGTGTCATAATTTACAAGTACCATTTTTTCATCAAGACACAAATATGAAAGTTCAGAAGTGTCTCTAGTTTCCTTATCTATTAGGAATAATAGGAGGCAGCACATCCAGTGCCTTTGGAGGACATACGCTCAGTAACAGTAACCCCCCGCCTTAACGAAGGAGCAGCTCCGGCTGTTTCGGATGACTTGTCAGTCTTGCTCTTGGACTGCACCGCACTGTAATACACTTACATACGGGTAGGAAGAACATTACTGGTCCTACAACTCCAGCTATACCTGAGGATAACTTTTATCTTTACTTCTCTACAGCATAGCCCAAAACACACTTCTAGTGATTGCAACATCCACTGACAGAACAGAAGCAGAGCAGTATTTTTTTACCCACACGCTACTTTAATGCATGCAAAATATAAGCAAACTAGAGAAATGTATTACTTAAGAGCACCTACCTTCAAAATTTCTTCAATGGAGTGAATGTCACTGGGGAAGGTTTGCTAAAAAAAAAAAAAGAAAGAAAAAATGAGTAGCAGCATCAGTTTGTTTTGTTTTTACCAATTAACATGAGATAAACAGATGCACTCAGATGCACTCAGCAAATGCTTACCAATGGTTCTATAAATTTCATTAAAGCCTATTAATAATAAAATGCTAGTGAGAATTAGAAGCCCCATCAGAAGGCCAGTGAATAATGCACTTCCACAAGGCCTGTTGTTTTCAAGTCTTTAGTAGAAGATATATTCTAAGAAAGATGAGAAAAAAGAAAAGTGAATCAGGGCTCATTAAAAAACGGCGCTCGTTCAGCTAATAGGATTCCCCTTGTTTCATGACTTGCGTTCTTCTATGCACCAATGTGGATTCAGCAGAAAAAGAAGCCAGTATAAAGCCCTAAGCATGCAGAAGGCAAAGCAGAGGTGGTTTCAAGTGGAGGAATTGTGCACCAGGCCCTTGAATGCCAGCTCTTGGACTCATAGGAATATCAACTGCCATTAAAAAATAGAAAAGCAACACAATTGTAACTTGTGCAGTTCAAAATAAAACCTTGAATGCACCGCCGGGTAGGAGCAACATGGTGATTTCTGGAAAACCTACAGATGACCTGGATCTAGATTGAGGGATTGCCCCAACTGTTTTACTGGAGCCCAGGCAGTGACTAGCACATGCCCACCTGGCAGGGGCCAGAGCTCCCCAGCGTAAGCATTGTGAGGACTTCTGAAGGGAGGCCAGCTCCCTGATGGTGCCCTGGCATTCCACTAACAGTCACCTGAAAAGTACCAGTAAACAGCTGTGGAGGCACATACAGGTGCCTTCAACCAGGCTCATGAGCCTAGGCACGACAAAGCTCTGAGAAAGACGACAAAGCAAGGCTAGTATTTGTGTTATATACCAAACAGCAGACATTGCAGCTTGCGCAAACACCTAAATCTGCTTTTAACATATCAGCAAAATCACCTAGTGGCTCCCAGCAGGAGAGCCCCCTGCACAAAAGCAACACTAGGCACTGGCAGTGTGGGTGCTGCTGGGCAAGGGAGGGGTTGGGATGAGGGTAACCGTACAGCCAGGGCGAGCAATGATGTCCCCTGACAGAGCCCACCTGCCCCATGCCCAGACTGTGCGTGTTGGGAGAGGATGCAGCAGCAGTGTCTCTCCTTCCCATGCCCACAGCAGCAGTAGGTGCTGGGGATGTTCCACAGCAGGACTTGTGCTGCTTCCACACACTGACCCATCACCTGGTCATGGGGAACACCACTTCACTTCAACAAATCGGCTTCTCATCTACTAGGCAAGGTATGTGTTTTGAAAGTACCTATCATTTACACATACTTTACTAACTGATATCATTAAAGGAAACTGAAATGAAAAATATCCAAAGAGCTAAGTAGTTTTAATGATGAAAATGCATCCAAGACCAGCTTCTTGCCTATTAACAACAGATTCAACGGAAACATCCATCAATTGGCATAACTGCTGAAAGGGAAAGACCAGGAAGACGTTCCTCTGTTCCTCATGTTAAAGGAAGAGGGCAGTGAGCTACAGTGCCCAATCAGAACAATCTTCCCCAGAAAAAGGTAAATAGCAAAGCAAGCAAACATTTTAATGATGTCAAAAAGCATCATCCGTAGCACTCTCATAGAAAGGTCACTCATCTGTTTCTCCCATATGCTGCACTATTTGCACTGTAGGGACAAGAGATGGGGAAATCTCTTTTCCCTGCAACCTCGTTTGTCTGTGTCTGCATAGAGCTCTCACCGAGGCAGTGCTCATTTGGCAAAGATTTGACTTTTCAGAAAATCATGCACAGATAGATGCTTACCTCTAGACAAACAGAAGCTGAAGCACAGCCAGATATGTCACATGAATAAAAGCAAGGGGCTGGGATCTAGCAAGGCTTGCAGAAGCGCCTGACAGCAGGCAGGAGGACGGGAGAGGGAGAGCAAACACTAGGGAACTTCTACCACATAGCAAGAGATTGGGACGTTCGGAACTCATGGTGCCAAAAAGGGATCCATCTTTTCCTCTTTTTCGTCCCAGTAAGGTTAACCTGGTAGCTCAACCACCTAATTTACTTCTTAGTTTAATAAGTGGTGAACAGTAGGCACAGGAACTTACATCCTGCTGTACAGAAAAGCAGCGTTCAAATAGCAGATTGCTTCAGAAAGCTCCTGAGATATCCTACAAGAGCACCACAGTAAAAAACCTTCCCACAAAACAGATAAGGAACAAAGAACTTGCCTGGATGAAGTATTCAAAAACTCTCTCTACAATGGATTGATTGCAACAAATCAAAACCAGTTTGCTTCTCCCATTACAGGAACTTAAGTTTTATGAGGTGATAACTGATGACAAAAGTGGAATTCAATTAATCCAAGAATCAGAGAATATCTGCAACAGCCAGACTGGACCTCTCTCATCCTTGCCAAACAACTCATACCCGTTCCTGAATTTCTTTCAGATAAGCCTGAAGAGGCTTTGAAATTGATACAGGTTTACACACAATGAGTATTTATAGTGCAATTGTCAGGAGGATTTATAGTAACCCCAAAAGGCACTATAATTGCCTGCTGCTCTTCACGGGTTCAGTAGCTTAGCAGAAAACACTTCTTCACGGTGCAAAATTTAAAGGAAAGCAGACACACAACACTGAATAAGTACTGCAGAGGTCTGCATTGGCAGCACAAGGACCTCTATTTTGTGGGGTTTTTTTAAGACACAAGGTTTAAGTACCTGCCCCCCCAAACACTCTGTGTTCTGTATCTCCAGAGCTGCATGCATCAGGGATGCTCAGGATTGCTTTAGTATTTAGCTAGCAGTTGACTCCCAGAGCCACTAAGTTAGGACATGCTAGGAAGCCCATGACCCTGCTGGAGATTCTCCCTGAAAACCATGGGTTTTCAGGCATCTTTAATCTCTGTTCTGCTATGCTGTTGCACCCTAAGACCAAAAACCCAAACATTTCACCAGCAGTAAAAGGTGCAATGGGCAAACCACAATTGTGCTGACCACAAATAGACTTGCAACACTCCTATCAAATACATGGTGAAACATTTGCTCTAAAGATTAAAATCACAGAATGTTCAGGACATGCACAGAAATGCCAAAACCACAACAGAACTGGTCAGAGCCATTTGACTGCACTGTCGAACCCTCCTGTCTCCCGGGTATCATTTCTACTACAAGTTTGCAGCCTATCACAGTCCTGTCACTGTGGTCAAAACCCGCTGGCCCTGGAGAGGGCAGGCATGCACCCTTCCAGTCCATCCCAGCTGCAGTGATGCCTCATCTTTTACAAAGCTAAGCATCCAGAGGCTGAAAGAGCTGGGCTCTTCTGCATGCTGAGTAATTTTTTGCCCCTTGCCTCTCCATCCTTTTTTTTTTTTTTCTTCCCTTCAAGTCACACCTCATCTGTATTTCAGCCTGTAAACTACCATTAAACATAACTACCATCCAGCAGCAAGGGCTGTCCTTGCCAGTTTTAAGAGTTTAGAGAAAAGCAGAGATACAATGTTGCTCAAAGAAGAGTTTAAAAGCCATAAAGGCAAAGGAACCACAGAAATTAGATCAGCTCCACTGAGACTGTGGGTGAAGAAGATCATATATTACATGTTGCTGTCTATCACTACTAAAAGTTTTACAGCCTTTCCAGGGAACACTGTATCGTACTCCCCACAGACAAGTCGATTTAAGCCCTGTGCCTATTTGCTGGCTAACACTGACATCTGCACAATCTCCAGCTAGAATTTCCTCGTGCCCCATTCATACTCACTGTCAGTTTGGGAATGATGGTGACGCCGCCAAGTGCCACTTAGAAAACATTTTGATGGCTGAGGTCAAGCACAGTCACAGGACATCTAGAACCATTGGGTTGCTGTCTTTTTGTTTTGGTTTTGCTTTTTAATGCCAATGCTCCCATCCAAACTGATGCTGCGCTTCAGTAACAGGCACCCCTCTCAGCAATAAAACTAATTTATGTTCCAAAAAGTGTGGGTTTTGGTCAAGTGAAGGCCCAACTCCCAGTGACCTCACAGCCTCCAAAAAGGTCTGCAGGGCAGCATGCTTCTCAATTTACCATCTCCTCTAGCAAAAGGCACCACCAGAGCCAGCTGCCCATGTCCAGCTGCAAGTGGGTATTCACCTCTGACCCAAGACTCCAGCCCAGTTCCTCTACTGATACAGGTCCATAGACTTTGGAAAGGTTAAATAAATGGATGTAACTTGGAAAGAAATCTTGTTCAGTGAGACAGAAAAATAAGAGAGCAGGCTGAATAAACTGACACCTTTGCAATTTGCAATTCCTGTCCACAAAAATCCCAGGCAACAGCTAGGCACAGACTGTGTGATGTGGTTCATGTCCATTATGTGACTGATAATTTAAGTGACAAATTTAAAATTATACTCATATGATAACATGTGATGGGGGCAGAATCTGGACTTATGAATTTCCATAATAAGTTTTGCAAGGCTAATTTAATATACGACTTCCTTACTTCCAAGCTTAAAAAGCAACGAGTAACATTTAAAAAGGTCATCAAGACAAAATCAAGTATCTTTTTGATGAGGATTCACAAACTTAATTGGCAGAACAGACATTTCACAATGTCAAGGATAAGTTTGGTTTTAAGGTTTTTGGAACAAAAAGCTGGATAAACATAAAGCCGAAGGTATTAAATAAATTTTGACTGCAGAGACTATCATTAATATGACTTTTAAGCCTTCCTTGTTTTTTAGTAACTAAGAAACGTGCTCTGAAAATGGTGAGATGCTGTCACGTTCCCTCCTTTTTATAATTTTTGCAATATATACACTTTTCCAATTCACCAATCTGTACAATTGGATTATGAAGGCCAAGTAATATTTTGCAAAGATGTATCATCTCAAGGTTAACAAAAGACAGTGCCACAAGGCAATATGCCTGAAGTACTGTTAAGTATAGCTGGAGCTGTCTCAAAAGGACTTTACTCAAACCTTTTGGTTCAACATAACTTCAACACAATAGCTCAGACCAGCATGACCTAAATCCCACATATCCACTCTCTTCCCTTGGTAGCTGCACAAAATCACCCACTTCATTTTTACTCACCACTAGTGACCTCAGCCAACGAGAAATCTTTATGCAGATACCCGTGAAAGTTTAAATAAAATTAAAAAAAAAAAAAGAGGTACCACATATTTTCAGGGTTTGGGGGTAGGGGGGGTGTGTGGTCTTGTTTTGTTTTGATTACTTTTCTTTTTTTAAAAAACAAATAAGTTATGCACTTTAATTTAGCACCTACTGTAGGTACAACAATTTGCAAACCTCTGATATATGCACATGTATTGCCTAGAAAATGAAGTTGGGAAGGACGGGCAATTCCATCATTTCAGACAGCACTGCTATACTTGTTTACCTTCTGAGAAAATGCAGTTGAGGAAGTTACTTCAGAGAGATCAGATATGAATTCCTACAGACTCCAGCAGCTCCCTTTCTGCTCACTTACATGCACACAGCACATAATAATAATGTATCCAGAAAGCCAATGTATGGTTACAGAAAGCAAAAATGTATATAAATACCATATGCTTGGGTGATAAATTTTAATGCAGTTTCTTTACCAGAGTAATAAAGACACTAATACTTTCACTCTATCAGAGCATAAACAACTCAAAGACCTGCTGGAATTACCATCTACATAACCTACTGCTGCCGACCAGATAAAGAGTATTTGCTCTATAGCATTATGCTTTCCATGGGAAGCTAAATGTGTGTCTCCTGTACCATAGTGCATTGACTCACAGGAAAAATAGCTTTGCTTATGCTAAAGGAGGTGCAAAGAAGCAGAATTAACAGAAATTTGGCTGTGAAAGATATTGTGTCATCCCCTTCCCATACGTATTAGGGTAGCATGTGATCTACTGATTTGACTGTGTGATGGGATTTACTTTTGCCCATTAAGTCCAAAGACCCAGCCACTGAAGGATTAAGTACTACTTCGATTCTGAGCTGAAAAGGACTTCAGGATTGGGCCCATATAATTTCAAGCATCTACACAAACATAAGAAGGCATAGAAGTTATATGAGGAACTAGTCTGCCTTTACTACAACAGGCTTGCAAAAACGTACAGCGGCATATACCCACAAAATAGGAGAGGGAGCTCTTAATTTAGAAAACAATTTAAAATATGCACAGGCATTCAATTCAGGCTGCATAGTAACTGTGTGACAAAACTCTCAGAGATACCTCCAAGTCCTCTCTTCATGAGCAATTCCAAAAATCCACACACTTTCATGAGCACAAAGCTCTGCTCATGGCCCAAGCCTTGCACAGCTCTGTTACACATGCTGAAGAGAGATGAACAAGGAAATCGGGATAAGACTAATCACCCAAACCCAGACTAAACTGCTTGAGAAACCACCTGGTACACAAATTAGATGCCCCACTGGCCGTGATAATACTGTGGGCCACACATCCAACCATCAGCCAGAAGCAGTGAGGTGCCCCAACCAGGGAGTAACAGAAGAAAGGGACAGCACCAACCCTCCTGGCACTGCACTCTCTTCCTGCTGACACAGTTACACCTACTAGACCGTCACAGCAGGAGGGACCAGCAGCCTGCTCCCAAGTCTCAGTGTAATGGCTAGAGGGGAAAAGGGAAAACAAGAGAGACGTTGAAAGGGTCCTCACAAAAGTGCAGCTTTCTCTTCTCTGGCACAATGCAGTCAACACCGTCAAAAGCTAGGAAACTAAAAAACTGGGCATCTTTTAAAAAATTTTAAAAAAAGTTTTGCTGTTGATAGTAAAGGAATAATCAGTGCTTTTTTTAGTAATGAAGACAGGGTTGAAGAGCTTCTAAGGTTGCTTCTTTTTTTAAAAGGTATTCCGCTTAAAAATTACAGCACACATTTTTATCCCACTCTGCCATATGTACCAAATGGAGCTCTTACATATATAAATGGTGGGCTGAAGCTTCCTCCCTTTTTTTTAAATAGCTTGCCTGTGACTGAATAGCTTCAAGCAGGCTGTCAAAAAAATTGTCTCCAAGAGAGAGGTCACCATGCATTATTTCAGAAGTCACCAAGTGGCACCGCTGAGATGGGTAGACTTACAGAAAGCCAGTGGCGATAACAGCGTATAGATTGTGCAAGAGGAGGACAGGAGGTCTGGACGCAGATATTAACCGGAACAGATATGTGCTGCCTTTCAGGCAAGCTTTAAGGTGTTGCAGACCTTTCTGTTCCTTCTCATCTCAGTAATTTCCGACCCGACTGCTTGTTCTGCTTATTTGCATGCCTCTGCTGTCACAGCCCATTTAGAGCTGCCCCTCTAGCATACTGCACACAAACAACCCCCGTGCTTCTCAGTCTCCTTCATCGCAGGTGAAACTGGTGCCTGTAGATACCTAGGCACTAGCTACAGCATGTGTGCATTTCATATGCTGCCTGGTTTCTCCTCCTAATCAAAACGGATTTGCAATGTGTGTATGTAGCTCAAGTGTGCCAGCTATTGCTCTATGCCCGATTTCAGACTAAATTATTAGCACAGAGAAAACCCAAGTGAGCAGTGCAGCAAGGATGAGAAAAGCCAATTACAAGTTCTATGCCCTTCATTGTGTTGTCAGTTTTCTTTGTTTCACAGAATCACAGAAACATAGGGTTGGAAGGGACCTCTGGAGATCCTCCAGTCCAACCCCCTGCCAGAGCAGGGCCACCTTAGAGCAGGTTGCACAGGAACGTGTCCAGGTGGGTTTTGAATGCCTCCAGAGACAGAGACTCCACCACCTCCCTGGGCAGCCTGTTCCAGTGCTCTGCCACCCTCAAAGTAAAGAATTTCCTTCTTATGTTTAGGTGGAACTTCCTATGCTCAAGTTTCTGCCCATTACCTCTTGTCTGGTTGCCAGGCACCACTTAAAAGAGCCTGGCCCCATCCTCCTGACACCCATCCTTTAAGTATTTATGAGCGACATTAAGTATCCACCCTTTGAGTATCTGTAAGCATCATCACTTCCCAATGAGAGCTTTTCCACAGCAATTATTAGCAGAGAAGATCACCTGTTCATGCTAAAAAAAAGTTCACATTCACGGCTGTTCACATTTATGGCTGCTTCCCATTTAATACTATATTTTAATGTAAATATTTTGTTTTAATTTTTTTTTTTTCATGTCAACTGCACAGATTTTGCCACTTGGATACAATGAAGATCACAGAACTGCGTATGTGTGAACAGTTAGTTTGAAAACAACAGGCAGTACAAAATCAGACCAAAACCTAAGATCTTGTCCTCACTTCACCCATACATGCTTAACCAGCTCAGAGCAGGAGGAGATCTTGCATATTAGATGTACTCTGCTACTCACACACAAGTTACACTAGGGATAGCATGTTAACTGATTCTTCAAAGCAACTTTCCACCTGCATTTCTGTGTAGTTAAAAATTTGCACTCTCCATACTGTAGACAGATGCAAGATGCACACAGAGACTACGTTTCCAAAATGACCCAGACAATAAAAAGATACACTACGTATTTTAACCAAGCCTCTACCAATCTTCATTATGAATGCAATAATGTTCTGCTCTGTATTGAAAAAGGCTGCCAAAATTTGAAGCTTGAATTACCTTATTGATCAAAACAAACACATAGACACACAAATTCATAAAGGTTTTCACACACTATCTTGAGGAATATCAGACAACAAGCAGATTCTCTGCCAAGGATGATTAAATGGTGACAACTTTTTGACACAGGTGGTGCAGGAACCAACAAGAAGAGGAGCACTCCTGGACCTAGTATTAACAAACACAGAGGGACTGGTGGAGGACGTAAAGGTTGGGGGCACCCTAGCTGTTACAATCATGGAAAGACAGAGTTCAGGATCATGGGTACCACGCACAAAACAACAAGTAAAATTACAACATTAGACTTCAGGAGGGCTAACTTTGACCTCTTCAAGAAACTGCTTGGAGAGATCCCGTGGGCTAGGGCTCTGGAAGGCAAAGGGGCTCAAGAGAGCTGGTTGGTGTTCAAAGACCACTTCCTCCAAGCTCAGGAATGGTGCATCCCCAAGAACAAGCAATCGGCACTTTGCAGTGGTGCCCAGTGACAGGACAAGAGGTAATGGGCACAAACTTGACTATAGGAAGTTTGACCTAAACATGAGAAGGAACTTCTTTACCTTGAGGGTGGCAGAGCACTGGCACAGGCTGCCCAGGGAGGTGGTGGAGTCTCCATCTCTGGAGACATTCAAAACCCACCTGGATGGGTTCCTGTGCAACCTGCTCTAAGGTGGCCCTGCTCTGGCAGGGGGGTTGGACTAGATGATCTCCAGAGGTCCCTTCCAACCCTATGTTTCTATGATTCCATATCACAAAAGAGGTTAAAATACATCTATGATACAGACTGAAACCTGGCTTACTCCATCCACCTTTTTTTAGAATATGTGGTGACAAAGCTGCTTTCAGGAAAAGCTGAAGCAACAATTCCTTGTTATCTATTCAGAAGAGCAACTATCAGAACAAGTATGAAGGCCGTGTGAATACATTTATGATTAAAATCATTTCTAGACAGACAGGCACCACCCTGCAAGCAAATTATCAGCATGGGTGGTCATTAAGCATGTTTTTAAAAGATGTTTATATTTTGCTGCAGACACAGCGCACTTGTTCAACAGATCTCTTTCTTTCACACATTCACTGATCCCCAAAAGCATGGAGAACCCTTTCTTAAGACGGTAAATAAAAAGGATTTCCAATGCAATGAGCTGCAGGTTTATTTTGCAGATAGACAGGTTCCCTAACAATCCTTCAAACAGCATCCACTTGATTCAACAAAATTTTCTTACCATGCATAACAATTGTTAAGATACGCTTAAAAAAGGGGGGAGGGGAAGAAGGGAACAGAAATGCAAACCAAGACTAATTAGATAGCAATACTAACATCATCATGCCTGTAAGCTTTACATTTTTATTTCTCTTGTATGACCTCAGACAGCACTAAGCATGAACCTTACAGTAAACAATATTTGTTTTAGCACTAATGTATCCCAGATAGAAGACACAAAATGAAGTGCTATAAAGTAATCCCACCTAGTAACAGTAGCCTTGAGAGAAAAAAAATCAGCCCCGCAAGTCTCTGGGGCAGGTGAGGGAGTCAGCTGCCAGGCAGGAGAAGGGAAGACAAAGCTAAAATAATTTTGAAGCAGAAACAGCTCTGAGGCTCAAGGGTGAGGTTTGACAGCACAGGGAAGGCAATGAACCCCCATGGCTGCCAGGGCAAGTGGTTGCATGGTCCCTGGCCACGTACACCACTGCCACCCTTCCCTTCCCCTGTCACTGGCCTGAGCCTGCACTGAGACAGTCCAAGACCTAACCCGGCAGACAGTCATTCCCTTTCTGTTGATTTATCTCCTTTGATCACCTGGCCACAGCACTAGATGAGTACCAGAGCTGATGCAACTAAGGAGGAAGGAGAGTGCATTCCCCGACCTGGGTGGAGCAAAGGTCTTAATTTTACACAGCTTCCAATGTTTGGTAAACCCTTTGGATCCAGAGCCAACCACCTACTGTCAAATTATCTCCGGAAGCTTAACCCTGCTCCTATAGTGGTAAAACTCCTGTGAACTGCAGTGGAAAAGTAGTTACAATTCTTCGCATTTTACAAATCTGAAGAGCCTCTTATATTGCACCTGATACTTGCATAACTTGAAAAAAAAAATTTAAAATGTTATGACCTAAGTCTTTTAGATTTTCAAAAAGACACAAAGAAAGCCTCCCATGCAATCAACATGTTTAGCTACTATCAAATTTCCTTTTCTCTAGAAAGCACACAAATAGGTAAGATTGTGTCATGACACTCCAATATTCTCACATGCACTAACCAGTCCAAGGCACTGTTTTTGCCTCAGTACTCTGAACTACAGATCAGGCGTTTTATTAATTGCTTGTAGCTAAACAGATTGGAACCAAAAGTGATGACTTTGCTTTGAAGTGCAAGACATGCTGGTGAAATTTAGTAATCTCAACAGCTCTCTGGGGCATAAAACCACATTTCTGTTCCCAACCCACAGGTTTTATGAGTATCCATCCCATCTAATATAATGCAACATGTTCAGAACTGGCACCACCAACCACTTAGGTGAACCTGATTTCACCTACCAAGGGAGAAACCAAACAGCTATTGTCTGCTACCATGCCAACCTTCCCTGCCCGCAGGTGGTCTCCTTGGCTTGTGAAAGCAACCTGAAGTCAAAAGCAAACGTTGCAAACACGTCACTGGTGGAGGATCGAGATCAGTGAAGAGCCCACACACAAGGAGCAGAGATTTTTAAGCCAGCTGGCTCCTCTTCACAGCGCTGCAGAGCTGCAGAGCCCACAGTGTTGGGAACAGTAGAGAAAGAGCCCTGGGCACTCTGCAGGGCTTCCCTAACCACAGGGTGGTAGCATCCCAGCTGCACAGCAAATGGTTCTTCCAGGCAGGCAGCAAAGCAATCTGCAAAGGCACAGCCTGCACTTCGGATAGCAGAGGAGTTTCTCCACCGCATTCCTGCACCATCTGTAACGCTGGGGGAAGCAGCAGGAAAAACCAGTTGAAAGGGCAACACGACTAACCCAAAACACGCGTATGTACAAGTCAAAATGATTCACCTGCACTTGTAAACGTGGCTTTTTGCAAAAACATACAAAGGGAAAACATCATTATCACAGCTGCTGCAGTAAAAAATACCGCTTCAAACCACAGGAGAACTGACTACACAGGGTGTCAAGGTTTAACACCAGCCAGCAGTTAGAATCACGCAGCTGCTTGCTTGCTCGCTCACTCCCACAGGTTGAGATAGGAGAGAAAATCAGAAGAGTAGATGTGAGGAAGGTGTAAAAAAACCCAAAAAAACTAAAAAACCCACCCACGACTCATGACTTGAGATAAAGACAGTTTAACAGGTAAAGCAACAGCCACACACACAAGCAAAGCAAAACAAGGAATTCATTGACTGTTTCCCATCAGCAGGCAGGTGTTCTGCCATCTCCAGGAAAGCAGGGCTCCATCATGCAAAACGGTTACTTGGGAAGACAAGCGCTATCACTCCCAAGGTGCCCCCTTCCTCCTCCTTCCTCCAGCTTTATATACTGAGCATGACATCAGTTGAGGTCAGTTGTCCCAGCTGTGTCCCCTCCCAACTTCTTGTGCCCTCCCAGCCTTGCTGGCAGGAAGGTATGAGGAGCAGAAGAGGCCTTGAGAGCTTACCAACAACTAAAAACACCAGTGCGCTATCAAAAATATTTCTCATCCCAAATCTAAAGCATAGCACTATACCAGCTGAAACTGCAACACAGGGGAAACAGCGACACTGATGATGAGCAAACAAAAGCAGCAAAACTGCATGAAATAAGAGAGAGGTGCAGACAGGTAGTTACTACAAGATTCTTAGTATTTCTTTCAGGAATTGTAGGGTTTGGGGGTTTTGTTTGATTTTTTCTTTCTTAAAGTACATACAGAAAATGTTAGCATTTTTTAAAGGAAAAATACAGAATTTGAGATGTAATTTACTGAGATCAGTAAATTTTTGCACTGTTGCCTGTGAGCTTTGGATTAACTTGATAACAAATCAGATAAAACAGTGTGCAAGGACTTCAAAACAAGCTGCATTTTAAGGATGAGACCATCCCTTCCCTGATTTCAGTGTGGGAATACTTTCATACGTTTAGGTATACATTTAGGTACAAGGAAACTTGGTGCTATTTTTGTATTAAGTTCAAAAACATTTCTTTCAGAAACTTAAAATAAAACAGGACTTTTATTATCTTGTCATGAAATCTTTGTTGATATGACTTGTTTAAAATCTCAAAATATACAGAGCTAAATATGTCCTTAATGACTGGCTTCATAAATTATAGCTACAGATTTTAATGGCCATCTTGTTATGCAGAATATTGCCTAAGGTTCCATTACTATTGTAAAATAATGTACAGATAGTATTTGTCAGCAGAGTTCTTGTAGCAGCAGTGTCAGCTGTTCTAGAAAATTTAGGAAGCTGCTGTCAGAGAACAACAAACCCGTGCAAAGGGCAGACAATTTTCTTAGCAGGTTACCTAAGACTAGGATGAATTTTCACTGGAGGTTAAAAATTACCCCCAAACACATTATTTTTAGCACACGAGAAGAAAGCTCACCTCATTTCAATGAAAACATGACAACCACAACAAAAAAGACACAAGAAGGTGGAAGAGAGAGGGACAAAAAGAGGAAATGAAACACAAAGAAAACTGAAATAGAAAACCAGTGTTATAAAAATCTTGTTATCAAATTATATTTGTAGAAGAAGTTTGCTTCTAGTGGAGTACTAACAAGGCACTACACACCGCAGCAGCTGTAAAAACAAATACGTGTTTGAGGATGCACTTGTTCGAGTTTTCTTCTAGCTTCAGGTAGCCAGTTGAGTGGGTTTACCAATGAAGGATGAGCAGAAACGAGCACCCTATGTCTCCCCTCTCACCAACTTAGCTCTTGAACATAACAGAGAGAGACTGGAGTAATTCCAGCGAATCAAAAGAAAGCTACAGTACATCTGCTTGCCACTGCTTACAACATTAAGTTTCACTTCTATATTTCATGAAAAAGAAAAACAATGTTATACGTTTTGCTTTATGCACACTAAAACAACACTGATGAACCACAGAAATATACAGATGGGCTCTGCCTCATTCAGCAAGATAAAACCTTCAAAGTTACATTATAAGTGCATTTGTTTTCACATTTGTGTTTATGTTGCTTGCTTGTTTTTGGCACACAAGACTTCATCATAAATAACAAATCCAATCCACCAGTCTCAAAGTCCACAGGAGCCTTCTAAAATAATTTCTCTGGGTACTATTTCAGGTCCTCTGTGGGCACCACTGTTTAACCAGCAGTTTGCATGTAGCCAAGTCCCCTGTGGATGGTGTCACAAGTGCACTTAACGCATTTGAGTTCACTCCTCTCCCTTCTAAGGCAACACCCAAGTTATTCCACCAAAACAGTGCCCCACCACCAGGCACTCTCCTACTTCTGCCCCAACTTCAACCCAGCTCACAAGAGAAGACAGCAGCTCCAGCCTGCCACCGGCCTCATTGCAGGTTTGAAAACAAATCAAACTATTTCTAGGAACTTCTACTCTTGCTTTCTTCAGCTGACACTGAATGATCCTGGCAATTTTAACATTTTACATCAAAATGCTCAGTAAACAATGGTTGTACTGTTGTGTTCCTGCGTGGGCCCCTGGAGGTAATAAAACATTCTTTAAAGATTTTGCACGCTTTTCTAACTTTGAGATGGATTATTTTGCTCAACCTAAAAATAAATGCATGGGCCTCCTTCTTGTGTCCACACAGCATAAGAAAAAAAAAAAAAAACCTACTCTATTTTGTCTTCCTTTGTCTGAAGGAGCAAAGGAGTTCGCGTTCTAGGGGAATGGACTGTTAATATATTTTAATAAAGGATTCTTTAACAATCTTGAGTTGCTCAAAGTAATTCATGCATCTCTTCTTAGCCTTCATCTAATAATAATATAATTGAAATCCAAATAAACTAAACATGAAAATTAAGTGCAGCATCATCTGCAGAGAGCCATGTAGACCAGAACTCCAGCCAAGGCTGATTATTTCACTAGTAAATTGCTCTACATAAAGAGCCTTTGCACAAAAGCACCTCCCCATTGTAACTACCATCTGTATAATATCTGTCAATAATCTGATTTTGACCCCTTGATGCTGCAAAACTTTCTTACCTACTGTCCCCTTAAAATCTCTCCAGTAAATATTTTTTAATTAATATAAATTCCATTCCCTTAGATCCAAGCTGAGCAGAGCTACCTTTTTTTTTCCTAAATAAAATTTGTGCACCAAGATACTTGTTAACAATATGAGTGCAAAGGATGCACTTTGGTTCTCAAATCAACTGCTTTAACCAAAAAAATCTAAGAACATTTGAAAACCTACACATGCTTCCCAAACTTCCACTCTTTCTCATCCCATTCTTGACTACTACTGGGTATCTTACGGACCCTCAGTGACAGTATCACAAACCCCTGGGTATTTATATTGGAAGTAACTTGGAATCACGTAGAAAGTACAGTCTTCAAGTAGGCTGACTTCTGTTCTCAACCATAAGTTTGCAACTAGTGTGGTTACCCTTCCATTGAAACAGACATTATTGTAATAGACATTATTTTGTTACAGCTACTAAACTTAATTTCCAAATCCCCTAATGTGAGCTTGAGAAATTCTTTGACGATAAAACGTCATCTTCATTTGCGTTCAACAAAAAGATAATAAAACAGTAACTACATTTGTTAAGACCATAAAGAAAACTGTGGGTTTTAGTGGTGAGAGGTGTCCTGTGGTTCCGGGGATCACTTCAGATAATTAACTGCACTATCTCTCAGAAGATTTTTTTCCCCTTTCCTAACATCACTTTCCCCTTGAAAAACAAGCTGAGTTAGATTTATGATGGCAGTCGTGACACTTGGTGCACTTCCCCTTAACAACTCAGTAAACAAGACTTGGAGATACAGGCTCTTGCACTGTTTTAATACTTAACAGGACTGCTTTTCTGAACTGAGTCCCTTTATTTGTCTGTCTGTTTTGAAGAGCAGTACCCCATGCTACCTCTCTGCATTGCCACCACTGCAAATAAAAATTTAGAAAACAAAGAAATTGAAGAGGCAGGCTAGAGCCTGGAGCAGCATCATCAGTACCAGGCCAGTACCCAGCACAGCTCTGTGCTGTTGCCTGGGATAGACCACACAACCAGAGGGGAGCTGGAAGGCATCAACCACCAGCACCATGCATCAACAGAGAAGGCAAGTGGGAGGGAAGCAAATAAAGGTATGCTTGTTAGTGAGTCCAAGGATAGTATTCCCCAAGGAAAAAAAGAAGCAAAGGTATGTGTTTAGAAGACATGAGTTTTACCTCTCTCTTTAAGGAAAAAAACTTTTTAACTGAGAAAGAGCCTCAGTGGTATTTTTGAATCTTAACAGAAAGTTAATAAATATTTTTAAACGCTTCCAAACCAAGGAATTTTACCTATGGGGAAAAATATAGTAGGATATCCTTTTGCTTGTAAGGGCAACTTTTGCCATTGTTTCACAACTGACCTAAATGCAAACCTAACCCCTCTAGATTTGATGTTTTGGGGTTCGGACAGCAAAGTGCCCCAAAAAGGTATTATTATTAAGTCACTTATACACAGATAAAATCTATCCTCCCTGAGATGATTATTGAACAAGTGTCTTAGAAAGCTCCTCTATCTTGTCATAGAAGACTAGAAGCCACAGCAAGTCCTGTCCACCAGTTACCTGGTCACTCTTTCTAGTATATAAAACTATTGGATGAAGTAGCTTAACTTAAACTTTCAGCTGTAAAAGCAGTGTCCTAGGCTGACAGGGCCTGCTCCTAGGACACTATAATTATTACTCAACTGAACAAGCACACAGACACTTTCATCCTCTCCTCAGCAGACACCTTTGTGCGCTTAGTGCAGAGCCTGCAGCACACTCAGCTTGTTTACCAGGTGGATAAAGAGGCCAGGGCTGGACACAGCCTTCTAGGACCTGCTTTTGCCCTAAAACAACTGGTCTACAATTAATATTTAAAATCTGTAAGTAGAAGATACTTACCTCTGTTATGATTTAAAACATAATCTTCCTTAAAAGACATTGTTATCATCCCCTAAACTCTGCATTAAAGATGGTGTTTCTCAAGTTCCACAAATTCTTTATGGCCAGGCTTATGCGCTGCAGAGCTGTCACATACAATTTTTATCTGCAGCTAAGTGAAGTGGGAGGTACTGAGCTTAGGTATCTGGCTAGCATTTGAGAAGTCATCCCTCCCAGTCAGGTGTGTTAGGAAGGCTACAGGCCATCAACCTCCCAGACTCACGTAGCTGCCAGAAAACAAAGTGACAGTAAGAGAACAGGAGAGGGTCATTTCACTGTTTCTTTCCTTGTCTGTCTAATCTGGAGGGAAGAAGTGGCTTTTTTGCTCATTTAACATGCTTTCTGAATGGCTTATAATAAAGTCCAATCAAGGGGAGATGGTTACAAGAACTACCGTGACACCAGCCAACCTCTGCCTAAGGAAAAGCTTTTCTGTATCTTTCCCTGAAGCAGCTTTTGGGGACAGCAAACTGGAGAAGACTTAATTACTTGTGGCTCTCATTCACTACACTAATTTTCAGATTTTATGTATTATTGTTTCACTGCCTATGCTTTCCTTCGTACATAATTGCATATGATGGCAATATCTATGTAAAAAGTCCACATGGACCAGTGGCAAAATACTCAAACCATTTGAAATACTTCAGGGATGCGAGCAGGCAGGTTAATTGTAGCCATACAATGGATTGGGCTCAACACCTTTGTGTACTGCAATTTTTCGATATGCCCTCTCAGGCAAAGTCTCTACAACAGGATAGTTTCACACGCAATCCCCAAACAACCTCCTGCAAGCAGGACAACAAGTGTTTCCGACAGAAAGGGACCACAGAAGGCTACGGGCTATCGGACTCAGAGGATATGTCTAAGGAAAGGGCGGGAGATACCTAAGGGATTGCTGCTACCATAGCAAACAGAAAAATAAATACCACACTGCTTCTCGCTTTCATTATGGAAACATTCATAGTATTACTGTGGTAACATGAATGTTGTATTAGCAGAGAGGAGAAGGAACTGAGCTGACCCTGTTCTGCAGTACAGCAAACCAAGGGGGCAAGGGAAGTCAGATTGTCCTCTGCATTGCTAAAGCGCAGATAGTATTCTTTCAGCACATCCAGCCAAGGATTAACAAAGCAAAACTGCAAATAGACAAGCAACATGACAGGCAAGAGCACCTTTAGTAAAATGCTTGCTTCAAGTGAAAACATTCAGGCTGAAAATATAGCACATTTCACCTTTAGTGATCAGATGACATCCAATCAAGTCTGAATTACAACTTACTGAATTACAACTTACTCTGAACAGCAATGAGCTGACAGCCTGATGAAAGAAATTCCTTGTATAAGAAGGAGTAAGTTGGCAGGATCCAAATATGACATGACTTTGTCTCCTGCTACATGAATTCACCCTCCATCTTCCAAAACCTACAGCATTTATCATAAGCCACTGCTATTCAAAATGCAACATGCATAACGCATATTTTTTAAAAAAATAGCATACTTATGCCATCTTAAAAATAAAATACTACAATTTTTAAAAGAAACATATAGCACAATGTTAATAAGGAATCATTCCACGCATTGTTTATTTTACAATAGACATTTAAAATGTGCAGTCAGCCTGCCAGTGGCTTCATTCTAGAGATACACAAAAATACTTGTAAACGCATACAGCAGTTAGCCTTAAAAATTGTGGTGAAGGAGTCACTCAAAATTTTCTCTGTTTCTGTGGGTTTGAACTCTAAATTTTAGGAATTTCTCCCTCTGGGGGTGCTTTTTTATTGAATTCAATAATGTATTAAAACAAATACTTGAATTTAGGCTTTGATTCAAGAGAAGTAAGTTCTCTCAAAATTTTGCTAATACAGAAACAAATTTCCCAAGATCCCAAGAAAAACTAAGTATTTCTATGTTGTCGCTATTCTTTCTAAATTCAAGCAGTGAAAAAGAGACCTGAAAACTCTAAGTTGGTTTCGTTTTTTTTTTAATGGACACATTTTTCTCTTGACTTAATGAAGCTAAATATTTCTGGCTATTGCATAATCTAAACTATACAGTAGTGTATTGAAAACCAATAGTTACCATTTACCTTGAAAGGAAGGTGCACATCTGGATAAGTTACACAAACTGGTGTTTCTGTAAGTAAAGGAAGTTTAGTTGAAGTTTGATTTTTTTTTTCTTACTAATATCAAAGGTGCCTAACTGGTTAAAAATTAGTCCACAAGGCCAGTACTATTGAACTC
The DNA here is from genome assembly GCA_013400135.1 of Rhinoptilus africanus. Taxonomy (NCBI): domain Eukaryota; kingdom Metazoa; phylum Chordata; class Aves; order Charadriiformes; family Glareolidae; genus Rhinoptilus; species Rhinoptilus africanus. The sequence continues at coordinate 58,303 of VXBO01009527.1, forward strand.
GATTTCCTTAGCAGTCAAGGCAAACATCACACTTGTTCCTTCCTCCTTTGATTCAAGGAAAGCTCTGTGTTAAGCACAGGCAGAAAGGCCAAAGTGATTAGATTCAGTATGCCAGAGAAGCAGGACTCATAGAAAGCAGTAATGCCTTTTATTAGATGAAGGTAGCTGTGGGGAAGGGAGGAGGCATAAGACATTTTCCAGCACCAAGCCCTTGCTGGATTTGAAACAAACATGTCATGTCCATGGCAGTTGCAGTTTATTTTCCATGTGGTTGGGTATATGCAAAGGCAGCTGGGCTGACAGCAGAGCCTCTCTGGGAAATGCACTTGGACCTTTTGCTCGGAGCAGGATGGACTGCCAAGATTGTGCCTCAAACTATTTGCTACATCTGACTGCATGCAAAAAGAGCACCTCAATGCCTAATGACATTTATGAACTGTTTGACCAACTGAACAATTTGGCAAGAAAATGTAACACCGCTAATGCACTTTAGAAAGAAAAATTAGTGTGTTGAAAAGCAGGAGATGAAAAAGGTAAGAATATCAGCTTTTCCAACTGGGAATTAAAATATTCTGCTGCTTAAAAGGAATTAATCACTAATTTATTGTCTAAGTAATAAATGCTCATCATTATGATGATGAAAACTGGCAGCTTGGGAGGGCCGGGGATATTAAAGACAATTCAGACAGCAACATCGTTAGATATCAGTGAAAAAGAAAAATGAGACCTGAAACTTCAAAGCACAGAATAACCACAGAAGGAAACCAGTAGCAGGCATAACTGATGGAAAATAGACTATGCTGAGTGGTATGCCGGGGCAAGAATGCCACTACTTTCTGAATGTCATTTCAAAAATTAACATACTGATATAGCCAAGCTTTGAAAACAGTACAGCACATCATCCAGGGATGTTGAAATTCATGATTAGTGTATCACTGTTTAGAACCAGTCGTCAGCTTCAGAAGCAGCCAGTGCTGCAGACTGCAGGTCAGATCCCCACACACCCTGGACCCTCACTCTGCACCCATCCCTGCCCAGGATGCCAGAGTTATGCTCTAGACAATATCACTGCCCCCAATGTGGTTACACGCTGCCTTCTTCAATGAGCTCTGGTAATCTCACATCCTACCAGGTAACACTGGGAATCACTTCTGCAATACAGGACTATACCAGCTGCCCTCTCAAGTTACTCATCATCAAAACAGCAGGAAAACTTTTCTCCCCCTAATATTCATGCTCATTGAAAACCAGAGCTGTCAACACTTCAGTATAGCAACTTGTTGTAGGACCTGTATGAGGTAAGAGCACTGTGATTACAACAGAGCCCAAGAAGAAAGAGCAGTACCACCAGGCTCATTGTAATACGCATCACTGTGCTGATGTAGACAATGCCTATGGAGCATCCTTAAGCTGCAAAATGCCACTTCCCCAGTAAAAATACCATGAAGCTTACTTCATAATAAAATACAAAGCCTGTGTGCATTTCCCTTCACTCAATGCAAAGAATCATCTCAAAGACCAGAAGGTGGTCAAATTAGCATTAGGAGAGTATCAATGTGATGTCTAATGTCTTAAGACAAATCTGTGCTTTATTCCTGAAAATACATCTTTTGAACAAGACACCAGAGGTATATTGCCAAAATAATTCAGAGGCTTGAAACAGGCAGATTCCCTCTCTGAGGAAACAGGTCCAGTGGCATCCAGAACCGCTAGAATGACCCCCGGCCTGGCACTTAGCTATGGGGAGAATCGCAACTATACACAGGTGGTTTAAGGCTTTCCTTGTTTATAAGCTCTTTCATCCTTCAACAACTAGGGAAGTTAACTCAATTTACATAAAGCAGCCTGCAATTAGAAGACTCACTGAAAAGAGCTCTCTCTCCCTGCCAGCCACATCCTTCATCAACCTGCTGCTAGCCAGACACAAAAGCTGGACCCAGGCAAGGTTCCCCCAGACTTTACAGGGCTTAGGCACCTGCCTGGGTTTCACCTCCTCCCACTGAAGCCAGTGCCTGACATTGCCCTGTCAGAGGCAGCTTAGTGCCGAACTACATCTGTGTGGTACACTTACCTCCGTGAACATGTCTTACTGCCTTCCTACATGGCAGAGGAGACTTCTTGTTTTCATACATTCCCTTGTTAGCCCTAATCAGTGTCAATAGGTTATGGTGTCTTTTGTGATGGTGGTGTCAGCCCTGACAAGAAAGAACTTTTTATCTCTTTCCTCACACGGAGTCGTGAGAAACTGTGAGCGCTCCCAGGCATAACTCCCTTGGCCCTTCTCCGAAAAACGCTCTCTCAAGCGCATGGTTGCTTAGCAATATTTCCCTTCCCCCTGTACGGTTCGAACTGGCAGCATCTGTCCCTTTGTCACTTTCCACTTGTGCAAGAAACAGTGCAGAGATTTTCAAAAATCTACAGACAGGTTGGTAGAGGGTATCTAGCATGAGCTATTAGAGCTGCTTTGGCATTTTATTGCTGGTTTATTTCCAGCCTGGATAAAACATGTAGCTTCTTCCAAAGGAGAGGCGCACGAGGGAAAAAAAAAAAAAAGTCTTCCATATCCATTGGGACTCACCTATTAAATCAAATACAACAAGTAGCTTTTCCTGTTTACATAATTACACCTGCATGCTATGGCTTGATTTCGGGGGAAAAAAAAAAAAAGAAAAAACAACCCAAAACACTGCACTGCTCTATAATTCTCCCTTGGTCCACTGGGACTGACTTCAATTTCTCCTAAGATACTGCATGCAATTCAAGTGAGAGAAAACAAAAGAAACCCAAATCTGTTTTGGTATTTAAAAATGCAAAAGCTGTATACAATACTGACCTCATAAGCAGCATTGCTCTGTCAAACCTGCAAACTGATGTGTCTATAAAACTACCTCAAGGAGCAGTGATCAGGGTCAGCATCTGTGGATGTACCTGCAATATAGCTGCTACAGCAAATGAGAGGAAAAAGAAATGAAATTAATGTAAGAGCAGAAACGGCACCAACTGCTTTCACTTCTGAGAGCCAAAAGAGGTCCACGGAAAAGACTCAAGTAAAAGGATTCATATTTGGGCACAAAGGTATTACTAAAAGCAGCTGAGAATCCTGTAATTAACCTTTCCTGCAATTCATTCCAGCTCACACCACAATGCTGAAGGATTACTAGGAAGGCCTTGGACCACACAGCTTTGGATATTTACATGCAAGTTATTAGGGATGTTTGCTGGGAATGATGTAACTCAGTTTCAGCCCTGAGAGTGAAGAAGAGATTTTTGGGGTCTTTTATTTGGTTGGTTTTTTGAAAAATTTTTTATACAAAACAGAGTCAGAAAAATAAAAAGGTGTTGATAAGACTGTTGTAAGTGCTATTGCAACAAGCCCGAGTATTAAAGTACCATTATTTATAAGTGTGAAAAAGTACCATTATCTGTAAGTGTGATAAATTGTTTTCTCAATTGATTAAAAAAAAAAAAAGTAATTAAACCCCTCAATCCTCCTAGAAACACATACATGTTTTCCAACATGCCAACCACAGTGATAGAATCAAAGTTCAGTTTCTTCTAAGCAAACGACTTGTGTCGTGTTTAAGAGCGAGTGTCATCACAGATCTAGGCATTTTATGCCACGATATAAACCCCAACGACAGACTCTATCCTGGTTGTTAAGAGATGATTATAATGGGAAAGCTGATAGTGGATGAGGCTTTGAGCAGCCTGGTCTGGCTGGAGGTGTTCCTGCCCATGGCAGAGGGCTTGGAACTAGATGATCTTTAAGGTCCCTTCCAACCTGAACCATTCTGTGATTCTATGTCTAGCTAGCTGTACATTGTGAAAGGCTGACATATACTTTAATCTATGGAAAAATAACTTCAGAAGCTGCCACCGTTTTCAACCCCCCTCATCTTGCGCACTGCATCCTTCCCACTGCCCCGTGGCTTGGCACAGCAGGAAAAAGGAGTGGGAGAGAAAACACTGGGAAAACCCAACGCAACATAAATCACAGAATCATAGAATGCAGGACCAGAGGAGGGAAAGAGGTGAAGAAATCATGATTTGCATTCTCCAACAAGCTGTTCATCCTTTTTTTGCCTGTTTCATTTTACTTTAACAGAGGGTAAGATACTCCAGCTTCAAGGTTCCATTGAAGTGTGCAGTTTTCCATAAGTGTTTCCAAAATATGTCCCAACCAATGCAATCTAGGTTGTAGAGGACTGATGGATTAAGTGAGCCATGTCCTGGACAGAAAAATCTTCTACTGGAAGATTTCTTATATCTTAAGAAATTCTTAAATCTTAGGAATTCTTAAATAAATCATAAATGATAAACAAACCTCAGACTTATCTTACATTTAAACAGATATCAGGTCAGAAATAAAGCTGCTCCTCAGCTTTTCATTTTAACAAGCTTATTGTCTGAGGCTGAAAGAAAATTGTCACTGCTGCCTAACATCAAGGCAACATGGATTTTCAAAAGACTGTGAGCAGGCTTGTGGTTTAGGGTGGGTTTTTTTTCCCAGAAATACATCTAAATTAAAAAAAAAACCAAACCCAAACCCAAACAAAACTTTTCATAACTCTTACAACAACCTTACAACTGCAGGACAATGGAGTCTGGAGACCAGGCAGAGAAACAGTTGAGGCCATCACAGTCACCTCCTCCTTCGAGATAAACGTCTGGCTTTACTTTTGAAACTGGCAGTGACAAGCTGTCAGTGGCTGTGTTTTGTTTTGAGTCCATTAATATGCATGTCACCTGCCACCTCCCCCTGCCTTCAGTGCTTGAAGTTGCCTTGCTGGAAGGTTTGTCTGTCATCTACTCTTAGCCTTCTCCTCAGGCTTTCCAGACCACTTTTCTTGTTTATTAGTCATAATATCGGGCAGCAACGATCATTATATTAGCTAGTATGAAATACCTCTTGTAGCATTTCTGCTGCCAATCACAGCCTCCTTGAATTTCATTCATGATGTGTACCTAACAAGCAAGGAATTCAAGTTCTATTTTCATTTGCTGATTCTTCCCTTCAACAATTCCCTCTTTGAGATACCACTACATGAGTACACATTACTCTGTTCAGACAATAGTTTTGCACAGCAGTAGTCACCACTGGGGACCCATAAGAACAATGATCAAAGATAAGGTTGACACAAAGTTTTCTTATTTCCACACAGATTTTTTAGCAGGAGTCTCAGGTAATTACTACAAAGTACTACTATCCACACAAGGTTTGAAAACAACCACTCAGCTTAACAAAACAGTCAAAACCAACCAACCAATCTCTCCCTAGCATGCCACCCAAGCAACTGGTAGTTCATTTCCTCCCTTGCAAGCTTACTATCCCAAACGAGCTGCTTTGCAAGCCAGTAATGCTGATGCAATTGCATTGCTCACCTGACAGTCAGAGAATGCTGTTTCCACTCCCAAGCTACCTTTTTTTAAAAATAAATAAGTATTTTCCTGCAGTCTGCTGCCTTCATTGAATTTTGCTTTCATTTAGTTGCTATAGAAGCAGCTAAGCTTTGTATGCAAAGACACAAGCTGTCTCTGTATTTAAAAGATTTGTGCAGAAAACTTCATTAGTTAAAAAAAAATAAAATTAGGAATAATAGTTACCAATTGTTCTAAGCCAGTTCTAGATAAGCAGTAACATCTGTCATTATTTACTTCTGAATAGCAAGGAGTCTAATCTTAGTTGGGTTAAAGCTGGCTATCATAGAACCACTTGCAAGGTGCAGTTTGATGCTTGGCTTCAAATGCAAAGTACTGTTCAGGGTCAGGTATTTCTTTCTGGTCTCTAGGCTGGGTCTTTCTGCCAAGATTTAGCTTTTGCTAAGCAGCTCTGGTAAGGACTTTACCATCATCCCTGGGGGGAGCAGCACATCCTTAAGTAAAGACAGGGATGGTTAAGCCTTCAAGGAAGATGTCACTCTTCTGGAAGAGCCAAAAAACTTGTATTTCAGGGGAAGGAAAATGCCCAGCACACAACTTGCAGCACTATGGTTTTACTCCTCTTTTGAGTTATGCCAATAAACCTGTTATAATCAGTGAAACTGAGGCAATTATACTTCTCAAGACACACAATTCCAGGTTCCCAGAAAGATACACTGTCACTTATTAGACAAAGCACTTTCAGAAAAAAACAAGTCAGGCCTTCAGATGCAACAAGCTTTTCTGAAGGACTAAAACAGAGACCACTAACTTCAAGCTAAACACAGCTTGTGGTCAAGCTCTGAAAGTCTGACTTGGGTTTTTTAGCAATTATAGCACAAAGAAAGCATCCTCCTATGAAACTCCTGCAAGACAGAGCAGACTCTTAAACAATCTGTTTTCAGCCGCCTTCAAATGATGCTTCCTTCCTTTCATCCCTGGGACCCATGGGCAGCAGCAAAGCTCACAGACTCCATGCTGTCCCTCAGACCACAGCTACTCTACCATAACTGCAGCCCCAGTGGCACACAATACCTTCCCTTTGCTCTCTCTAGCATGTACAAACTCACACAGCTGGCACTAGACAATCATGGCTTGAAAGAGAGTTAGGAAACCTAAAGGATCCAGTAAAACCATCTCACTGACATTTTCCATACTTGCTCACAAGCCAGCCACTCATTCCTGCTACCCTGCATTTCAAGAATATCAACCTGACAATGTCAAGTGCTCAGGAGAAACTTGAGAATTTGTGTCATATAGATCTTTTGCCATTTGCTGTGTTAGACAGACAGAGCTTTACAGAGCAGCTTACAGTAGTTAGGTTGGTGTTTTTGTCCCTCTTTTTTAAACACAGCACTCTTTATAGTTGCCAAAGAGAAAGGCAATGGTCTAAATGCTGTGCTGAAATCATAACTGATTCCAGTAAGGATGGCTGATCACAAGTCCTTCATAGGAAGAACAACCACCTAAAAAACCTCAATCAAAAAACTTCCCAGTGATTAATGAGCTTTGGTAGCTGATTCAAGCCTGAGTTTCTCACTGACTTGCGAGTATCTGGAAAGATGCAACGCAGTTTATGGAAATTCTTGCCTGACCTTATTTATCCTGCTCTTGGTCTCTGCAGGATTCGCAAATCCCCATCTAACTACTCCTCATTCTGCCATTACTTTGCAAAGTGATAGATTTAGCAACCAAATTTGGACAAATGTTCTGCAATGGTGCCAGAGACACTCTATGGAGAGAAGTCGGGTTTGGTATAAGCCAGAGTTAAATCCATCCACACTTGATGGGAGAAGCTGACAAGGACTCAACCGCTCTCTTAGAAACACTGTTTCTTGGCATCCCCTTCTACACGTCTTCATAACACCCCCTAGGCAGATGCAGGATCCTGTTCCCTTTCTTCACACTGATTGGGCTTCCACACAGCAAGAACAAACACTACCCGTTTCTGGTGGCCTGATGGCTGAATGCAACACTGTGCATTATTTTATTTTTTAAAAAAAACAATTCCCTTATTATTTGGTATTTTGCATAAAAGCCAAGCCTATACCTTAGAGACAAGTGAACAAGCAAGGATCTCAAACTTGGAAAGTCTTGCAGCTCAGAGCTGCAAACATCTCCAAGCATCAAAGAGGAAGATGAACAAGAACACCTCTAATTTATGACTTCTGCAGTCTGACACAATAACTTTGAACAGCAAAGTCTGGTTAAAATGAAGTAATAATACAAGATGTCCTTATGGCTTTTGAACCAACCACCTGCTCCTTGCCCCACATGCCCTTACCCTCCAGCTCTTCCGCTCTTTGTTCTGGAGACTGTAAGCAAACATTTAAAAAAACAGTAGTAACAATTATCATTTACATTTGATCTGCTTCTTTAGCAGTCACACACCAACAAAAACACAAATTTACACAATGCTTGTGGTGAAGCAAGGAAACACTTCTCCAATCATGTAAGGCACTTCTGACTATAAAGAGGGCAGCACAGGAGACACAGAAGTAACACCTTGTTACCTCTCTTGGTGCAAAGCAGGGGGAAAAAAAATAATAATCAAACACAGAAATAGAAAAGGAAGAGGGAAAAAAAGCACAATCTCCCTTCTATTCAGCAAATAATAAATACAGAAAAGGTTGGTAGATAGACAACTATAGTAGTTTAATGCTAAATACTCTGCATGCATTAGTTAAGACCAAATGACATTTGGACATTTGATATTTTTAAAGATTTTAATTTTTAAAGTATGCAGGATAAAGCTATATATTTATTTCTAGTTTACAGGCTTCACCTGTCTCACCTCTCTTGCCAGTAGAAAAGCTCAGTTGCCATGGAGAAGTCAGTGAAAAAATTATTTATCTAGAATGGACTTTTTATTTTTGTCATCCAAACTTCTTTCTAGGTACTTAGTCATTACTATATACCATGCAACAATCATATTTTAGCTGGTGGTCATTCAGAAATGTTTAATGAGGTGAACAGAATTTGATGATGGCAATCCCACTTTGAATACAGAGATTTTTGTGCATACTGTGTACTTCAAGGATAATACAGTGTTTTACCAAAAAGACTTAACATGTCTGGGTGCCTTCATTGTTTCTTCTTGTCGTTTTTTAAACTGGTTGCTTCCCTATTTGCTTCCCAGTTTGCAGGTGAAAGAGGAGAGTCTGATGAGGTCTCATCACATGAGACAAAAGGAGCAACTCCCTAACATTTATGAAACTGCCAGGAAACCAAAGCCAAATCTTCAGTGAGCATCAAGTGCTATACATTCCTCTAGACTCTATACTTTTCAAAACGCTTGAGGATTTATGAACATTCTCTCTCAAACCAGCCTTACTGCTTCTTGGCCCTGCCATCAAGTCAATTGACTTTAAGGCATCACAGTCTTTGCCAACGGAGGTACTATAAGGGTCTCTGTTGGTGCTGTGGCTCGCGGAAATATATGAAAAGAGAGAATGGCTTTAAAAGCATCTTTGTTTAGGTGCTGGGGTAAGAGGTAAAAGCTGGCACACATCTAAGCTTCAAATATACTATATTTTTAGGTCTTCTCAGAATAAATTTGGAAAGATGCATTAAAGAGGACAGGGATGTCGTTTGAAATCTGGGGAAGAGCTGTTCAGTTTCTTTATGTGAAAGCAAAGTGAGTCACTGCACTGTTATCCATTATCCACACTCTACACTGAATCTGCTTGTCTATTCAGACTGGAAGGCTTAACTTGTCAGTGTTGCCATGAACAGAAGGTGTCAATAATGAATTCACAGCTGCAGGTGACATATGCCTTAGAAATTCAATTAGCCAAAAAACACATGGTAGAAGAAACAGCTTCCCTAAATAGAGAGATCAAGGGAGATCACAGGAAAAACTATACTAGGTTCAGTATAACCATGGCCGAATAGTTTAAGCGGAATTTGTAAAACCATGTTCTCAGTTTCTGGGATAAAGAGGGCATAACAGCAGCATCTACTAGTCTAAGACCTATTCACTGTCAGGGTCATAGAGGGCAGGAGCCTGCCCCCAACTCTTGTTTCATCAAAAACAAAAGGGAGAGCCAATCTTCAGCTGAAGACTCCCTGATTAGCCTTCCCAAGACCTTTTCTTTGGGTGAATCTTTCACCTGCATGCAACATACCTCACTGGAAGCTTTTAGCAAACCAACCCAGCCCTGTTCCCCAATCACCTTTCTTGTACTGTGCATCCAGCACACAGGAAACATATCCAGGTGTGCAATCACAGTTTCCTCCTCTTCACTCTCCAGGCTTTAGCACTGAAAGACTCTATCACTGAAACCAAACAGAAGTAAATATGATAACAACAAGCCTAAAACAAATGAAGTCATGGATTTTTTCACTAGAGCTTACAGAGCCGTTATCCAAATCACCTATGCATGAAAACTGTCAGAGGTCACAGTCTAAAGACACCTACCTCGAATGAGAATAATTCAGCATGTTCACAAAAGGTTTAATCTATCAGCTTCAAAATGGACTAAGCATATAATTAAAACCAGGGCATTAGTTTGTGCAAAACCATTTCTTTCATTATCTTTAATTCCTTTTTATTATGTTCTTACTCTGCCACAGATTTAACAGCACTCCTGCACCAGCATGTGTAATGCCACTTGTGCTCCAGCAGTTGTAGGATTTTTATAGGCATTTGGATTCAGAGTCACATGCTCAATGTAAAATGAGAAAGAACTTTCATTCAGCATGCAGCATCATAACTAATGCTGCCCTATCTAAAATGATATTAAACCAGACATAAACAGATGACATAAAAAAGCACAAGGATGGGAAAAGAGATAAGATGAAAATAGAAATGGGACCACAAGAGAACAAGGAAGTCTTATTTCTGAAAACTAAGTATGCTTTCAAATTAAAAATATATATATATATATATTAAAAAAAGAGCTAAGAGGCAAAGAGTTTTAAGCCCAGAAATGCCCTTTATCTTTTTTGGCAATGGATAATGAAGAATGGGTAATGCAGAAGGTAAGACTCTGCACTGCTTTAGTTTCTCCCCCAGGAGTAAGATATCTGGTCAAGCGAATAATGAAATGCAGACCACAGTGCATTTCCTATTCTGAGGTATGCGCAATGCCAAAGCTATTTTGAAGCAAATAAAGTCTCTTAACATGAAAGTATTTCCATAACTTCTCAAAAATGTCATTTTGCCAGTTTCCTCTAATTTTCCACAAGAAATTGCCTACAGTCGTTTGCAGCTAATCAATAGCCTTTCCACGAAAAAGAGACCACACCCACACTCTCCCTTGGTGCCCAGGCTGCCTTCTGCTGAAGAACAATCATACACCCTTCCACTTGTTTTGCTCATAGTTGGGAGAAGAAAGAGGGTATCTCTTTGCTTGAATGCAACATTTTACAGAACTTTTAGGATCTTAAACCTCCAGAACTTGCTCAAAAGGCATTTGATGAAGCAGGAGACAGAATGATGTCATGCTTCCCGAGGAATCTAGGCTAAATCCATTTGGCAGAAATCTACAGGATGGCTTTTGTTCACATTAATAGTTTCCTGAGGAACTACAGTGAGCTCTTACAAACTTACTTAGGAGAAGCCTATGGTGTTTGCAATCACTTATCACAAAGCCCTCAAACCTTCAACCTAACAGGTGACTGCAGAACTCACTGCACAGTCAGATGTCCCAATATTCAATGAGGATTTGGGGCCTCTACCCACCAGCACTCCCACTGAGTACTGACACTCCGCACTTACTAACTGCAGGTGCAAAACCACTTGACCTTCTCAGGACATCATTTGCCCCCTCTCCTTTACAGGCAAAACAAAAATCGTAGTAACAGAAGGAGCCTCTCTAACCATAAAACCAGCTGCAGCCTCACTGAGAAAACCACAGAATCATGGCAAGTGTTGTATTTTCACCATCCAAACAGATATCTCACCCAGGTCAGCAAAAGCCAACTTCAAAATGTACCTGCTAAACATGGTAATGGGTGTACAGCCATCATTGCTTCTGTTAGTTCTGCCCTTTGATGACCTGTTCGCTCACAGCTGAACTTTCCCTGCTGGCAAAAGAGCTGCTCAACAATTGCACTCACCTCTATGGGCTCAGAAGGGATTTCCAATTTGGATAGTTTGGCTTTGGCAGTCACCTTCAAATCTGAGATTTTTTCATAGGTTTCTCCATGGTATTCCTCCAGGAGAGGTTTGAGCTCCGGTGATTCAACTGGTACTTGATCTTGGCCATCCATTGGTCTGACATAGGCAGTTGGTTTCTGCTGCATTGCACTGTTTTTTGATGGCAAAGCTGGGGGAAAAGTCTGAGACGAGAGCTGGGTGGTGCTGGTCAGGTTAATGGCTGAGCTGTCCCAACTTTCCTTCTCTTGTGATCCTGTCACTAGGTCCTGAGATGATTTTGTTTGACTGTAAGTTGCTCCATGACTTTTGCTACTATTCCGTGACCTGGAATTGGCACGTTGGCTGGAATGTAGAGGCGACAGGGGTGTCACTGGCGAAGATAAAGATGATAGCAATGGAGAAAGTGCCAAAAGGGAGGCCTGAAGTTCATTATCACAAGCTTCATCAACTGCATGCCTGTCTCTTCTCTTGTGGTGAAAACCTATGTGACTTTCCTGGCCACCATGATTGTGTTCTTGACCTTGGCTCCAACCACTGGATAAGCTGTGACTCTTGGTGTGCAAACCTGAAACTGGTTCTGTTCTTGACTGTGCCTTTTGGTAGTGTATGGAGTGGTTTGCAGCAGAAGGAGCTACAACTGTAGTGGATGGCATGGGTGGATGGCAGGTTGTGCGGTGGAATGACGACGGTAAAGCATGGCTGCTTTTTTCAGGGAAGTATGGGCGATCAGGCCTTCCTTGGGGGATAAGAAGAGGAACACTTTTTGGAATCCCTATGAGATTCTGATGTAATTTGTTGCTGATAAGCTCCTTGACCTCCTCATAATTGCCCAGCATATTCTGAATTCGGCTTGACAACTCATCTTCTTTATTAGTCTGCAACAGAAGAACACAGAGGGGGAAATTTAAAAAGCACAGACTCCTCCACTCCAAGAGATCCAGCTCAAGAAGAGACATTCTTCGGGATCTTATTTTAATCACAATGCGTCACCACAAATGAGGTTATGTGAGCTCATCTTGATCCTGCATGCACAGTCTCTCCAAAGCAAGTGCAACTGCTCTAGTCAGTATTAGTTCTTCTGAGCCAAGATTGCAGGTGTGCCTTACACTTCTATCAGACCCAGTTTCAATCACAGCTGCAGACAGACTAGCAGCGAAGCATTCTCCCTCAATCTCCCAGCCTACAGGAAGCCCTCAAATGAATCTGTCCCAACAAAGTCTCCAATTGTATACAGAGCTTTAAGCACATATTCTGATGAATTTAAATTAAGCAGATGGGAAGATGCTGTGTTTGCACGTATTGCGCTTAAGTTTGATATACCATATGCAAAGGCCAAAACTCTCCTCTTCCACTCCAACCCTCTTTCCTCCTCTCCCTCTACCACACGCCCCCTACCATTACCTTGTAGGGTTCTGCAAAGAGGGGAGTCTTCTCGGGGAACTTGTCCTTGTCCTGCAGAGCCTCCTGATTACGCCTCTCTTTCTCTCGAATTCGCAGCAAGTTTCTGTCCTCCTTGTACAAGCTTTAGGAAAGAAAGAAAGGACGGTTAACAATTTACACTAGTGTTATCAACAAGTATCTACTTTGTGCAGAAACTGTGGTTTTCAGATAATGGTTTATGCCCAGCACTAAAGTAATTTTGAAATCCACAGGGTGGTTATAGCTGATAAACCAGTTATATCAAGCATTTGCTATACTGCATAGTAATGTAACATACAAGGTACAGCATGCATGTTCCCTGTGATTTCTACTCCCGATACCACACATCAAGACAGGTGGGAAGGGAAAAACTATCCATCCATTTAACTGTGAAGCACAAATTGAGAAAAAGTCAATGTGGATGATAAGCACATGAGCTGGCAAATCCAGTTGCAATGATCAATGTAAAAACTACCATTCTTGCTCTCCTCCAGGCTTCCGCTCCAGCTCTCCACTGGAGAGTAAAAAAGAATCCACTACTTTGAAGGTATCGTCACTTTCAGAGATTAAGTTTTGCTTACTTTATAAAAAGGCTTGAAAACTTACTCTCTACTTTAAATGGACATTTGGAAAGCTGCTTACCTGGAATACCATGTAGTTGCATTTAAAGCAATCACAAAAATCTATTTAAAGAGAAGGTCTCAAATTTGGAAAACACTAGGTCATATCCTCCTGTTACTCTTCAACCACACATGCATGCACTCAATCCCACAAGCCCCACCTCAAAACAGCAATAAAGCAGTGTCTCATGCACAGCAGGATGACTTCATGAAAAAACAGACCCTTCAAACTACATCTCCTCTGTGAAATACTACTGCAAAATTAGGGAATCTAATATTTGTGGGCATTTGGGAAGAAAAATCATGCAGGTATAGTATGTGGATGCAGATTTTTCTCTCCTATATTTCTACTCTGCTGCACAGCCTACTGAATACATACAATTCCAACATTCTTCTTAGTACTCAACTTCTCAAGTGTCCCAGTTTGGAAGGGAAGAGCCTTGTCTTCCCCACCAGTGACAGTCTTCCCACATACCACACCCTTCAATTATCTACTGAAAGTTTAATCATCCCTAATGGAGAGGTAGAGGACTGTAACACTTAACCAAGAGGTCTGACTACTGCAGAGGTGGTTTCCTGACTCAATGCGATCTCAGGAAAATTATGCTGTCTGATGGCAAATTTCCATATATGGAACTGCAGCAAGGAGATACTCGCATCGCCAAGACAGAAAAACATATTCAGGGGTTAGAGTGTGCACATTTAAAATAGTTTCCAACTTTGTTTGTACTGAACTGTTTCCAAACATAGCAAAACAGAAGTTTCCCATAGGCTTTACGTACCCCACTTCTGCAAACAATGTAAACAATTATTTTTTTTTTTTAAAAAAGAAATCATAGGTCACTGATTCAGTAAATATACACAATCATTGCTTTACAAACAACATATAATAGAAGCATTTCCTCTGTGCATCTGATGTTATTTGGCATGTAAGCAATTTCATATCTACAATCAGTTACTTGGTCAGTTGCCTGTGTATTCCTGGAAAGCTTTGTGCAGACAGATATGGGAGATACCAACTGTAGAAGACAAAAAATTAGGAGGAGTATAAAGCAAACTAGAAGCAATCTTAGCTACATCTACTACTTGAAATTGTATGAGTGTGAATGATTTTTAAGTGAATGCATTTCAAGTTGACAGCAATTTTAATTGCATCTGTTCAAGTTATCTGGAAAATTTTTACTGAATGAAGCACCATTTTCCAAACATTCCAGGAAGTAAAAAATGATTCTGTAGATATCCTTTCTATAAACTTTGAAAAAAATCCCTTAACAGCAAACATGAAAAAAACACAAAAGATGGTTTTAACAGCTTAGACACTGGCTTTAGCATGAAAGAGACCTCTGAAACCTTCTCTTCACCAACCTGTGACACCATGGCCCAGTGTCAGGAACACCAAAATCAACTGTAAACCAAACTTTGTTTTGTTTTGATGGGTACAACTTAACCTGGATCAATCAGCTTCTCTTCCCCTACCAGCCCCCCCAGTGCATTTCCCCCATGGCTGCACAAGCACTCAAGCTAACACAGTGGGGAATGCGAAGGAACAAAATGAGTGCCCTTGGTGTCAGTCCTTGCTTCTTGCCATTTCCCAGCCTCTTTGCCCTGCAGTCAATAGCTTCCCTTAACAATCATACAACTCTCTTGCAAGGAGTTCTTCTATTGTGTTTGGCCTAATCAGGACTGTTACTGCAACAAGGTGCTCAGCTTCAGCTCTTCCCCACCCACCTTTACTTTCTCCTTCTGAAGCTACCCCCAAGTATGTTTTTGAGCCTAATAATAGTATTCAGTGCAATGTTAAAGATCCAAAAGGACAATTTAAAGTTAGTTTTAACTCCTGCTCCTTGAGCATCCGTTGTTTTCCCAGTCATGTTTTTCCCTGTCAGTTCTTCAGCTATAATTTTCATCATTCAACAGACAGAGGGACATACAGGAAATTAAACGACAAAAATGAGATCTACTTTTTACAAGTGTGACAACTGTGTTAAAGGGAGCAAAGCTCCTTCTCCCACTTCATGTCTTTTGATACACTTCCACATTGTGGTCTGCACAATGCTGCTGACATCTCAGCCCACCCTGTTACTATTTCTGTCCTGCTCCACACCATGAATGCTAAGCACTCAGACCTACACAGTACTTTTTAATACAACTGCAACATCAAATATACATACTTGGTTTTGTTTGTTTTCTCCCTAGTACTTATTAGGTTACTCATGGTATTGGTTGGAGTACACAGCACACAGAGATATTGTGCCAACTTTCCTCAAAACAGATGTTGCTATTTGCAATCCACAGATTGTTGTGGCACACTTCAAATCCAGGCCTCCTGGAGACAAGCTGTTGAGCTGGCATAACTCTCTGCTGAAGCCCAAGATGGTAAGAAATTAAAGTGGTTTAAAATGTTCATCTTAACAATACAGAAGGACAAAAGCCACAGCCAATGCATTTCATTTTGAAACAGATTGTTTTAAAATGACCCATCTCATTTTATCTTCCAAGGTAAGACACTGGTTGCCTTTTTCAGATGGGCAGAGAAAGACATAAAAGCCACGATGCTGAACACAAGTCTCTCGGGGAACACTATCAAGACTAAAAAGAGTAACTTCTAAGAGACTCATTCCCAACCTCCTTAACAACCTTCATTAACTTTCAAAACTCTAACATCACTACTAGAGCATACCAAATCACTTGTGCATTATTATTTAGTAAGACATATGCAATAGTATTTGAATACTTGAGCTCTTTCAAGGCGCATTACCGTAGTAATGGCCATTCCTATAAAACACTGAGGAGTTTGAGCAACTGCCTCCACACGCTACTAGAGTCAAGCATCCTATCTTGAAATGACTTCACTAGCCTAGCTTGTCTAGCTTTCAATAGTAGCCTAAAACTTTCTCCTCAATCAGCTTCTTCACATAAGATCTATTACCAAGGAGGCAGTGGAGATTAACTTTCTTAAACAAACAAAAAAAAATCATGCAATACTTTACATGGACCTAGTTAAAAAACTGGGTATCATTTCCACATGCCAGATGGCTGATATGGGGAGTTAGTGGCTATCAACATGTTCATCTGTATGATAAACCTTTGTATGATAAACCTATACAGAACATGACTTGGTATTAACAGGGTTTTTTTCTATTGCTGCTGGGTAAGAAGGGCAGGATCCGTAAATTATTCAGATTACTATTCTTGCAGCATGTCACTATCAGCAATAAATAAAGATTGAAAAGCATTACTGATGATCCACAAATATCAGCATAACTAGGTGTGTATTGCCCTGGCTGGAAGAGCACTGAGAGGCTGAATCACTCCAGAGTGAGTGTCTGCTGTGAAACAAACAAGTGGAAATTCTGACTGAGAGGATTTGTGTTTTGTTCAGTTGTTTCAACTTGCAGAGCAGAAGGGTGAGCCAAAGCCCACTGAAGTGGGCAAAAAAATTCTTATCGGTTTCAATGGACTTTGTGTTGGGCAACAAGAGCACATTTTTCAGTCATGCAAAACAGGCCTGACCTTCGACATACATGAGCAAATCTCCAGCAAAATGAAGGGAAGTCATCATTTTAACACTATATATCAGCTCACAAGGTTCAGTTTATGCACCTTTCAAGAAAAAAAACCACCAACACAGACAACAACAAAAAACCCCAGCAACATACAAACCAAAAAACTCACCCCCTTCCCCCAAATCAAACTACTCTCAAATATTAAAAGTTTATTTGAGTTCATAAATGTTAATCATAAACCAAAGCATTATCACGATATTACTCCTCATATATTTCATCCTCTTTATCACAAACTCTCTTAACAATAATACCAAGTCTCAATTATTAAGATGAAACAGAACACGTATGTGCACATACAGGCATGAGCAAAAAATTCACTGGAAAGGAGGCAAACAGAACATCAATCTGACATGTTGGAAGAACCTGGGAAAACCTCATGGGCTATTTTTATTTGTTCTCCCAGGATAAAATATGTTGTCATCACTGCCTGGCCAGGGTTCTTGTTTTACATTATGCCTTGCTGTAAACGCCTCATTTGCCTAGATCCCAACTTAGATAAATGCCTAGATCTCAACTTAGAGCAAGAGAAGCCCATAATCTTGCAAGTAGCTTAAAAACTAGCAGCAGCAATTAAAAAACAAATAAATGAAAAGAAACCCAACCATACACCCCAGGCCACATATTATGACCCTGCAAATTGTTTTCTACTAAAGCACTGAGCTACATCCATGTGGATTACAGATATCCTTCTATTTCTAGGCTGGCAAGCATCCAAATTCAGAACAACCCAGCTGTTTTGCTCAGAGGTTCTGATTACCTTCAAACAAAAGGAAAACAAACAACTGTAACTTGTGTCTCCTGCAACAATACCATTTACAATGAGAAGTAGTAGCTATCTTTCCTACGTTCATCCCAATACTGAACATAAAACATCTTACATGCCGCTTGCTGCAAAAACAGCAGCCGTAATACCGCTAAAGGCTTTTTCTTTCCCTGAACCTTCCTTGACACCAAGCTCTCTTCTCAGCAATAAGAACTTTTCAAAGAGTGTGTGAAGAGAAAGCGAGGAGGGACCTAGGTGAGGGGAAGGGACACCTCCTTTTTTCCATAATGACAGTTCCTGCAGGTTTAAAAGATGATGAACAGGTCTGCTCTGGGACAGCCCAGTGGCCACAACTGCTCTCTCACATACAGGACTACCCAGCACTGCTTAGCAAGGCTAGTCATGCGTTGTTACTACTGTAGACCTCTTCGTGCTGTCATGGTGACTAGTGACTCAGGCTGCTGGCCATGCACAGATGACTACTCATTCAGCCAGGCGAGGGGTCATTCCCCTCCATTTTGCTGTTCAGGATAGCCATCTACCCTCTGTCTCCCTTTCTGAAACATATCAAACCAACTCTGGTTCTGAGTTTTCCTCCAACTTCAGCGTACAGGAGGTGGTACAGGTTTAAAAGCAAAAGGATAAGGGAATAAACACTGAGTAGCTACTTATTTGGTCATGCAACTGAGAGCATCAGCCCTCACATCTCTTAAGTTTCAACCAAGCCCTTAAACTACCCAAAGACAACAGCTAAAACTCATTTTAATTCATATTATTTTATCGTGTATGGGTCAAGTTTCTGTGCACATTGCCTCATCTCATACTGAGGGGTGCTTTTATTTAAAAACAAGTAAGTTGTATTTCAGTAAATGGCATTCCTGATTTAGAACAGAAGCGCTGGCTGTGTACTGAAATGTCCACTTCTTAATTTAAGTCTGTAGTTACCATAGTCACAGCATCTGCAGAGACACTGTTTCTGTCCACTATTAACCTGGCCATTTAGGACATTTGTCAATATGCTCTTTAAAGCTTTTGAAAACTTGAGTGATGCTATAGCTCATAACACTTCACAGTTTCCCCAAAGTCAGCGTTAGGAAGTCAGGCAGAAAGCACTGGAGAACGAGAATCAGCTCAGGCCCTGTGTGGACCTGTGCCAAGAGAGGAGATCTCCATGGCCTGCCAGGCGCTGGCAGAGGAAACTTGTGGAGCAAAGCTGCCTGCCAGGCTCCGGCAAGCTGTTCCTTGCGCATGCAGGGACGGAGGCCTGATCTCACTATTGCCAGAGCTGCACAGTGACCCCCAGCTCCTGTTCTTCAGGAACCTTTCCAGATTAGCAGCTTTGATATTTAGATTTTCCTAGAATGGGATCTCAAAAAACCTCAAAACCAAACCCATCCCTAAGCTCCTCCTGACTGGTGGAAATGCTTTGGGAAACTGGACCTCCAGGCTTAGCACTAAGATGCCAGGCACATGGGTGCCTGGGAACTGGGAGACTCCATGATACCACCCCATCTGTCTTCAAGGGGAAAACAGTTCAAGATTTGAGCATCAAAGACAGTGCTGCACTCTGCAGCTGGGCTACACTTGACAGGTCACCAGGAAAACGCAAGTGCTACGTCTGTTCTAACAGGCAGATGAGACTGAAACATTAGTTCAGTCTTGATCATCTTCAAATATGCTCCACAAGCAGTAAACACATGCACAAATCCTCCCTGTCCCACACTGAAACAGTAAAATACTCCTACGCTCAAAGCAGCCCATGCTGGAGAAGGTAGTCCACTGGCTCCAGAAATAAGAGATTTGTCTCAGAAAGTTCTGCAAAGCATACGCACTGACCCATGACATCATCCAGGCTTCAGCCTGTAATAGAAACCACGAAAATACCAACGTGTTCTGAAGCCACTCTCAGTGACATGACAATCCTTACTACAGAGTTCCAAATGCTGATATGTGACAATCCAGCCCATGACACCATTTTCAAAAAATAGACTGGTGCATGAAGAAATTCTGCCTCTCCTCCTGTCCTGTGTGTTCTCTGAATGAAAATAAAAATCTGCTTTAGTTTTAATTGTAGTAAGATCAAGATTAAGTTTTAATTGTAGTTTAATTGTAGCTGGATCCCAAAATGAATTATTCCAGCAGCAGAGAAGGGGGTGGAGAAAGGCTAAAAAGCAAACAAAAATGACACTCGCTTCCTTCTGAACGTGCAGAATCTCTTCCTCCAAAACAGTAAGAGAGAACAGAAATCACAAAAATATTGAAGCTGTTTTGTCAGTAAAATGGACTCTCTTTTTATCATGCAAAGCTGCTGATCAACATTTCTCAAGACTAAGAAACATATTCTTGTTTAATTTCAAAGCAAGACACATTGCCCCTCAAAAAGATTAAACAGAAATCACAGAGATGCACTGTAACAGTCTTGCTGCAGCACCCTGGCTCTGTTGCTCTAAAAGCCTCCATAGAATAATTGCCACCAATTTCTACAGCCAGGTTCATGTCTACAAAGATAAAATATGCTGTTTCTTTCATCAGCCCATCAGCTTGAAAAGAAACATGGATAAATCCGTGGCACAGAAAGTTACCGAGCATCACAGATCTGCTCCGCTCTCACACTGTATCACCTAAGCAGCTTGCCTGACAGTGACTGTAAGACAAAAGCAGATGAAAGGATGACATTAAAGTTAATACCATACAGCATCAAAAATGCCTCACCCCAACCTTTGCTATCTTTCCTTTATGGAAACATCATCAAGTTGTGACTTGCTGGATATTTTTATGTTCCGTTTCAGATCAAACACTATTTCATAGAACATACACAGTTTGAACAGAAACAAATGATAAGAGGAAAACGTGGCAGAAGCACAGCAGATGGTACTGTTAGTCAATTATTTTCTGCATCACCATCAACCAGCTTTGGCACATGTTTTCCAAAAATACATATTTTCACATTGGAGAAATACAAGTTGGAATTTGTTTTTCAAGTTTTTGCTTCATCTAGCTCCTTCAATTCATCAAGCCTATCCAGCCCTGTTTACTGACTGTACGATAGCAGCATTAGACAGCTGAGCAAGAGATCAAGGCCCCACAGCCCATTAGTACTTCCACAATGATTTTAAGAAACCTCCTGGCAAATATTTTTCAACAAAAATAATGTTCCTAGAAAATCCAGTACTGCAAGCTTTCCTTCAAACCATACAGAAAAATGATGCTGAATACATCTCTTCCAGTTTGCTTAAGTAGAAGCTAAGTTGACTTTAGCCAGAAAAAAAAAAATCAGTTCTACGTACGTAGCATTAAGCATCTTCTCACTCTGCGTCTTCCACGGAAATCTTTGGGTTCAAATTCTTACTTATTCATTTCCTATTGCTGTTTACAAGGTTAAAAATATATTCATTACTCAGCCATTGAAAGGTTTTTGCTTCCTTTTGGCATCAATAGGCCTTTCTTCATCAAGCAGTTCCCAGGAATAAACCTGAACATTTCCTGAGAAGAGATGAGCCCCTGCAGCGCCCAGTGACTTTGGCAGGAATTGGGAACTCTCAGATGTTTTTGAAACGCAACAAACCCTTCACAGAATTGAGCCTAAAATCTCCAAATCCTCAAATAGCTATGTGCTATTTGTTACAAACCTCAGGATTCGTAGCAGTATTTCTCAGCTTACGGTCTACAAACCACCGAAGGCTCAAAAGAGGAAAAAGAAGATTTGTGGAAAGATGTAAATTATCAGTGGTAACAACCTTTTCTCTGCCTACTCAAAAAAGGCAAACAAATGAAAGTTTTATTACTTGGATTTTCCCTCACACACTGAAATGTTTAAAATATAACTTTTATTTAGTTGTAAATGAAAGCCATTTAAGCAATATCGCACTAGACAGGCCTTGGACACTTTCAAAAAAGGTGTGGCACTCTCCAGCTTCCAGTAGGAGTGTTCCAAGCTGTGGTACTCCCCCAAGCAGCAGGGCATCCTATTCCTCCTCCCCTCCACAGTGACGGGAGCCCTCATACCCAAGTCTGCCATTCCTCAGTCTCCACAGACACACTGTTTTACACTATGAGTGGAAAGCTTTTGATTGCAAGAGGCAAGGAAGCCTCACAATGAATATATAACAGAAACAAATGACCCCCTCCTGAAGTGGTGAACCCCTGAGAGGCCAGAATACAGCAAGCAGTCAGACCCTGTTAGGAGAAGGATGCTCCCAACAAAAAGCTCATGCTAAGGGCCAGCCTCGCTTAACAGCTGCCTACAGCAGCAACTTACAAAATTTGGAAAAATGTGACAAATTACTTCAGTTTATACAATCTTCACTTGATCACGTTCAGTAACAGCACTTCACTACGTTGCTGTAGTCAAATTACCTGAACAAACCAAGAAGTAGTCTCTCCACTTGGGATGTTGCATAAATTAAGTCTCTAAAGAAACCTAGGCTTTCAACTCACCCCATGTTCACTTATATTAATGGAATGCTGTCAGAAGAGGTGCTAATTGTAAGTTACACAGGGAATACAGAAGTTGTCATTCTCCATCTATATGCAAATACACAAGGATGGCTTCTAAGAAGCTGTGGATGTGTGAAGTGAAATTACAAGGAGAATAGACAAGGCATTGGAACAATGATGAATTTAAGGATTAATTCAAAGATTTGTTTGATCTGAATGTGTCAGGCAAAGGAGGAAATGTGAAAAATCTAAATCACCAGTTACATGCAATGAAAAATCCTGACCACTTCACCTCTTAGAGGCAACATGTTCTGAATAGAGCAGCTTAATTCATCAGCCACACATTTGAGGATTTCCCCAAGCTAAGGAAGTGGTCCGACTGCCTTTTATCCCTGAGAATATACATGTATGAAGACATATCCCTGATATGTCTTTCTGGGTAGGTGAGTAAAGATCTGGAACTTGAATGTTATTTCAGTAACTGAGTATGCGCAGAAAGATTCAGACAAAGCTGCTGGTGCCTTGTCTGTAACACCGATGGAGTAGCTCTAGATGTGCAGTCTAGGACAGGACCTGACTGCAGGACTACTCCCCAGGTTCCAAGAGCACCCTCACAGCTGCGCAGCAGGCAGCCTTGGTTATGGTGACCCAACTGTGACAAGGCTGAGCTTACATGTGAGCAGCTTTTGCAAGCAAGAGGAGCCCTTTCACATGTCTTCTCACTTCATCAGCAAGGATCTTTTTGATCTGGTCAGGATGCACAGAGACACATGCCCAAATGACTGGGGTTACTTTGCAGAGGCGGCAGTGAAGAATTCTAAATCTCACTCTTGGTATCAAAACAGGAGACTTCGGTGTGCCACTAACACAGTTATACTCCCTGTTGCACAGCTGAGCAAACATTTTCACATATGCCTCCAGAGGTGCTCCCACAGCACACTCTCAGACCAATATGGTTACACTCAGATTGTACTTTGAGAAATGCACACTCAGATCCCTCTGATGGTGTGTTACATCCCGGCTTTGTCCGAAAATGGGTCTGTTTGGGGAAATGGCATTCCCTGCTGAGCAGATACTGCTCTAATAGGGAGGGGACTCTGAGTCACCCACAATCACCCCAAGACTTCTTTGCAAAAAGGCCTGAGGAAATGATCACACAAACAGAAAAGACATTTACCCTTCAAAGGTACTTACATCATACCTTCCTAGATCAAAGGCTGCTGGAAGTAAATACAAGGCCTTGGCACAATCAATAAACATATGGGGTGTAGCCTTTCTAACAGAATGTAAACTTTGGGTCTGCTTGGAAGTTTAGCTCAGATAGAAAACATCTACTGTCAAAGCACAGGAAAAACAGATTTTAAAGGCAAGCCAATCTGTTCCTCTTGCTTCCCTCACAGTGGTCATGCAGCTAATTCACATTCGTATCCCACTCCATTCTATTTGTCTTCTTTCAAGTGGTCCCACACTCACACCATTTCTAAGCACTTCTGCCTCCCTTCCCAAAACCTGCTTCAGCATGCAAGTTCATAAGCTATTCAGAATGCACTTCTTAGAAGATGCCCAGCATAGCCTTCATTAAGCACCATTCATTACCACAGTGACAGCAAGATCACACTTCAATTTTCGTCTGTCATTCTTCTGGATTTGTCTTGGCGTCATCTTGCATTAGCTTAGGCGCCACTAAGACAAGCCTTGGATGTTATCTTCCTGATGCTTCATCTGTGTTGAGGCAAACTCCTTCCATGTTAGCTTATCTTCCAATGAGAACAGCCATGCCACATAACCCAGCGTAGAGCATCTGCAGTCACACCACCATCTTGAGTGCCTCTACATCTTCCTTCTAAGCCTCAGCAGGTCCACCAAATGCCCAAAAGACATGAGCTGCCTGGTTGAATCCAGCTAAGGTTAGCTTAGTTGAACCAATTAGGAAACACTATTGATTCTAGGCTGCAAACATCTTGGCTATTGCTATGCACAGACTTACTGTAGTAACCCACCGCTCTGCATATACTATGTTGCTTAGAAGTTTAACTGGATTGCCTAAAAAACAGCCAGAAAAAGGTAGATTCTGATGTTAAGTGGACAAACAGGTAAAAGACATTGCTAAATAGGTTTGTTTGGTTTACAGAGGAGCATATACTTGGTCAATGGCTTTATATCCTTCCATTCTTCTCCTTTCCCTTCTCCTACCCTGAGAAGCATGTTTCCCAAGCTGACATTGTCTTTTTTTTTTTTTTTAAAGAAACTCTGACTAACATATGCTCATTCTTCTAAGACAACAAACACAAAATAATTTTTTTCAATACAGCGTAGTATTACAATCAACACAATAATTCTATTTTTTTTTTCCAAGAGAGTGCTATGACAAATGAATGCAGAAAAAGGACTTTAACCTTAAAAGGACTTTAAAGGCTTGGACTAGCGGCCTTTAAAGATCCCTTCCAACCCAAACTATTCTGTGATTCTGTGCAATTTTGCATTTTAAATGCTGTCCATAGAGGCTCATGTCTGATTAAACACTTCATATACACATAATGATATCTTGTATAAAGTTACACTCCAGTGGCAAGCTTTCCACAGGTATGACCAACATATTGTCACTAGCTATGAGTCAATTTTACCACAAAAAATGGCTAGTCCTTTTTTGTCTTTTTACTTACTAAGTGCCACGCATGCTAGGATAACAACCTTACCCATTAAGATGAACACTTTTTTACTTGCCTTCCTAAAGCCAGCAGAGCTCCCCACGTAAGAACTGCGACACATTTCCAGATCAAAGCCCAGACTCCTACGAAATATTATGCATGAAAAAAAATTGTCACAAAGCCCTCAAGCGCACTTCTATACAATTAATGCAAAAATGATGTGAGGAAATAGTGAGGAAAGAGACAGTCACAGAATTTTCTCCAGGGTTTCTTCTTCCAGAAGAAAGCCATACCTTGAGAAACCCACCAAAAAAAGTGTCAATGGGCAAAGGAGAAACTATCTCTAATGACATACGCTCATTTTGATTTCCTCAGATAAGGAGGACGAAGATAGAGACAATTGAAAAATACATTCACACAAGATGCAGCCACTTTCCAGGGCTAATGGGGACTGACACTACTCCACCCAGTATAAACATTACAACACAACACAGATGCAAAGTAACTTTAAAAGGAAGTGACCTAGGACCAAATCCCACTAGGGAAAAGTGTTGTTTAAGTAACCACAGATGTACTGTAGTAACCCAGGGTTGCAAAAGAATTGTTGTCATAATACACAGTCTTCCGAAAAAGTAACCAGTCCTCTATTTAAATGTGCTACCTAGAGTCTGATTTTGTTAAAAACTTACTGCAGTTAAGACAAACCTTCCTGTAGCCTGAGTTTATCTTTTAAACCAGCAGTTTCACTTGCTAACCCACCCTGAACACAAGATCAAGATCTACTTCTTAGAAGTGACCTGTTCCCATTTTTATAGATTTAAAAGTCATACGGTCTCCCATCAACAAAAAGCAACCTTGTATTATTCCCAGTGTCCTGGTTTGAGGTAAAATGGAACCAATTCTCTAATTTGGAATCTTACTTTTTAGCTGGGCCTGGCTAACTGACTAAAGTCTGAAATTAACAACACATTGTTCAGACAGTGTTCACTCTCCGAGTGATAAGACCTGATTATACCAAGGAATGGTATGCACTGAGGCTCCNCTTTATTATGATTATTATTTCTTATTTTCTTTTTTTTTTTTCATTAGTTTAGTTCTTTTTAAAAACTCGTAAATCTCCTTATCTCTTCCTCTCCTCTCTGAGGAGGGGGGGGAGGGCCATCTGTAGTTCCGATTGGCCAATTCAGCCAAAACCGCGACACACAACTTGCCACAGGGCAAGTGCAGGCATGCTGGCAGCAGGGTAACAAGTTACTCTGCTTAGTCAGTTGCTGCTTAAGTAACTTTTTCAGTGGTACTTACCCTGCCTCTACAGGTGCAGCGTGGTGGGTTTTCTTCCCCCTTTATGAAAACAGCGGTAAAGCACTTATCATGAATTACGAATGTCTAAGTGAACTCAAATGTGGCCACGTTAGAGCAGCACAGTGGCAATTCGTTTGCATAAGTCAGTGTTCAGACAGTACGAGGGCAACAAGAAACGTTAAGGTGAGTATACCCATTAGTGACCCAGTTCAACTCCTTCTGCTGGTCACTAGGATTACAGCAACCAGAACAACTCCTACCACTCTGGACCAACAGACTGCCCTGCAGTATTAGCCCTCCGCACAATGTTTCTCATTCTTGATTGTTTTTATTATGAGTGGCACGTAAATAATCATGCACTTCTCCCAGCTGTTTAAGTCCACCTGAGACACATAAATAAATCTAACTCAAGTGTTAGCTTACAAAGCCCAGCTCAGGAAAATGATGTGACTGAATTAAATTTGGTGGAGTGACAACACTAAAGTTTTGTTAAGCCCAGATGGATCCTCTATCACCCTGCACTTCAGTGCATCGCTTCAGCAATTACCTCTATGCCAAATCTTTCTGTTACAGCTCTTTAAGTCAGTTATATGAACACAGGAACAGGGTAACTACTATGTGGTAAGCAGCAAGCCTTTCAGAGCAGGGATAGTCTTTCACTGCACGCATGTGTCTGCACAACTGCCTGGCACAGGGAGAAGGTGTTCCCCAGCAGAAATGTAGAGGTCATGACTGCAATGTTTTATCAACTCACCCACCACTAGCACAATATCACTGTTCCTAAAGCTGATAAGGCATACTTGAATAGACAGAAGTGGTTATCTGCTGCTGCCCAAGCAATCTGAAGGCTTTCTTCAATAAAGTGCTGCACGTGATCTCCCACCATACCTCTGAACTCCTCCTTTCAGCATCAGACATCCAGCAACTTGGATGAACTGTTCCAGGTTTGGCTGGGAAAATGTATCAGGTAAAATCTACATTCAACTACATACAAGACCTATCCCCTACCTGTTAATTTGCATTTTCCTTGAAATATTGTTTGTTGTTATTGTTGCTTGCTACAATCAAATTTATTGCTAATAGGTTTAAAGGCAGCGAAAGAACCCTGCATTCACAGTAGCAATCTACAAAAAATGGAATGTAGAAATGAAATCAGGTTTCTATTTCTTTAAAATAGGCTCCAAAAGAATGTCTTTTACTGGAAAATCCTGGAGATCTGAAAGATGAGGTAAAAAGGCTGTTATAAATTAGTACTGGTTGAGAAACAGCCAAATAAGTAAGGGATCAAGACAAACAAGTTTTGCCATTAATTTCCCAGACCTGTTTTAAATCATTTTTTCCCACAATTACAAGATTTTGATTGAACACATATTTCCATCTTACTGATTGTAGGAAGTGAAACCATGATCGCTTAGACCTAGTGTTTCTTCACACCAAGCATTTCATTCCTGACCTACCACAGAACTCAGTAAAGCAAAGCCAAATAGTTCCCCCAACCCAGCTACTATTTCCCCAGGGTCCTCATAAAAATGATAAGCATTTCAAAGAACTATCTTAGTTAAAAGATCTTAAGAAAAACAGTAGGCTACAGTGAAGTAAAAAAAATAAAAATAAAAAACCCTAAATCTAGATTATATCAGCTGTTACATTTCAGAAAAAATCCAATGTTTAATTTTCCATGTGAAATCATTTTGCAAGTTAAATCAAGGATTCAAGTCTTACAATCTATTTTTCTACCTCAGTTTTTCCAGTGTTCAGTGTTTCAGTATTATTTCATCTTTACTTTGCATGACGCACAAGCACACGCGTCACAACTAATCTTTTGTCAATTCTCCTCTTGAGGCAACAGAACCATCCATACCATTGTAAAGCATGTAACCCTTTAACACTTCCAAAAACATCCTATGCTTTTCAAAGACCTGACTTCACCCAGCCTTTCCTAAATGCTGTCAGACAGTTTGCAAGACTAGCAGGGAGACTGCTGCAGACTCTAACAGCCTTTCACCTCGTATTTTCTGCACAATCAGCAGGGTCTTCTCCTCCTTTCTACCTTCTGTTGCCATTCCAGCCGTGGGCTAACATGTACTCCTGAAGCCCTATAGCTTTGCGCAAATAAAGCCCAATGAAAAAAGGAATTTAACATCAGCTTTTGCATTTGTTCCTTCCGTGATGCAAACCTGACGTTCTTTAAAGACTAAACTACACATCAATACTATTAGCAGTTTAATTTGCTATTAAGCATAACAAAAGCAAAACCTACAAATATGAGCATTTGAAACTGTCTCAGAAGTACAGACATGTGCAATTCTGACTCCTGAATCTTTAACACCCTGCAACTTATTAAGCACACGAGCAAATCTATAATATTTTTTGTGAAACATACTCTCTGGGTAAAATCTTTCCCAAACAATTGACTAAATTAGATCTAGCGTGCTATAAACTGGAACAGGTCAGTACTGTAACTAATTGAGATTAAGAAAAAACTGAAGAATACTAAAGACCTAAATTCTTTCATACGTTCACAGGAATCAGCAGCAAACAAATCATGCATGAATGAAAAGGTTTCCTATTCTTTTGAGTTTTGCAGTTACATAACAGCAGGTACCAAGTAACAGGTTGGACGACTCTTATCTGCATAGCAAGGACTAAGTAGGAACAGGAGAGATTAGCAATGTTTGCAGAAAAAAATCTGTTTATACACTGAAAAGCCTATTTTAAAATCTTTCTTGCAATGTCTGCTAGGCTATAATTATTCAAGAAGTACTTCCTAATTTTTCCATCTACATATGTAAGCACCTGCTAATTTTCCTATGGTTTGTGGCTGTTGTTCAATTTCATCAGGAGGCACACATGCTCCATATCTGAGTATCTCTCTATGGCAGAGTTTTATACTGCATTCGAATCTTTATCCTGATGTCTATGTAACAAAGCATCTCATTGTCATTCAAAAGGACTTGGAAAGCGATCAGACTATGCAAAAACAATAATCCATGACAGCGTGTATTAGGCAGCTACCGATGCATGCCTAATGCACATTGCAAAGCATATGCCACTCCAAAATTAACTCTGAAGTAGCTTATCTTTCCTTTTTCCTGCTTTTAAAAAATATTTGCATGCAGTTCATTTTACACAAGCTATTGCTTTCAGCAACTACAAAAAGCTTCTCCTTTAAGAGAATAATTTTAAAGAGCTATAAATATTTTTTCCCTTCAATTATGAACATATGTATTCAACATCTTTCCAATTTTCCAGATAATTTTCCTTGCATCACCTGAATCTCAATTTGAAAAGCTCCCATCTTTCCCTCAGTATAGGAAGCTGTATGAGAAACGGCTAATTACTTGGCTTTACCATCCTTAGCAACACTTGTGTGCAGGCAGTGGGAACATCACACTGACTCAGATCAAAAGCAACAGCTAGCTCCAGTTCCCACGGGACAGCAGTGTGGGTTTGGCAGTGCCAAGACCCGCTGGAAATCTCTCCAACTTGTTTGGTGCAGGTGTGGTGCTTGGTCTGTGTGCACCAGAAAGAGAAAGAGTTTAACAGGCACATGGGATGCCCCAAACATGCAAAGAAAGGCTTAAGCGACAGAGGGGCTTCTGCAAGCAGGTAAATCAGGCGTCCTTGTTCATAGGGAGCACAGGGAAACCACACAGTAAACTGTGGGAAAGAGGAATGCTGGTGGGAACCAGCAAGGCCACTTCAAAAACACTTACCTTGCCTCCCTGAGCAGCATGTGCTCTTGGAGCACACATTGCCCGATAACCATGCTCTGTTCTGGAGAGCGTACAGCTGTACACCAAATCAACTGCCAGTTCAACACTGAGCTAATCTTTTTTTTACCTGCTGATACCTCATCTAGGTGAAATACCTGAAAGATGGACACAGCTTCTGTAAGGACTAATGTGACTTGAAAGACTTGCAGCAATATCAAAAAATAATAGCAAAAGCCATGATTCTTACAGGGAGGCAGAGACAATGCCTTTTCTAGCTGAAATGGCAAACTACTACATACCAGGAGTTATCTGCCAATAATTGGGCAACGTGCTGATTAGTGGTTTTTCTGGGTTGCCTAAGGACAGTGCATGCATGAGTATCTCACCACTATTAATTAATCACTCTTTGTGCATTTTATCCTGGTAGAATTTACATGTCCCACACAGTGAATACCCTGAATGAGGCAATTTCTACCTCCAAAAGCACTTACTGTTGTCAGTTTATTTGCTTTGCTTAGCCTTAGCAGCTGAAGTATTTAGTATCTTTCATTCAATATTGTTTCCTCCCCTCTGTCTCCCCTGCAAGTACAGTAATCATGTGCTGAATAGTCATTTACAGCACTGCAATTAAGAGATTATTCCATTAGGCTTTGCATTTTTTGCATGTTTACATTAATTAGTTTTATGTTTACATTAAAAGCACTTTGTTAAACAATTGAGTAACACATTAATTACAAGCCCAAGAGCCCCACCAGCAGATGCCTGTCAGGCAGAGCCCCTGTCAAGCAGCCCAGGGAGGGCAGGGAATGCTTATGGGTGGGGACAGAGACACCCACCTTCCATACAGGGTCCCAAGCCCAAGGAGAGGACAGGTGGCACAACTACAGATAGGCCGATGTGGAGTAAGCAATGGAAGAGTTGACTGCCTGCCAGGAGTTTGTGTGAAACTGAGGAAGAGTCACTGGCAAGACACCTATGTGCAGGATGAGTTGCTCTGTAAACGCAGCATTGTTGCTCATGCCTCTAAGAGCAGAGTAAGAATGTCAAGGAAGTTTTACTTCTGTCAAAAGTGACCACTTCTGTCTCTGTCATGATTTGGGCCTCAAACCAGGACACACGTTTCAGTAGGCATGCAGGGCTCAGGAATTCAAGTATTTCAAACATCTCCAGAGTTTATGCAGCCTCAGTCAATACATTTACAACCAAGAAAACTGGATATATTTGCCGTTTCTGTGGGTGACTCCCCTCATCCCTCATTTTACAGTTTGTTGTTTGGTTTGAGTTCCACACCCCCCCACCCCCTTCTTTTTCTGCAGCAT
Source organism: Rhinoptilus africanus (assembly GCA_013400135.1). Lineage (NCBI taxonomy): Eukaryota > Metazoa > Chordata > Aves > Charadriiformes > Glareolidae > Rhinoptilus > Rhinoptilus africanus. Next base: position 89,614 of record VXBO01009527.1, read on the forward strand.
AACTTTGCTGCTCTTTCCCAAGTCCTTGCCCTCTGCCTCATCTATTTTAAGCCCGTGAGAACTGGAGGTTACTACTACTGGAGGCCCTTTGCTTTGTCATATGAGTGAAGTTTCAGCCCTTGGAAACAATCAGTATCAGTGAAGCCCTTGCAAAGTAAAAAGGCTGTGGCAAATGAGGAAGACCTTCTTCCTTGGACCTTGGCAGGAAGCACACGGAGCAAAGAGACGTTAGATGCAAATCCTGCAAATGGAAATTAAAATGTAGCTCAACTTCAGTCATATTTAAAAATGTCTGTCTCAGTTCTGAGAACAGTCACATCACAGCAATTTTTCTTTCCTTCTTCAAGGAGCAAAACCTGACAGAAAACTGGTAAAAGGCAATTAGTAAAAGTACTTGTTAATTACATTATATCTCATCTATTTCACTGGCTTCCAGACTCTTTATCATTTTGTATCCAGCTTTAACCTTCTCAGGGATTGGTATCTTTCCAAGACTGTTCTCAACCGTCTGTCCTTTTGTCTGGGAAAATTACTACTCTTGAAGGAAGTCACATCTACCCAGACAATAATGGTGGTGATTGTGTGCCAAGTTTGTGACCATGGCTGGAAGATTACACCAAAGTGCTGCAGGAATATGCTGGAGGAGTTTCACCAAGGATATGCAGCATCAGAACGTCTTCCAGGGATACATCGCCTCCTCTGATAAAGTCCATCAGAGCCTCTACCCTTATGAGTATTTTCACGGTAACAACCAACAGCTTCTTTCAGTCACTGTCTTCAGTGCCATAGTGGCAACAGATGGTTTGGAAAGAGAATGATTCAGCACTGCCTCTCCCTGGGGTTTCTCATCCCCTGCCCTCCCACACATGTTTCCAATGACACTTATTCATCACCCTGAGCAAGACACAAGAGTTCTGCACTTTGCTCTCCAAGGGACTGAGCAGGTGCCCTACTGTAACCATTGCCTTAAACTTCTGAAGAAGGTTTATAAGTTTTTCCATGTAGGCTGCTGCATTTTCCCTCCCCTGTTGGCTCCATCTGTCTAGAGCTACATCCACTGTCAAGTGTGGTAAGTCTCTTTAACAACCTCCTTCCAAAACAGACAGCTTCCTGAATCATCATGGGGATGCACTTCCTCTGTATTGCTTCATCTCTCTGTGCTCTCTCGCTGTCCTAGAGATTCATTAATGGAGCATCCACAAACACGATGAATAGCAACTCCAACACCAGCTAATACCCCAGATAATCCAAATAATATCCATCTAAGTCATTTGTAGAAAGCTAGGTATTTTCAAGAAAATGCAGGCTGATCACAGGGATTTGGAATAATGTTTTGGGTTTATGTACACCACAGGATAACTAAATCTCCCTAAGATCTCAGCACACACTTTCTAATACATTCTGAATCTTTTCCATCTTCCTCAACTGCTCAGTTGTCACAGTTACTAAATATGCAACCACAAAAGAGTAGACATTTTGCACACAAAATTTGTTATGCATAAGTATTTCTGGAAGCCACTTGAAAAATGAGAGGAAAGAAAGAACAGAGAGAGTCACTGTTTCTCCATTTTCCTATTCCACCTGAAACTTTAGTTTTATCCATCCTTGGAACAACTCTTAGAATCCTTCCGGGCCAGCAGATTATGCCTTAGTTCCACATTTTTTCACTTAACACAGCCCTGCTTAGAAATATAATGCTTGTAGCAATACACACAACAGAGAAAGAACAAAGGACATAGTAAGGCTAATATCCTTCGTCTCTCCCACAACTTTTTTTCCTCTGTCATGCACACACGTAAAAGTCATTCCTCGGTTTCAAGCTCAGCATTTTGAGCACCTGCTTATACACACACACATGCAAAAACCATCCTCCATGTAAAAGCTACAGGTCAAGAATTCATTTTGAGCACGGTTCTAACAGGAACACTTTCTTGAATTGGACATGAAAACTTAAAGCCAAAGAAAACTAGAAAACTAGATACTGGTCTAAATTCCTCCTTTTGCCAAAGTATTGCCAAATTGCCTTATAACACACAATTAAGCCTCTCAAGAGGTTTGGAGGGAATAGATTTGGCTACAATTTAGCCCCAGATGAGACTGACATAGAAAAACCCAGAGCAACTCATGAAATTCAGAGCAGCAGCTGTAACAACAGCTTGCACGTACACTCTGCTGAGGCCTGTCACATCACCTCTTGTCACTGCCTCAGTTTCCAGCACACCTTTCGCAGACCGAACTCACACAAACCATTTCAGTCCTCTTCTGGTTTCCTACATTCCATTCAAACTTACACTGAGTGTCATCAGGATCCCAGATCTGTATCTGGTCAGTGCCTGCACCTCACCTGCATTCCATCTTACTTGCACTTACTCACCAAAGGCACAGAGAAGAGAAAGGAGTGAAAGAATAGTTCAAGGACTTCCTAAAAAACTGCATGACTTTTTCATTAAAGACCTTTTAAATGCAGCGACTGCTACTGGTTTTTCAGCCCTCACACTATAGTTCTTGCGTGTTCAGGGACTTCTCTAGGGGAAAGAAAGAAATATTGAACAAAAAAACCCAAATCAGTATTTGCTTGGCAGATTACTATACATAAACGGTCTTTAGGTTGTTACATTCAAGTAAACATAGCTTATATCAATATCACCTGTAGACTTCTATCATTAGGCTGAGAGGGAGGAGGATGGCCCATTTTCAAGGAAGCAATTTTTTAAAAAGGAAACCATTAACTTGATATGTAGTTAATGTACAAAGGAACAGCGAAGTAAAGAAGTAATTTTCCCAGTATTTCCCCTATCCATAAGTTGCATACTTCTTCATCTGCTCCATGCATGACACCCCTCACCCACTAAATTAACAGCTAGAAAGCAATGGACTGTAGGAAAAAATGAACGGATGGCTAATACGGAAACACACCTAAAAACCCCAAAAGATAGGGTTGGAACACAGAAAGAGGCTTTTTTCCACAATACCTTCTTTCATACAACATTTCTATCAGTCATTTGCAAGAGGGGGAATATTTTTAAACATGACTTTTGAGTCTTCCTTTTGCTATATCTGAAAAAGTGACTTTTTCTCCCCCTCCTCACTGTTTCAGTTAACACAAATGATTACTGCCAAATCAGAAAGGTACAGGAATTGGCCCTCTTAAGGGAGCTGAGTGGAAATGGCCTTGACTCAGACACTGTGCAGTCCATACATGTCTTTCTATAACAAAGTATAGCACAGATCCAAGATACCAAACAACTGTATTTGGACCCAAAACAACACATGGTTCAGCCCAAAGGACAGGATGTCAACTAAACATTCATTAGATTAAAAAATTAACCCAGATCACATCTGGCTTTATAAGCATTACAGGATAGGGATTATTTTTTGGGGGGTGGGTTCTTTTCCTTTCTTTTGGTGTGTTTTCTTTTTAAATAGCACAGTTCCTAAATTTTCATGATAAATTCTCTCACAAGATGTTCAAAGAGCAAAACAACATCAACACACACCAATACCACTGCCAAAACTGAGCCTGAGAAGCTTCTGGTTGCAATTATCAGATAACATTATAATTACAAACTGTTTTCATTTACTTAAGAATTACAGAAAGAAGGTTCTGTCTGTGAAATGCAGTGCTGGGCTACATCAGCTGTCTACATTGTAAGAGAAAGAAACAGTAATAGGCTCCCTGCATGAATATTCAGTCTATCCCTCCAAAAAACTATGAAAAGGGGATGTTTAATGAGAGCAACCTACCTACTGTAGGTCAGTTCGTTCAGTTTACTTATATGACTTGGAAAGAAAAAACATTTTCCAAATTATTAGGAATCAGATTGATTCACATATTTAAGTAACAGAAGAACCAGTTTGGGAGCCAAGTTTTAATGTTATCATTTCTGCAGACTGACAATTTCATCCATCCACTTCAGTTCGCTGTTGTCCTACTTGTGCAGAGTTGCACTGCCCATACACCACAGCATTGTGCAACAGCACCGCATCCTCATTGAGGTACATCCCAGTCTGGAGATGAAGCTTTGCTGTAGGGTGTTTTCTCTGTGGTTGTCTATGGCTGCTAACTCAGCAACATGCTAAGGTAGGTACAGAAATTCCAGTTTGGGGCTGCTTGGAACGAAGGTTGAGGTCATCCAATTTACCCAACAAAAGTTTGAAACTGGTCTGGAAGGAGGAGGAAACAACATCAACAAAAAGTTAAGGACATTTTCAGAGGGAAAAATCTAGGCTTTGCTGGGGG
>VXBO01009527.1:93868-104243 GCA_013400135.1 Rhinoptilus africanus
AGAGGAGTTCAGCCTGTGGGAAGAAAAGAAAAAAAAAGAAAAAAGAGTTCTTAACATTTTTTCTTCTGCTTTCCCAAGTTAAATTCTTCCTTCCAAACCAGCTAAGCTGCCTTGTAGGCACAATTGCATGTATCTTCACAGAAAGTCTTCGATAAAAAAATTAATTTCCACTGTGGTTTATTCAAAGATACTCATTTTTGTGAGAGATGAATTTAAACTGGTCACTTTCCTTTCAGCTGCTGCTATTAATGGGTCACTGATAAGCTACAAAACAGTTCAATACAAACACCTGCTTCAATACAAAAACCTGCTAAGAAAGTCTAGAAAGTAAAGCTTTTTCCCCCCACCAAACGAAACTTGTTAAATTATATGCTAAAAAGAAGGGTTTATTCCACAGGTAACTTATGGGAAAAACACTACATCTGTTACAGCTACGTTGCACATCTTCACAGCATTATTAGTATCATCCGTGTTCTCTTTCAGCTTTCTTACTTGCTACTTCTTGATTACATTGTACTATCTAACTTAGAACTCAGGGGTTTCCCAGCAGGGAAGAATTTCTGCTAGGTCCTTCACAGATAACATCATTTTTATCCCAATAGCTTGATGACATCAAAAATTCCCTATACCTAGAAGAAGAAAAGCAATACAGGTATCCCTTTGTCAGTATATGCTTTTAACTGAAAAGACTGGGACTACTGGTGCCATTTTTGTTACAAATAGAGAACTGCAAGGGAAAGCTTTGTGATACTTAATTCACTAAGTGACCAAAAGTCTTTTTCCAAAGGTGAAACACTGAGTTGCTGAATTTTTGCAGATCAGCCAATTTAGGAAGTTCTTTAGTCTATTATTTTTAACGCCCCAATGTATGAGTCAACTGCTTTCCACACAGAATGCAATGGGAAAAATCCCCCATGTCTCTGAATAACACATCTCATTATTACAAAATAGACCTTCTCAAGGAACAGAACACAATTCTACCAATTTTTCTGTCTCTCCCTGATTTGGGCAATTACATGGAATCTTCTTAAGCTGTAAACTAGTAGGTTTTCTACTCATGTAGCCCATTACATAGAACCAGGAGTTTCCTCTTAGGAGGGTCACAAACACTAGCTAAGCAAAGAAAGCCTATTATTACTTTGCTGAAGTCAGCCCATGTAAAATGGACAGGGGTTTGCAAACCGATAAAGATGATTAATGGTGCTCCAAAACCTCATCAAAGTGATCAGATTCCCTTTAAATATTAAGGGACTCGTTCATCTTGTTTACAGACTGAAAGTTACAGAATATCACATGTTAAATCAGAAAATCAAAATCAAAACAAAAATTTCATAAATTTAAACATTTCCGAGCCACAGAGCATTTAACATGTTGAAAATCATAAGCTTTCAAAAATTAATGTGCATGAAACATACTCAGACACAGAGGAAAAAACATACACTTCTGAATTTACATTCTTAAAGCTTTAAAACTAGACAACTATTTTTGAAGGGAGAAGTACTGCTTCAAGTACTGTCATGAGTTTCCCATCAGTCTGCAGAAGAGACAACCTACAGAGATAACACCCTACAGCAAAGCTTCTTCCCAGTCTCCAGACTGGGATGTACCTCAAATCTGGGTGTCCATCACCCAAGATTGCCCTATAGCACAGACTGAGAAATAACTGCAAGTCAGGCTGCAACTGAAGAGTTAAAAAGTGAGCTTGGCTTTCCAGTAGCAAATACTAAAGAAAGACACAAGTGAGAAAATTACAAACAGACGAACCACAACCGGGTACTGCACTGGTGAAGGCAGGCCCAAAACAGCCTTGTCTGAGAAAGGCGATGAGTTTTATTTCGCATGTGCTAACTCAGGCAGAAATCAGTTTAGCGCAAGAATCACAAGAGAAAACATGGTACAAAGTCTCAAGCATTATCATGTTATTTCCAGTGACTGCTTTCCATTGTCTCCATTTCCCTCCCAGGACAAGTACCAGAATCAAATGCAATCACCTCACTCACACACTGAAGATGCAATACAATGGCTTAAAAAAGCAAAGAGTAGCTATACAAATTATTTTGCCAAAGGACACAAAGCAGGAACAGAGAAGCAACTGCATTCCTTATGTCAGACTATATTGCACCAGTAACAGAAAAAATTAGTTTCTCCAAGAGAGGCACAAACTATGAACCCAGTGATTTATGCATGAGGCATCTTAATTTTTCTATGTATACAAACCACATGGGTTTTAGTGCTTTCTTTAATTTATATAGATAGACAATTCTAAAACAACATTAAAAGGCTAGTGTAACTTCACAGTAAAGTTGAAGAGAGACTTTCAGGCTGGACTACAGGAAACATCCTGTTACCAAAAGCAGGCCTGTGCTTTGTTTCTAAAATAATTGTTTCTTACTTTCTTACTGTGTGAGAAAATAGCTAATTACTGACCTTCTTACTGTATAGAAACAGTTATTCACTGAGATGATGTAACAGATAGTGATAATGAGGAGTAGTTAATCACCAAGGATGGAATAACAAGAAACAGTTAATCACTCCAAGGTTCTTCTATATGTCAAATATACCTCCTCAAGAAGTTGGCAAGCTTACAGTACACTTTTACTGTCCTGAGATGACTCCATACCTTAAAAGGATAATGTGAGGAAGAGTCTCCTTACCCAAACGACCACTGAGACACTCACGCCTGCGCAGAAGTGTTTTGCGGACGCAGCAAAGTTTGATGCGCATGGGTAAAAAGGACTAATCGGTCATCCTGATGAATATGTAGGCTTAGGTGGAGTTATGTATTAGATAGGAGGAATAATGAGAATATTTTGTGTATAAATAATGGGTGAATACCCTGGTAAGGTGTGCTAGATTTGTGGGTTTTCCCCCCAGCACCCAACGTCGAATAAAGCAATATCTCCTCTCTAAGCTACTTTTGGTTTCGAGGGCTTTTATTTCAGGTAACAGTCCCACTGGACAGAGATGGGTGTTTTCTTTCACCAATTAAGTGTTAACTGCTGGACAAAGCAGACTATCCTGCTACATGGGGTCTGCAGGCTTTCAGCAAAGAAGAGAGACACAGTGGTCCAGAAGAGCTCTTTAGCCACCATCTCAAACCCATCCTGCAAGAAGCCATATGCCAGAAAAAGCAGCCCTATTCACCAGTATCACAGAGTCTACATTAAACTTTGGTCAACAGAGTTATCTCACCTCTGCAGTACATTTGTTGCCTGTACTTTTAGCTATGCCAGCAAAACTTTACACAGTAAACAAGGCCTCAAAGCTGCAGTGACAGACAGACAGACTTGGCAGCCATCAGGGATGGGGGCCTCTAGGTAATGGCAATGCTAAGGGGGTCTTTAAAAAAAGAAGTAAACCTCCCTGCTCCACAGCACGGCTAGCCCATGCTATGTTTCAGTTAGCACATGTTATTTTAGCAAAGGTATGAATAAATAGGTCCCTAGACTGACAGTCTGTTCTGAGCAGAACAACAGGTTTACTGGCACCAAGGAAACAACTTTTACTAGAACAGCTTGTTCTGCCGAGGGATGTGGGGACAGGGAAAAAGAGAGAAGCATTTCACCAAAGCACTTCTAAACAGCCAGCATATTCCCTGTCTTCAAATTAGGATGATTTTTTTTCCAAAACAGCCTACCTGGGGGAGAGGGTTCTTGAGAAATAGCTACAGACCAGTTATGAGGGAGAGTTTCTAAGCTGTTCTTGCAAAGATGAATTACCTCAATGGTATCTTTTTAAGCACAATCTAACAAACTGCAGAAGCACAAGAATGCTGAAAGCAATTTCTTACCATATGTCTACAACTCTCCAAAGATGTAATTAACCCTTTACTGCTATACATTTTAATAATTCCTTTCCATTTCAGATGCCAATAGAAACCCATATTTCAAACTGTAACGCCCATAACTCAGCTCAGGGAATAGGCACATGCACTCATGCTCTCTCACATACCTCACATTTACACACCAGCTGCTTGAAACTACTGTGCCATGAAGGAGCTGTTCATACATTGATGAATACATCATTTGCTGCTTATAGATTGCACAGTATACGGTATACTAAGCAAAAAATATATAGAATAAAAATATTACCATATGTTTGTGAGTCTGCTGTTTTGTTTCTTTTTAATAAGGGCTTTTGCTGTACTCTTCCTGCTTTGGTTTTGGTGAATTGGGGGTAGGGGTGGTTTTGTTTGGTTTTTTGTTTGTTTTGCTTTTTTATTGTGTTTTTTTAATACAAGTACAAAAATGAAACCTACATTTTTTAGAGTTCTGAGACTGAGTTTTAGTGCTGTCTCTGAGGTTAAACATCAACAATTTGCTTGCTGAACTTCCTCAAAAAATTAAAGCAGGGACATTATTTTCTCTTAACCTGACGGGTAGTACTGCAAAAACAACACTAAAGGAAAACTTTAAGTCTCTGTTACAATAAACACTTAGTACAACTAAAAATGACAAGTCTACACACTAAAAAATACCTAAGCATAAACTAATCCACAAGACAAACATCTTCATGAAGCATATGGCACCTGTGATGAAGGTTGCCTATTCAAATCAGTCTAGACACCTCAGATTGACAATGCTGAAAACAGTACTAATATTATCAGAACAGTACTAATATTATCAGAGCATTTCCACAAATGTAGTTTTGTGCCCACACACCTGCTTTTTCTTCCTGCCTGCCACCTCTCCCTTCCTCTACAAGAATACGGCAGCAAAAGAAATGCACTTTTTTTAACCTGTGCAGTAAAATAAGGTGTTCAACAGTTTCTGCATCTCAGAGGTATACAAGAAAGCTGGGGGGTAGCTCTGCACAAAGCAGTCACCACGGCTGAGAGGAAAGATGGGTGGCAAGGACTCTGCCTCTCACTGCTCCCCAAAGCTGCATGATTCCATAAAGATCTAGAGTGCAACTTCTTTTCCCTGAATTATCTGTGAATATGTAGCACTGGAAAATCTGATCGTAGCATGTGCAGTAGCTCTTGTCTGTTCCCCATAAAAGCATTCTGCTGGAGCAATGCAGCTCTACCTTAATCCACCTATGATAACATTGCAGTTTGGAGTGTATCTTCCCCAGCCAGTTGCTCCACCCTAGCCAGTGCTACATCTGCCTTCTCATTTTTATCATGGACACAGATGAACTGCAGCAGCCAAAAATCCAAAACAAAACATAGCCAGTACGTTTTTCACTACAACATACCAGAAAGGAAAAAAATTCCCACACGGTGTTCAAGCCTGAACAGGATGAGTACTTTCTCTTTTTTTTTTAAGGCATAGGCATCTCTACATTAAAAGTAATCTTCCATCATGGTACTCACAAGCTATGCAGTAAACCAGCCTCTGGGCTCCTGACCACCCTGCATCTGAGCTAGGCCTTAGGAAGACACCCGGTGCTCAGTGGAGAACTCTTCCTCACTTCACTGTAGTCCACCTCATGAAAAACTATGTCTTCATAGCATTCCTGTATACTTTACTGAGACAGCTTTTCTATTATATTTTAAAGGCAGACAAAAGCTTCATGCCATCATTCACTATGGCCATGCTCAGAAGAAAAGCACTGAGAATTTATGCAGCTCATTAAAAGCTTGTTTCCTGCTATTTGTGCTGCATCTTGCAGTTGAACTAGCAAATTATTTTCTCATAAAAAGCAGTCAGAAGATGCCTCTTTCCACAATACGGATTCAAACCTGGGAAAATTAGGTAATCTAAGGAAACACTGTCTTCTACACCAGCTCAGGTATACCATGACAAGAGTATTTCAAGGGCCTATTACAACTTGGAACCCTCACTGAAAGGAAAAAAAAAAAAAAAACAAACACAACACAAAGAGAGAGAACTAAAACCCCCCACAAAACCAAAAAAAAAACCCAAAACCAAACCCCAACAAACTTACTTGAAAAATCCACTTCCCTGTGAGCACCTCTTCTCTGTGTGGGAGCTTCAGCTGCAGGATTGCCCCAAAGCAATAAACTCCAGGCTCAGAACATCATCCAGGCAATAAGGAACTGTGAACCCAAAATCACCAGCAGCCCCCAAAACATGCTGTGGGTCAGCTAGGCATTTTGTTCTGGAGAAGACAGGGTTGTACTCCTACCGGCAGGGCTAGTAGCAGTGTACAAGCAAAACCAACAGGGTGGTTCACCGGATGTTTTAGCTTTCAATAGACAGGTAAACTCCAAGACAACGTTTTTTCAGCCCTTCTTCACCTACATCAGCTGACTGGAATACAGCATCACCAATACTGGCATTTGCCTGTATCAACAGGACACATGAAACAAATACATTATGCAACATGTCTTTAGATCTGGCCTGGAAAGCTGTGAAACGATACGGTAGAAAATCAAGCTGCATCATTCAACATAGATTTCCTCACAGAAAAGCCTCAGCATTATTCACTTTAGAAGAAACTGGTTTGCCTCATTTACCATGTTTGAAATGCAGATATGGCCACATTTTACTTCATCACCTTCTTTTTCCACCAAAATGAGTGGTACAGCCTCATTTCAAGACTTTTCTGGGTTGGGGGTGGAAACAAGAGCTGCCCAGACTGCTGTCATTACCCTTCCCTGCAGGACTGACTCAGGAGGAAGAACAAGGTGAGTCCAGCAGGGATGACAGCACAACAATCAGATTTCAGCTCTGACTGTGCTACTGTATTCACCTACGTACAAAGATTAGGAAACTGCATTCATTCTGCATACCTGCAATCATACTAGTCATGACCAGTTCAAAAGGCAAGTTATATGACAATTGGAAATTCTTAGCATCCATAACAACAAAGTATTTATTTAACCACCAATTTTTAATAAGTAACCAATAGGATCTACAGATAATTTAAAATGATCCCAAACAGCCTGAGAAAAGCAGCCTACATCTTCAAAAAATCAGCTACTCATCTGAAGATTCTCAGCTTGCAATTGCTGCAGTAGAACACAAATTTTAATGAAGGAGGCAGAATAAAAAGGGGCTCCACTACTCAGTTCAGGAGCCACATCCTCATGCCTCACTGATCGCTGGTAGTGAGCATGGGTACCAGCCTGTCCCACACACCTCCTAGGGATCCTGCCGTATCTCAGAGCAGCTGAACAGCACACGACAAATATCACACCACACTTAACAAGAAAGTAAACTTGTCCTCATTCAGATTGATTCTGCTTCTGCTTACATGTTCCTAAATATACCATAAAAAACTGACACAAGCCCTGTTTGCCTTAGGACATTACAGCCATCAGATCATCTGTGTGTTCCAGAACCGAGTGCATAGAAACCTACAGCTGCAAACTTATGGCTTAGCTCACAAGTTTTTAAAAAAAAAGAAAGAAAGGAAATCTACATTATACACAAAACAACACTAATCGGAGGATAGTTTCTCCACCTAATTGTGCTAGATATAAGCTATTTACAGCAGCCATTGGTAGAAGATGATCATTCTCAAACACCTGAAACAAAAACACACCTAACTCATCACATAATTTCTTAAGATTTACTATTTTAAAAAATGTTACAGCATCAGCACATCAGTTTCTCAGTCTTCACTATCCCAGATTTGATAATGCTGAAGAGCAGTAACAGGCAGGTTTTATTACCTTATTTTCCTTACCCTTCCACCCTTCAAAACAGTGAAACACCCAAATGCTAGGTGAGATGCCCAGGATCACAGCACTGAAGCTGAAGAAAGGATGCAGGATTTTCTTGCTACCAAGCAAACATCATCCACAATGTCACATCCCTTTCACTAGCTGAAACATACAGGATGTGAGAAATTGCAAACCCAAGCAGATGGAGGAGTGCCTGAAGGCCTCCTACAGAGTGATACCTAAAACGCTACAGTGCTCTGTATCATACCACCTCATCAGTAATTTACGGAGCTTGCTGAAATTGTTTATATTTTTTACAAGGGAGAAACAAATACAGAAAGCTCACCCACATCTTTTATCATCTGCCTAGCAGAGTAACCCCTCAGACATTTTTTGGCAAATGAATCCTGGAGACGTGGCCTCTCAGTCCCATGCAGTATAAATCAAATCATTTGTTGTGAATATGAATTCATCCTCCACTGTTCAATAGAAGCTTCTACACACCCACAAAGCACAAATATCTTGGACTGAGATGGATACCCGTGCTGACCTGTGCCACAAAACCAGAAATACCACAGTGACCATTCTGGCAAACGTAACCTCTCTCCTGCAAGAGATTCATTTCTGCTGCTCATATTCACTCCTACTCTCTTTTAAATGTCTTAAAATGAGCAATATCAGAGACTTTAACACTGATCTTCAAGCATAGAGGTTACCTTCTTACTCACTATGCTGAAGTGCTCTGATGCAGTTTTACAGCTTGAGCATCCCACAGCATCCTCACAAAAGCAAAAGCCAGCACACATGGTGGAGGAGAGGGGAAGGTATAGAATGGCACTTGCACATCTTGTCTCCTTGCCCGACTCTAACAGGAAGTCTGAGGCACGGCCCTTTCATCCACCCCACAGTACTCAGCCGCATGGAGCCAGTCCTTGGTCCATTTTCCCCACTTTCAGTTTGAACCACTCAACGTATAAAACTTTATTCTCTGTGCCTCCTGCCTTACAGGTTAGCAATGTGGTTCACTGACCCCAGTGCCAGCCTTGCCAGTCTGCTGAGGCTAGGGGCTACTGCTGGGACCCCGGTTCCCATGTGCCCTCCTGCCACCCAAGAAAATGGCTGTGTGACCTCTGAGACATCTAGCATGTCCCTGGCCTTGGAGCCAAGTCAAGCTTCAAGGCCAGCCCGCTGCACTAAGATTTATGCTGTATCCTCTCTTAGCACAGGGGCCTGTTAAAGCAATGTGCTGATAATGCAGGCCAGTTAATCACATGAATAAGTGATCATACAAAGAAAAAAATGCTGAAAAATTAAACCTTTGCCTTTTTGTTAAGAACTCCCAGTTTCCCCACATGTGAAGACAGCAGGCACCCAGAGACAGAGGAGTTCAGCTGGTAATGGAGCAATCAATCTTCCCATCCTTCCACCCCAAACCTCAGGGCTCTGACATTTCGCAGTTTGTAATTTAAAGCCAGCTCTTGGCTTCAAACCTGCAGAAAAGCAGCACTGTGAAAATACACTGCAAGTGACAAACTTCTTGTAGGATATGCTACCATTTTTTTTTTTTTTTTTTGCCTGGAAGAAAGGGGAGCAGAGTGGCTGTATGGTATGGGACTAAAGAGCAAAAAGGAGTTTCTCTGTTCAGCGTTTCTGAAACATCTATTAAAGCATCGTAAAAGCTAAAAGGGATTTAACAGGTACCTTAAATAGCACTGCTTCATCAAGAATTACGACTTAAGAAAAGCTGCTTCCCCCATGCTGAGGGTAAAATTCACTTTAGACCAAAACACCCCACCCAGACCAGGCAAGAAGTTGTTTCTTTAAAAATCACAGCTGAAAAGTGTTTAAGCAAGATTGGTGAATTTGCTTGAATTTTGCCTCATGACAGCAACTACACTGGGTCATTCTCTTTCATACTCTTCCCTACAACCATCTTCTACCCTCCTACCTATCCAGTAGATTTCTAGACAAGCAGATACAACCCGCTTCCACCTTATATAGCCAGCTCTCCAATCCAACCACATATAAGGATTTACCTTTTAAAATATTGCTGTAAGCAATCACAGAAACCTGTTTACACTACGCTGGTTAAAGGGGAAAAAAGAAAAGAATAACGGACAAGTCCACAAGGGAGAAAAAAATCAGTTTCAAAGAGCTATTAACTTGTGGATAGGGAGAGATTTGACAGGGAGCAATCAAGACTTCGCTTTTCCGGTTAAAAGAAAGTTTATGCTGAGAGGAGGTAGTGGAGACGTACTGAACAAAACACAGGAACAAAATCTATCCAGGACGTGTCTCTAGACACATTTCTGTGAAACACAGTGTAAAAATCATCATCAAATTGCGCCTGAAAAGGAGCAAGGGCGTCATTAACAACACCAGACTGTGACAAGCCCTCGATGGGATCCATCACCAGCGATTAAAGTTGTTCAATGCCGTACCTCGACTGAGCAGCCATCGTGAAGTTTATACTGCCAAGCGTCCTCTGTCCATGGGCTCTTTCGCCAGCTGTCCGCGCTCTACCCCCCTGCCAAAACCTTCTCTTCCATCTGCTGGTTGCCTTCCTGCCCGCTTCCCGCGAACGTGCCCCTCTATGATATCACCACGCAGCTGGCTGCCCGAGTCCCCCAGCCCAAACCGCCTTCCGCAGGGTTGGATTACACTCATCTTGATCGACATCCGGGCACCCGGGCCCTCCCCCAGCTCCATGCATTCCCGGCCCTCGCACTTCCAGCTGGGGGGGGTACAGAACCCCCCTGACAAGCCAAGGGCTAGCATGCAGCTTGAGAGTATCAGCGC
>VXBO01009527.1:104632-120771 GCA_013400135.1 Rhinoptilus africanus
GTGGGGGTTGCTGCGCTGAGCAGCAGGTCTCTGCCATTCGCCACGTCCCAGGAACTCGGGGCGGGGCTTGTGTTTTGGTGGTTTGTTTCGTTTTTTTTAGAGAAAGAAAAGGAAATGGCTCATATAGTTTCAAAAATCTTCAAAACAAATACAGAGCCCAGATGTAAACATAAATCCCACCTGGCCACACAAATGTGGCAAATGAAACCTGAGTACAAATGAAAACCTCAGTAACCTAAGTTACTAAATGTGCAGGTGCCCGCACTTGAAATTGCAGGCTAAGACACTTAAAAAAAAAAAAAGTTATGCAATTTCTTCTGGGCTCTAGCCCTGACCGCAGGTTGTAGACTCAGATAGCAGCAATACCTGTCCTTCGCTCTGGGTGTTCCTTGGCACAGTTATGAAAACAAACTACTCCTGCAACTCCTTTCAAACAGCAATTACCCAAGCATTCAGCAGGCAAAAACACTTATCCAAGATCCCTTCAACTTTTCTCTGCAGACTATAGCTAAGATTTCTACCAACACTGTGACAACATTACATTCCTCCTATTTTTGTTTTAAAGCACAACTTGTGTCAAAGCACTCAGCAGATACCAGAAGACTTTATACTCCATTCATAGGAAATAATAAATTATCATTTTAAAAGGCCATTTATATAAAGCTTCTACAAACATATAACTTTAAGTACCTATTTTAAAAATACAACAGTATACAATCAGAAACTGTTTTATTTTTTCCCATTCCTTGTCTTTGGCCCAAAAGGAAACATTGTAAATAGAAAACCATAAGAGAACAAGTAGCTCTGATCATAAAGTAGGCAGATAATACCATTGTTATATCAGATAATCACAGACTCAACTGCTCATAAGTGACTGGGGATTTGAGCTGTCACCTTGATAATGGACAATGTCTATTATGAACTCCAAAAAAAACACCTCACACCAAAACCTCAAAACCAACCCAAATAATCAAAAACACACCAACAAAAACAAACCCCACACCCAGCATTTTGTGAAACTGTTTTAAGTCCTGAAAGTGACAGTAAAACCACTATCATCTCTGAAGACAAGACAACAATTTTACAGCAATTAACAAATAAGGAAACCCAGGAGGGCGGGATAAAATAATAAAAGAACAAGTTATCCAAACAGCGGGCAGACATTCACTGCTGGGAACAGTAACTGTAACACAAAACCCCTGACTCGCAGCAAAAGCATACATTTCACATGCCTAATTCAGGCTTTTAACTCTTATAACTTGATACTGGTGACCATAAGGATCTTTCAGTCAGGTTTGTAATAAGTAGTTCACCCAACATGGTAAAAATGATAGTTTTGTATTCTTTTACCCTTGGCTTTATTTGAAGAATGGCTCCAATCATTTTAACTCCAGGTTTGGAGTTTGCCATTCTGCTATTCACAGTGTTGTATGAATGCATTAACACTCTTTTGTGAGATACTGCAGAAAAACAAGATAGAAAATTCCTATCTATGTCCTTTTGCTGTTGCCTTCAACTGTCATAACCTGGAGGGGCCTTTATGCTTCTTTTAAGTGTTTTTATTTTGTGGATGCTGAACTCATTGATTTTCTAATCAGGGGATTTTCATCTTTTTCAGATAAGACACAACCCCAAGGAAACACACCCTGCCCTCAAGTCCCTTTTCTGCCAGGAAAGGGCCAAAGGAACAAAGAAAGCAATAGTGAGGCAGGAATGTTATGCAGACATACGATGTGCAAGCCTTTGTCATCAGGATAGCAGCTTAAGCAGGAGGGTTTCCCCGTTTTACGGTGAGAAAGAAATCACACTGCTGTGGGGACTACTGCTGGAGCTGGATTCACAAATGGGTAATCTATCTCAGGTGAAGTATCTCCCCTCTCCTCAACCTTAGACAAAAATATTTCATATCCCAGATGAGTACCCATGCTCGGAGCACTGCAGGTCTCTCCTAATCAGCTGTCATGTTTTGATGAGTTATTAGAAAACCATGAAGGACGGAAGAGAGACTGAGGAGAGCAAGGCTGTCACTTGGGGTCACAAGAAACTGAAGCTTCTTAAATATTTCAAAAGGTTTAATTTAAACAAAACATAAATTGACAACAGGTCTTTAAAAGTTTGGGGGGTTGCTTGGTGAGGGTTTTTTTTCCATTTTTTTTATTTTGCAAGGCAGAATCACAAAATAATTTAGATGCCTGGGATATCCAGACATCAGTTAATCCAACTACCTCCCTGAAAGCACAATAAACTTAGATGTTATATTGAGGCTGGAGATCCTACAACTTCTCTGGGTCCTTTCTCTTACTATCTAATTGTAATATCCTGTGTTGTAAAATACATCCCATCCTTTCACTGTTCACATCTGAGAGCAGTCTGCTCCTCACTGCGCTCTACACCCACCAGGTAGCAACAGACAGAAATAAAACTCTCCTTGTCCTTCTTTTGCCCAGGAAAACAAACCCATCTTTCAGTCTCTCCTGCACTTTGTGCACTTCCAGCCCTGTTGTCCTGGTAGCTCTGCACTGCATTTCCTGTAGTATCTCAGTATCTTTCCTCTACTAGGGACTGTGGTCTCCCCAGCATCGGACAGAGGGCAGGAATCCCTTCCCTTGTCCTGCCAGCCACCCTCCTGCTAACACAGCCCAGGCAATGGTTTGCACACTGATGATTCCTGTTCATCTTGTTCACCAGGACTGTCAGCCTGCCTTACACAGCAAAGTCTGGGATTCAGTGGAATGTATGTTACCAAAAAGAGCAACTTCAGCTTTCAAAATGTGTGGGTTTTTTCCTCTTAGGTCTTAATGATAGCATTTTTAAATCATGACTTAAAAAAAAAAAAATCCCACATCCTCTCTCAAGTGTACGTGTTACTCCAAGGAACTTGATTCTTCCGCCTTTGAAAAGGTGTGGAAAATAATAATGCTGAGAGTCTGACAGCTTCAGAGAGGAGAATATATTTAACTGCTGCTAGAAAGCTCTTACTAAGTATAACCAAAAGCACTGATAATTAAACATACTAAACCAGCACCAAAACTGCATATCCAGCCAACGTTTTGGAGGGGTTTTCCAAACAAAAGCAAAGATCCTGTTTGCCCTGGAGAGTTATATATTTAATTATCTTCTGCAATTTCAGCTGAAGAGATTAGAAAACAGGAAAAAAGGAAAGACTGTTTACTTATTTTTAAGTAATTAAGAATCATTTACTCTTCACATATATCTTTCACGCAAAAAATAACAAAATGAAGGGATAGTGTGCAAAGAAAGGAAATGAGTTGAAATCTATACATCTATCTCAAAGTTTCGTCATCAAGTTTGGGGTTTTTTTTCTACTATATCTATCTAGACTATCACAATACTTTCAAAGGTTTGTAAGCTATTGATAGAAAGAAAGAGAGAGGGGGAGGGGGAGAAGAAAGGGGAGAAAGAGAGAGAAAGAGAGAAAGAGAGAGACAGAGAGAGAGAGAGAGAGAGAGAGAGAGAGAGAGAGAGAGAGAGAGAGAGAGAAAATGAGAGAGAGATCTACCAAGCTAGCTAATTTAAGGCTCCATTCTGCTGTTTAAGCAAAGAAGCACAAATGCACTGCTATACTAAGTTGAACACTGTCTACATCCAGCACTGCAAATGCAGAATACCAAAATGGGGAATGATAGTTTTGGCTACCCCACAGTTCTCACATCTTGCTAAGACTTGTGGAATCCACACCTCCTTGAGAACCTGGTAACCGGTGTTTTCCACAGCTGCTCAAACACACAGGCTGTAACTGTTTTCTGTGTTACAGGAGATTTTGCACTTGAATCAAAGCTGCCACAAAAATATTGCTAAACATAGCAAAATATTCCCATTGTATAAATGGGTAAGTGTATGCACAAAGCAGGCAATCAAATTACTTCATGTCTACCCTGCAAGAATCCTGTGACAGAGATGATATTTAGCATTTATCTCTCCAAGGCCTACACTTCAACAAATTTCACCCCAAATCCCCAGTGAAGGAAATGCAAAGTACTCTAGGCTCCCAAAGCACTTACGTAAATATCAAGACTTTGACCACACATCAAATCTTCTGACTAGAAATTAATTTAGACCAGGGCCCACAGTCCAGACTACATTTCCAGATATGTAACACCCAGAAAAATCATTAAATAGAAGGGTCAGTTTCCTTTCCATGAGATCAGTTTCAAATTTTCTGAAGATATGCCTGATGCTTCAGTCCAGTATGAAAAGACTAACAGAGCAGTATGAGATATCTTCAGCCCTTTGTCTTCACTTAACCAGGCTGGAACCTTCTCTCTATTCAAGAAAACTTTAAAAATTACATACTTCCAGACTTCTTCCTTGTCTCCAATCCTAAACAAAGATTTTGTCTGCACAGGCTGCACAGATACACTGCTTAGGAACAGGACTGTGATTTGTCTTCTGGCTGGTATTAGGTTCCATTGCTAGATGTACACCATCTAATATCATGGCATTTAAAAGTTTATGCAGTGAAACACAGTAAGCCAACTTTATATATACCTACACACATGCTTGATGTATGCAGCAGCCTTGCACTTGCTATGTGCTCTGAGGTATAAACACACATTCTCTTAACCATTCAAAGCTTTAGTAAGATATTTCACTGCATACACAATCATGTAGTCATGGGATAAGCTAGCATTTTGAATATGATACTGAATACAACTTTATTTTTACTTGGTAGTTTCAGGATCAATAAGCAGTAAGAGAACACTGCTACCTCTTCCCTAGGAAGTGAGAAGGGGAGAACATAGTGAAAACAATCAAGAAACCCCTAACATATGTGGATATACTTATGCAACATATGTAAGTTTTATTCTGTTTTAGGAATGCTTAAATAGGGCAAGAGGATGGGTTCTCTACATCATATAAGCACTTTCACTGTTGGAAAGAATTTGCAAAGTGGAAGCAAAGGTCAGAAAATATCAGAAAACACCACTCACTTCCCTTCCTTATGTCATAGAATCACAGAATCATAGGGTTGGAAGGGACCTCTGGAGATCATCTAGTCCAACCCCCTTGGCAGAGCAGGGCCACCTTAGAGCAGGTTGCACAGGAACCCATCCAGGTGGGTTTTGAATGTCTCCAGAGACGGAGACTCTACCACCTCTTGGATGGGATGCCCTCCCATCTCTTCCATGACTCTACGATATTCAGTCACTTTTGACCACAAAATGCATTTTCACCCCTCTTAAGCATTAATTTGACCTATTACTAGCTTAATTTCTGTTATTTGTTATAGTACACTAGTGCCTAAGATGACACCAGCAACAAGTGTAGCTCCACTTGTACTAATACATGGAAACAGTTCTTGTCCAGTGGCAAAAAAGGTCAAGGAAAAGGGATAAACAAATAACAGGCAAAGCTGCTTTCTGTTTAAAACCCTTTCCAGCTGATCATACAAGTTTTCTTAATCCAGATAACCTCTACAGAATTCTCCAGGCTGAACTAGCTCCCTGAATATTAAATAAAATTAATCTCCTGTCTTCCAGGCAGAACAATAGATAATGTAAAAAAATATATAGACTTGCTGCAACAGCTAAACTTTTTCCAGGAAAGTATGTCAAGAACAACATGCTTTGTTTGCATCAAAAGTTTCTACCAGTTTTCCGTCCCCTGTCCTTGAAAAGCATGTGCTTCTTGATTCCAGTATTGTGAAAAGGGATTGATGTTTAACAGGGTGTTGGCTTTATGGCAAGGCCTTCTGCATTGATCCAAGGTATACAAGGCTATGCCAAGGCAAGGCACCTGCACCGGAAGCACAGAGGCTTTCTAAGAGAGCAAGGACTATCGGGAAAAAGGGCAGAAGGAGGCAAACATCCATACCATTATTGAACCTCTGTATTTCAGCACTCATCTCCCAAAATGCCTATGAAACACTGTGAGACAGTAAAAGAAAATCTAACCCTGCTTCATACTGCCAGGTGAGGACTGCCTACCATCAATTTCTTCAAAGCACACAGCATAGATGTCTGCTGAGGCTCTGAAGAGATTGCAAACCTGCAGGTAAATCAAAAAGATGACCAAATAAAACCATGGCACAAAAATAGCTGCTGGCTTTTTTTTTTTTTAACATACCCCTTAAACACAGATACACTGTGATAAAATGTGTTCTCCCAGCTCTGTTGACAAAAAAATACATCTTACCACTGTCATTTATTGCCACTGATGAGTCCTTCACATTTGGAGGTGAAAAGGGTCAAGGATAGTGTGAATCCCAGTCTGAAGCAGCCACAGGTAGCCGTTTCATTTGCAAATGGGACTTCTGCACCAGGTCAGAAGGCAAGGACCATGCTCCCTAAAGGCTCTGCTGCCCCAGACTGGCAGGACAATTCCTAACTTCTCAGCCCCACAAGCCTTCCCCAGCTGCCAGCACTCTCTTTCCTCACATCTCCTAACTATATCTACGGAAAACCAGACACCGCATGCCTGTAGAGAGGTTCATCCTTAAAAAGTTGCTTATGTTCTGGCAATCCCAAACTCTAATCAAACCTGTCAAGGGCTTGATACTCTTGTGTGTTTCTCCAACAGTAGTCGAGGAACTAGCCATGCAAAAAATACATATGTTGCTACTGTAGAGCACAGGCTACAACCATACAACGTAGAATTTCAACGGCCCCACATATTTGAAGGAAAGGAGATATATTTGCTCCTATGCCCAAATTCCTGACTCCAAATTACAGTTGGAAAACAAGCAAAATTCAGAAATCCACACATGCAGGCATATACAAAAACCAGTTTAACAAGGTAAATGAAGCTATGCGCTGTAAGCAATGGCAAGTCTGAAGAAGGCTGAGGCAGCAAAACTCCCTGTTGACACTGACTCAGCAAAGCACTTCTCCATAGGCTTGCTTTATAACACCTTCTTAAACTTAGCACTTTCCAGAATCAAAGCTGAATGTCAGCAGCACATCCTTGCTGGGCAAATCATGAAAAGCACTTAGATTTCACTGGGTCTAACCCACACAGCATAGCTGCAGCGAGGCTAGAGGAGCATCAGGGCAAAGGAAAGAAACTGAGCTGAGTACAACACAGAAAAAAGGGCAGGGAAGAATATAAACAAAAGGATATTTCGACTTTAACAACAGAAGACTAAGTTGTATGTGGCCTGTTATGAAAGAAATTGCTCTACAGATGCCAGGAATCAAACATCTCTGAGAAAAGAAAGGAAAACAACCCCTCGTCCTTCAATATTTAAATTGAAGGAAACAGATAGTAAAAAGAAACCACCTTCTCCCAGGAACCAGACTGCACTAGGGACCGCACCCTACTAGCTCTTGGCAGCCATCAGGAGCAATTTCCATCATTTTCCTTGGCATTACTCACTTATCACTTGGAATGCCTTAAGATATTCCATAACCAGTATGAACTTTCACAAACAGTTAAAAATAACAGAAAGAAGTTTAGTCCTTGTTGGCTTTGGCACTGGAGCTGTCAGAAAACACACTGCGAAGAGTGTTAAATCCTGATTTATATTCCAGTTGAATCAAGGTAACATCTATGTACAGAACACAATGTACCCTTCAGAATCACTACAGCTGTCAGATTCATTTTGTTGGCAATATCCAACCCCTAGATGAGGCAGAGAGGTATGCAGGACACTGTGTAAGCAAATGCCCATGATTTTGGTTTGCATTTCAATCAGGCTGCTATATGCAGTATTCCAACAAGAAACCACCCAGAAAACAGATTTAAATTTTTTTTAAAAGGTCCGTTCCTTGCAGATGTATTGACAAAAAAAACCTTATGAAGTTAGATGTACTTTGGAAGAGTAATAGCAGAGGAGATACAGTAGAGAGTCCAGATGTCTTTGCAATATCTCTATCCACCCTCCTTAATGTGATCATGCAGTGATCACTGTCCTTTCATGCCACAAGATGGCATGTATAATAGGGGAAAAGAACACTGACCTATGATATAAGGATAAAGCATACTGACAGTTGTAAAGAGATAAATGAGAAAGAAATGGGAACTGCAGAAAAACAGCCTCCTCAGGGAGAAAAAAAAATAATAATAAAAAATCAATTTGGCAAGTTAGGTGTCTAAGTGCAAAACCCTCATTCTCTAAACTTCTAAAGATGTGTACCTGCAAGACTCAGAGCCTTGAGTCAGGTCAAGATTGCCTTTCTTAATTCAAATGTATTAAGAGTGCAGAAATGCTTGTTTTAAGGGCTGGGTTGCCTCACGAAGACCACTGGGATGGGAATGTTGCCCCCCACCGCTACACTACAAACAAGACAGATATGAAGCAACAGGGCTGGCACACTTGAGATCAAGGCATAATGTGCTGTAAGCAGACATTTAAACGCCAAGTGAAAACTAGAGTTTCCACGGGACAAGGGACCACCCTCACTAGTCAGAATGACAGAATTATTTAGGTTGGAAAGACCCAACCACTAACCTAACACTACCAAGTCCACCGCTAAACCATCTCCCTAAGTGCCACATCTACTTGAGGGTCCCATTGAGATTCACTGTCAAACGCTGATCACTTCACAACAGATTCAAGTTACAAAAGGCATCAATTCTTTGGTAAAAGACAGCATGTTATATTTGAAACACCTCCTCTAGGTCATTACGATTCTTGCATTGAGGAGGGGATTATTTTTTCTATGCCATCTCAAAATTTGTCATAGCACCTGAGAAACCAGGTTTACCTCAAATTATTTCCTACCCATTGATGCTGCTCTGGTTGCCTGTGGGTTCCATTATGACGTTTCCATTTGAGTCACCTCATCTGGAGGAGAAAAAACAGATACTCAACATCTCTTTTACAAAAGAAAAGCACATTGTCGTCAGTAGATGCCACCCAAGCTTTGCTTCAATAGTCACAAACACCAACCCTGGAACATCCTTCCTCAGAGTCAGCAGAAGGGAAATAGAGGAGAGTCAAATAAGCAAACACGAAAAATCCTCAGTTTCCAAAGTAGCAAGTCATTACTTGCTTGTATAGTGATGTCTAGAATGTTTGTTACAGTGAAGAAAAAATGAAATGTAAATGCTTATTTCCTTTGTCCACACGGGTCTGTGCACTCTGCATTTAGGTTTATGTGTGTGTTACATCCAAAAATTAAAAGATACACAATACTCACCCCCAACACTCTCCCACAGATAGTTTCAGAGTTGTGTGAATCTCTCAATTCTCCCTAGCAGTCTAAATCATCTTTCAGTTACATTCAGGATTATGGTGTGAAATACTACACAACAGGAAGGTTAGATGTAATCTCAAGAACCTCAAGGCAGAAAATTATTTGAATTTTTGCTGTTCACTAGGATGACAGGTTTCTGCACAATCCTCAATACTGAGGCTTTCCTCAGGAAGGCTGAGGCACTATCTCTGCATCAAACACACTTATAGTTCAAGAAACTGAGTTCTGGAAAAGCTTGTAAACGCTGGGAATGCTCCTGTAAACACTTCTGTTGGTTTCAAAGAGATCAGTTAGAGCCACAAACACTCATTACTATATCATAATGACAGTTTGCAGAAATTGGCATTAACTGTGTAGGAACAACAAAATACGTTTAGTAATCATCCATCTGGAACAGCAAGGCAGCAGGAGCCACTATGTGATGCTGGCTCTTGCAGCAGGTTTTTCAAAGGACTAGCAGCTACCTAATCTCTGCTGAGCTCTTCAGTTTTCAAAAGAGGGAGCTAAACTGCAGCTGGTTGAGTACCTGCCTAAAGCAGGGAGACGGGATCAAGACCTCCAGGGACATGCTGCACACAGAGGCTGGGATGTCTGACTGGCAGTCACTGCAGTGCTCCTAAACAAACACAATCCAAACACATGGATCATATGTAGCTAAGAATGGGAGAACCAAGATATCAATTTTCCCCTTCCCCCATCGGTGACACTATCAGGTCAGGTCTTAAAGAGAACTACAGGATTGCCCAAGAGCATGACAAACCAGGCTATTGCTACAGACACCAGGATATTTGGTTCACTTTTAAGAATAAATACACCACTAGGGCACTCCCTTGAGACAACCAAATAGCCCTCTGATGAATGGAAACACTTGTGGAAAGAGCAAGGAGAGAAGAGAAGCAAAAAAACAAATATTAAAAATACAGCTATGGATTAAAAGGTAACACTAGATAAAAATTCAAAGCAGCAGCATTCAGGAAGCAAGGAGGAAACAGAAGGGGAAGGATGTTGCAGCAATTACTGCAAGAGAGAGTGCCCCTCATGTCACTATAAGGGCAGTTCCATGTAGCAGGGCCCTCAGAGACAACTAAGTTTCAGCCACTACATAACTAGCATCATTTTGGCTGATCACAGAAAAAAAAAAAATTAAAAGACTTCTCCCCTTGTTTGTGTCCACACAAAAGAGATTAACTTGGAGCATACTTTCACACAAAGCTCTTCACTTACACAACATCAATTTCTCACCATTCCCTCTCTGCCCCAAACTTGTCTTTAATTCACAGTAGTGCAGACAAAGCAAAGCATGTGCAGAACCGATGGCATCAAAATAATGTTCATGATGCCTACCACATGGGTGTCCTGTGCAGAGTAGACATTGTCTACAGGGCTTCTGAAGAAAAGAAATGTGCTTGGAAACACAAAGACACAGTAAGCAAGCCTAGATTAATTGAAGTGCAAGATCATCTCAGCAGAAGCAAAAAAACCTCCAACAGGAAAAAATATGACTGAAAATGTTTACATTTCAATTTGTGACATTGATTTGCAGCATCTCACATTCCTGAAGAACCAAAATGATTTATGGCTTGGGGGCAGGCTACAGTAGCACTATGTGAAGCCTTGTGAACCCACTTAGAGCAACTGGTATTAAACAGGAGCACAGATGCTTTGATGATTAGATGAAGCAGCTGACCTCTAAATCATAGTTTTAATCCCAGGTAAGATACTATCTGCATTCTGCAATCCACAGAAAGTTACAAGCCACTAAAGACAGGAATCCTGTCTCAACCTGTAGCTAGGAAGCAATAGACATGTATACTAAATTTAGAGTACAGATCTGAAAGCAAAGAAACCCTTAATATTTGTTCACTCCTAAGAATCATGAAAACTATAATCTTTGCTGGTAAATAAACAGCCTTATGAGAACAAAGTGTCCACTTGAATTTAAAAATAAACAAAGGTAGAAGTAGGATGCATGTACTAGAAGAAGTCATTCCAGCTTTCTTTCAACTTTTGTTTATTTAATTCTACATTCGTCAAATGTTCAGAGGAGTTTCCTCAGCCAGTGCTGGACCTCACATTGTAATAACATAGGCAGATAGCGATGCACGCACACATTTGACTGAATAAGGTGGTGGGGAAGGTTGTTCTGTCACCAACTTATCCTTAACACAACTAATAAAGCATGTAAGCGTCTAGCAGTAAAATCTAGATTTCACTAAACAATTAACAAGTTTTCTAGATGTCTTTTACAGGGACGAGTTTTCAACCATACTGATGCAGCATGGATTTGCAGTTGCATGGGCATTAATCATCTGACATATTTCAGAAAGTTACAAATGCTTTTGCTTCTATTTTCTGCAACCAAGCTAGGTTTATAAACGCAAGCTTTCGTCTCTGGTTAACTTAGGATGACTTTTCTTGTTCTAAAAGCAACTCTTGTTATTTACAGTGCTTTTTGCTGAAAAAGCTTAAAATAGTTTCGTCCTTCACTCATTTGCAGTGATGCGTGCTGCTTCTTACCCTGCAGCCCCACATACACCTCCCTGATGTTTCAGGGACTCAAGGATGCCAAGATTTCCCTTCTGTCCTGGTGTGGGGTGGGGCAGAGACAACTTCCTGTTCCGTGAGAGAGGCTCCCGCTCACACTTGTTGCTGTGGCAACGGGGGGTCAGCTGTGGGGAGGCGTGGAGAGGTCAGGTGACCCAAACTGACCAATCGGGTGTTCCATCCCATCTGGCATGCTCAGTATAGCAGCTGAGGGAGACAAGGGGCCAGGCTGGCTCTTCCCCAGTGGCTGGTGGCCGAGGAGGACCCCGTCAGCTCATCTGCCTTTTGATACTGGTCAGAACTTTTGTTCCGGTTCCCATTAGTCACTGAGTCCAGTCTGGAACTTCCCCAGTGCCTGCCAGTGACTTTGCATATTTGTATATATTGTATCGATTTTATCCTTTTTATTTTATTATTAATTAGTTATTAAAGTAGCTTAGTTTTTTCTAAACTCATAAATCTCTTTATCTGTCTTCCTCCTCTCCTTGGAGCGAGAGGTGGGGGGAGAGCATTTGTTGGCCAATCTGGCCAAAACCACAACACTTCCCAGGACGTTCAGGAAGCACTCTTGCAAGATACTGGTGGAAATAACTTTTTAGATACAAAAAATGCTAGCCACTTTTATAAAGTGTGTTTCTTCGGTGCTTGCTTGTTTGTTTGTTTCATTCTTCCAGAGTTTCAGATTGAAAATAGAAATTAATGCCTGTGTGCATTTATACAAACTGCTAACTTGCACTCTAAAAATGTTGCCACTAACAGAAGTTTGCTGTATGGGAAAAGGTCACGTTTTTACTATTGCTTTAGCAAAGTCTTAGAAATAGCAATTCTAACACTACTTAGGATACATCATAACTATTAAATGAGAAAGAGCACACACAAAAATACTATAGATAAAGGCCTGGTGGCACCTGGAGGATGAAACAAAATCACCCTGTCTCTGTGGTCACATTGCATGGGGAGACAGTGCATTGCTTCCTGACCATGACGTACAGCTCATAATCTGCTTGCATTGTACCCTAGTAAGACAAACTCTGCTTTTACACTTTTGAGTACAGATTAATCATGAGATTAGCTAAAACTGAAGGAGTGGAAAGCTGATGGGGGAAGAAACTGTCCACATCTGTCCCTAACCCCAGGTAAGATCACAATGCCTCCTAATCCATGGAGGTGAGGGCAGCTGGGGGGCAAATGCTCTCAGCTGAGTTGCATACCTCAGCAAAACAGCCATCAGAAACTCAAGACCAAGCAGCTCTGGTTCCTAAGACTCTCCCTAAGTCATGAAAAAATAAGGCATTCAGAAGCTTCTAAGATTCCCCATCACAATCTAACCAAGATATAAGACTACTTTGTGACTGGCTAGATCATTAGATTTAAACCCTAGCTTTTAAAATAAAACCACTCCAGTACTGCCTTTAATAAAGAAGACTGCCTGAATTAAAGATACGATCCAACAAGAAGATAGATCAAGCATACCTTGTGTGTCTTCAACAGACACGGACTCACGGATTTATCTGTGAAAGGTAATCTTATGTACTGATAGGTGACAGAAATAAACTGACTCTACAGGAGCTCAGACTTTCATGAAAGGAAGGTGATGTAGTTCTGCAAGCTTTGAAACTTACAAATGCATTGCAAAGCTCGTGGATGCAGGTGGACTTCTTAGCTGAATATTGAGTTAAATTTCCCACCAATAAGTAATGTTCTACCAATCTACCAGAAAACGTATCCAAATTTAATGTTATTTTGTATTTCTCATCAAACTGTCTGGAAGCAAGTAAACCATACATACAGTACCATGGCTTAAAATTTACTAATAATGAAAAGCCAGGCGAGATGCACCTGTACCTACCTTATAATCTAAAATAGATTTGAATGCTGCAACTAGTATTCATGAACAGAAAAAAATGTTAGAGCTGAGTCTAGAAAGCTCTGACTCTGTAACCCATGAATTGCAAAAAGCGTTGTCATGAGAGGTAGTAGGAGTCATTTGTTTCCCTGGCTTTACCCATGGATAGACTATTTGCAGCTGTCAGTTTTCTATTGCTGCCAATTATTGAATTCTACTTCACATTTATCCCTAAAGGAAGTGCAAGGCTTGTTGTTGGTAAAGCAGCTGAATTCTGCATAATCACTGTTTCTCATTTTTAAAAAGGTACTGCCATAGATAGCCACAGTATATAATGGAGATGAAAACAGGCACCCAAGTGCCTCTTATCTGAAGTTTTACAAGTTTCTTGCAGTGCTGTATTTCATAAAATTAATTTTTGTATCCCTTAGTTGGCCATATTTGTATTCCTCTTCTTTCTGCCTTTCTCCATCAAGCCACAGGGAAACAGCTGCTCTGATGGAACAAGGAAGATGCTTGGAAAATTAAATCTTATGTACCCATCTCAAGAGTTTCCCTTTCCCTTCAACACTTTATTATTAATATATTATTATGGGCAAAGCTTGATGTATTTGCATACACTGATGCATACATAAAATTACTTGAAGGGGTTTCAAGTGCTGATCCTGCAGCACTTGATTTCTCTCCTGCTCAGCATACAATTGCCATATGACCACCTTAAATGCAGTTAACAGAGCACCACCCATCCAGCCAGCATGCTCGAGCCGAACAGCCGACCCTGCCTGAGCACTAAGGGTAAACTGCTCCAAATATTTTAGCACTTCCATGGGGTTCTGCTGCACTGGTGGCTCAGGGACCACCTGAGTACAATGTTTCCACTTATCCCATAAGGTATTCCAGGGCTCTTGCCCCAGTTCTGCACTCTCCCTTGGAGGTGCCTCACCCTTTACATGGGGTGGGCCGCCAGCAGCTGACCACAGGAAAAATTTCTTCATTTTTTCTTATTCACGTATATTAGTCTACGCTGTCTACAGCAATAATATTCAGCCCACCTGGCCTCATCTAGGTGCACTACTATCCCACACCAAATACACAACCAGCTAAGTCCATTACTTTACCACAAGCTTTACACTTCAAGCACACAAAAGCAGCACAATTACAAAGACAACACAATCAACGTGATCAACAGTGGCCACTGCGCATGCACACCACTGACACTGCACTGGTCTCCCCACCAGTACCACTCAGTGGCATAGCCTTGCTAGCTGTGCACTCCACTAACAAGTCCCACTGTTTAGTTCACGAATCCCATCCTCATCGCCAAATAATATTTCAGGTTTGGGAATTTGTGAACAAAACACACAACAACAAGGATTAAATGTTAATTTTAAAAAGCCTTTATTTTAACTAGTAGCAAAGCATATACTAAAATGGCCCCTATCATATTTCCCCAGTATACTCACGCTAGGCAACAGGTCAGTCCGTCCAATCATCAGCCATGTGGAGGGTGATAGCTGACCGGCACACATGCTTAGCGGGTGTCCCCGCAGAGATAACACAATCTCGACAGACGGATGTGTGTCACTCAACTCGCCCCCCCACCTCCCCCCCGGTGGTCCTTTTTAATGTCCATCCACAGTTCTGCCACATAGGGTCAGTATGTGTCAGAAGGTGGAGCTGGGATAACTTTTTTTGTGCCTTTGCACATGCCTGAGGACTCTTCTGGGGTCTTACACCCCTTGTCACGTCTACAGCGTTCCTCTTCTTTTCCTTTCCCATGGCTAGTTTGTTCTCTACTTGCCTATTCAAGGTCCTTTATGGTCTACATTGTATTGCAACCCAGATAATTGCAGAACTTGGCTTTCTACCTCAGTTCCTCCCTATTCCCTATATCCTCTTTCCCATCCTGTTTATCAGCACATTGGCCTTGAATGATCAACTATTCTTTCACTCCCCTTACAGAAGGGACATCCCAATGTACAGTCACAGAAGACTTTGGATTATTACAATTAAAAAAAATAAAGGTTAAAAGAAAAATCATGAGTTTTGACTTCACGTCTCCAATGTGGCTTTTTCCACATATGTTTTACCATCTTCCTCTAGAGTCACAGAGTACTACAGATCAACTACAGGACTGACTAATGCCAGAGTGTAAACAGTGGCATTACTCACCTGTGTAAAAATACTCAGGATAAGCTCCTCACCCGAGCAGATCCCAAGCTAATAAGATCCCCCTTACACAATGGGAGAGGCTGGACAGTGGGTGAAGAGATTGAAAAGACCGTGCAGCAGCCAAGGAAAACTGTCGGGGAACTTGGGTACAACCACGCCAGGAAAGCACATAACCCGGGCTCCAGGGTATCCCTGTTAACGCCAGCGGGTACCGCACTTACTGTGCCCACGTTCGCTTTCCACCCAAAAACGCAGCAAATTTCAGATGCTAATTACCGCGCTGCGGTACCCTCAAAACCTGTCAAGCTGTTGCTCGCGCAGGCAGTTGGCAACCGCCCCGCCACGGCCCCATCCATGAATGGTGGCGGAAACACCACCCTCTCCCCACCACCCTCCCCTCCTTTTCTGCTGGTAGTGCC
>VXBO01009528.1:3582-28777 GCA_013400135.1 Rhinoptilus africanus
GACGGGCCAGGCGGCGGGGAGCCGGGCTTTCCGTCGGTTTGTTCAGTCGCCCGCTTGGGGACAAAGTTTGGGAATAAAGGGAGGGTTTCCCCGCCTAATCCCGGAAAGGAAGGAGAGCTGCGAAGGGGAAAGGCGACCGCCTGCTCCGTAGGGTGAAATTCCTGCCTCCCGCGCTTCCAGCTCAGCTCCTTGCGGCGATGCTGCGGGGCCGGCAGCTCTCGGCGGGGCCAGAGCCGTAGGGAATGAGCCCCCGCGGGCTCTCCGCCGTGGGCAGCGCTTGGGAAGTCTGATTCCTCAAGTCCTGAAGGATGCGACTAACTTAGTGCTCCGTGTTGCGGTACCCACCCGGGCACGGCCAGCGGCGAGAGACGGCCTGGGAACCCGCCCGCTGTACGTTGGGTGGCTTTACACCGTCGGCAAGACCGTCCGGCGGCCTCCCTTCCTGCCACGAGTCTCAAAACGGCACCTTCTGCTGCTGCTGCTGCGAGCTGATACCGCTTGCTCATTTAAAAATGATGGTCTGGGAAAGAGGGAGGGCACCGGAGAATAAGTAGTCACGCAGCGATGTTTAACGTAGCGGTTGCTGGTGCAGGGGTGCCTCATCGGGTGACAAACCTGACCACGCTCTCTCTTTTTGCAGGGTAGAGTCAGCCCCGCGGAGACGCGCTAGAGGGACCACCCCTCATTTCGCATCCTGCTAAGTGGACTATGGTGGCAGGAAGATGTTGGCTCGGAAGAGTATTATCCCTGAAGAGTACGTGTTGGCACGGATCGCTGCCGAGAACCTGCGCAAGCCCCGCATCCGAGACCGGCCACGCAAAGCCCGCTTCATCGCCAAGAACGGGGCATGCAACCTGGCGCACAAGAACATCCGGGAGCAGGGGCGATTCCTGCAAGACATTTTCACCACCTTGGTGGACCTGAAGTGGCGTCACACCCTGGTCATCTTCACCATGTCCTTCCTCTGCAGCTGGCTGCTCTTCGCCATGATGTGGTGGCTGGTGGCTTTTGCCCACGGCGACATGGACCCCAGCACAGAAAGCGCTACGAACAGCACGAAGTGGACACCATGCGTGACGTGTGTCAGGTAAAGTGCTGTCGGTGGGATGGCAAAAGGGGGGGGGGAACAGAGCCGCCCGCTCTCCTGCCGATGCCTAAAATGCAGCTTTTGGTTTACGTGAACCACTGTGTTTGGTTGAGACAATTGAAAAGTGCGGTGTTTTCCTCTAGATTACGTAAATTCAGCAAGCCTTCCGGGCTGGGAAAATACCGTACTGTAGATTTCTTTGATTCCTTACAGGATCTGAAAGAGGGAGACCTGCTGCTTTTTCATGTGTCTCCACACTCTGTGGGTAACATACCTTGCCTGTCCAGATAAGAGCCTGCTGCAGGAGTGGGTATGTGCTATGTGTATTGTAATGTTGTCTTCGGCAGCGGCAGCACCCCCTGCGTGGGGCGAACCGCTCGCTGCGCCGGCGAAAGGGGGCCACCCCAGAAGCCGTGCCGGAGAGGCAGGGCACCGGCCACGGGCATCAGGCAGGGCACCGGCCATGGGTGTCAGGCAGGGCACTGGCCACGGGCATCAGGCAGGGCTAGCAAGACAAGTGCCGGCAAAACTAAATGTCTTTCAAGATGGGGTGCTTCAAAATACCTCGGTGAAGCCTTAAGCCAGCAGTTTGATAGAGTTTTCGTGGCATGCGTGATGTGCCAGACGGTGAAAACGTAAGGGAATACTAGGTTAAATGTTGCCCGTTGAAGTATTTCAGTCTCCATCCCTAAAGCCACAATGATTTTCCAGGCGCTGATGAACTGACAGGTACACACACATGGAATTAGACGTGTATTCGTTGATTGGAGGTGGGGGTGAGCAACAAGATTGCTCTGTGACTGCATCGATAAGATCTCTTTTTCTAGCACTGGGCTTTGCAGCAGAACAATCCCGATTCAGCACAGCCCTGCCGCCCCGGATGAGCCGCGGTTACACGGAGCGGTGCTGTGAGGGACGGGAGAGGCTGCGGGGTGCGCTGACACACCAGGGTACCCGCTTCCCTCCTCTCCTTTCTCCTGCGCGTAGGTTTGAGGCACCTCACCCAGTGTGCAGGGGCGTTGCATCAGGCTCATGAAGGAGCGGAGATTTCATTCTCCGTTTGTTTTGAGGCTTTTTTGATAAATGTGTTTTTTCCAAACTGAAGGAAACGGGGATTTTTCCAAGCTAACCTTCATTAGACTGGGAGGTTGGGGCAGGGGAGAGGGAGGTTTGTGTCTTGTTTCTTTTCCGATAACTGGCCACAGGCCTGTGAAATGAGACGTCATGACCCAGCTTCACCCGCCGGGCTGTCATGGCATGCGTGGGATTTGTCCAACCCAAATTAGCGAGAAGCTACACCCCACCGGTTCTTTAGGGTCAGGCCGGGGGGGGAACATCCCTCCACTTGGTTGGTGGTCCCAGGGGCTGTTGAGGGCTTCATGCCGCTGGGACGGGGCAGCCCCACGGCCATGGCTCTTCCAGGAGAGCTGGTAACATCTGCTGCGAGGACAGCCCGGGGGGGGATGATGAGAAAGAGCAGATAACTAGGTGTAGCTTTTGGTTCAGCCCACGACAAAGAACACCCGTCACTCCCTTGTGCGAGTCCCTGGGGTGGTTCAGCCAAGAGCTGCCCAAGTGTCCATGCCCAAGCCATGGAAAAATCTTTTCCCTTCAGAGTGAAGTACTTCATCTTGTTAAATCTGGCGACCGCTTTGGACAAAGTCATGAAATGGCAATATGATTGCTGACGGTTTTGAGAATGGTGAGTTGTTAGACGTCAAATATATTTAATATTGCAGTGATACGTATGCCAAATTAATGGCAAATATTTTCTAACCTACTTTCCTGAGATTTGGGCTCACAGATATTTCAGGAGAGCTTTCCTGGCCAGGTGCCATTATAAATTTACGGGACACCTAGTTTTGGAAATTTTAACCAGTGCCTAGAACTTGCACGGCACTTTAATTTTTCAAAGTACTGCAGAAATTTCTAAGTCTCACAGTTCTTTTCCTGAAAAGCAAATATTTTTCAAAGAGGAAATCTGTTACACGACCCTAAGGGGAAGGACCTGGGAACAGTGTGATTTTGAGTTTCTGGCTCCCTCTTCACACAGTCAAAATGCTGTACAAACTGGCAGCTTCAGTTACTTCCAATGGAAAAAGGTGGATTCTGTTTTCTTAATTTTTTTTTTTAAGGATTACTGTTAAGCTGATCAGAGTATTTACTCCACAGAGCTTGAAGCTTGATTAAGTTTAAACCAGAAGCTTCATTCTCCTTTAACTAAATATTCATGAACATAAGAAATCATTCCATGGACACTATTAATTAACTCCCTGATTTCTTCAGAGTCAAATGCAAAAATAAACCTCTCAATACAAGGGAATCTGACAAAGATTAAAAAAATAGAAAAGGCCAAAAAAAAAGACCAGGTTCTTTCAAAGATACCTTTGCAGAGACTGGCTAGTTTTCTGAAAGATGAACTTTCTCATTCTGCAGAAAATTATCCCTGATACTGCCTGTGCTATTTTAATGCCTCCTCATGACCCCATGTTCACTGAAAATATGGTTAGGAAAAGAAAGAAAAATTTATTTAAAAGGAAATTAATTGAAAAGCAAACCAAAGGCGATGAATGGTTTAGAACCCACTTCATGGGCAGGATGTATTTTCCGTAGGTAAAGCCATGTGAGCATGGTGATGCTTCCAATGTTGATGGATTGCACTGTTTCGAGGGTGACCATGACATTAGTTCATATGCGACCCAACGGGTTGCAAGTCTACTGGATAAACCCCAAGGTACTGATTTTAGACAGTAAGAGAGTTTGGTGAAGGATGTACCTGGTTATAAAAGGAAACTAAAGACCCTGGTATGTAAAGGGGATGTGATATTGTGGACTACTATAAATAACGTCTTTTGGAAAGTTTGTGGACAGCATCCTCTGATGTCCAGCACTGTAACATGTTAGGGACGTTTAACTCAACTCAGGCTTCTACAACCCACTTCTGTGTCAAAATTTTCTGCCTGGTCTTGCCGTGGCAGTGAGCTAAACCGAAACGCCGGCTCACAGTGTTGTCCTCCTGCTGGGATGTGCAGAGGAGACCATGGAGGCCACTGGCCTCTCTCTGCAGCCTGATCTTGGCCTCAGTCACAGGGTGAGCGAGGGTTTGGGAAGCGTCCCGAACCTGGGAGCGTCCCCTTTCCCCCCAGGGAATCCTGCTGAAGGGGGTCACAGCTCAGGTAGTATGAGTGAGATGCTGCAATTTTCCCCGTTGCCTTTCCCTGCAAAGGCTGGTGGAAGAATCTCAGCATGCCGCCCAATTGCTCGCTGCTGCCAAAACCACCGCTCCCCACCGGGACTTCATGGGATGGAGAAGGTGGGAAGCCCGGGTGTCACAGCACTGTCAGCTAACCCAGTGGGTAGTGTGTGTTCCTCAACAGGGGATCTGGTGAGCTTCTCGGGGTCACCTAGTCTTACAGGCGGGCTTTTAGGAGCTCGGGCTCTGAGGTCTTCCCTGTCACCATCAGACACTGCATCGATCACACACAGAGTCACCGAGCATGCAGTGCTTTGGCTGGTGTTAACAGAAGGCTTAAATGTAGCAGGACCGTACAAATAGGTCCTTAAGTTTGTTTCTAGAAAGTACTTGTTAGTAGCGTCTCAATTTGTGTTCAGTGTCCGTAACTTTGTGCGATCTTCTTCTCCAGGTCTTTCACCTCCGCTTTCCTCTTCTCCATTGAAGTTCAGGTGACCATTGGCTTTGGGGGCAGGATGATGACAGAGGAATGTCCCTTGGCCATCACAGTCTTGATCCTGCAGAACATTGTGGGTCTGATCATCAACGCTGTCATGCTGGGCTGCATATTCATGAAAACTGCACAAGCTCACCGGCGGGCTGAGACCTTGATTTTCAGCCGGCAGGCGGTCATCGCAGTGCGAAACGGCAAACTTTGCTTCATGTTTCGAGTGGGAGACCTGAGGAAGAGCATGATCATTAGCGCCTCGGTGAGGATCCAGGTGGTGCGGAAGACTACGACCCCTGAAGGAGAAGTCATACCCATTCACCAAGTAGATATCCCTGTGGATAACCCCATTGAAAGCAACAATATTTTCCTCGTGGCTCCCTTAATCATTTGCCATGTCATAGACAAGCGAAGTCCTCTTTATGATATCTCTGCTGCTGACCTGGTGCTCCAGGACCTGGAGCTCATCGTGATACTTGAAGGAGTCGTAGAAACGACTGGCATCACGACGCAGGCGAGAACCTCCTACATAGCAGAGGAGATCCTGTGGGGTCACCGCTTTGTGCCCATCGTCACCGAAGAGGAAGGCGTGTATGCAGTGGACTACTCCAAGTTTGGTAACACCGTCAAAGTGGCGGCGCCGCGCTGCAGCGCTCGAGAGCTTGATGAGAAGCCGTCCATTCTCATCCAGACCCTGCAGAAGAGCGAGCTGTCCCACCAAAACTCCCTGCGGAAACGCAACTCCATGAGGAGGAACAACTCCATTCGGAGGAGCAACTCCATGCGGAGAACCAACCCCTCCCTCATCGTGCCCAAGGTGCAGTTTATCACACCCGAGGGGAGCCAGAGTGCCTCAGAAACGTGATACCCACTTCTGTGTGGGGATGGGGGGCTGTGGAAGGAGGCGGTACCCATGGTGGGGTTTTTTTTAAATTTTCTTTTACTTAAGGGAAAAGAACATGATGCAGGAAAGAACCGTGCAAGAACTATTTATTCTATTACTTACTGAAAGCACCACCTAATGGCATTAGGAAACACTTTAGCACTTAAGTGTATGAATTAATAAAAAAGGGCACGTACACTAAAGAAAACACAATTCACTCGTGTAATATAATGTGTATTTATACTTGTTTTAATGCAATGCTAATTTTTTTAATCGCGTTTTCCCTATCAGAGGGCTCTTTCTTACCTTTTTCTGCTGGCTGTCACAAAATGTGGTTTTTTCTATGTAAGTGGGTCACCCACCTGCAGGCAGAAGTGAGTGCTTTTTCAAAACTACTGCATAGAGCAGCTCCCACAGATTTTGTGCGGGATATTTGGATATCGATCTTTTGGGGATTAATTCCTTGTACTCTTGAAGGGAGTAGCTAAATTCCTCAACGATTTCCCTGAAGAAGAGCCAGGATTTTACCTTCAGTTTTCCGGATCTTTTCTTTCTATTGGTTTGTGGCAAAGGCATTTTGAGAGGAAAATCAGGTCAGCTGAAATGACCTGAGCATCCCACGGGAAAACTGGTGCCGCTCTGGGCAGCGCCGGCAGAAGAACCAGCGAAAGAGCATGACCTCTTGCAGAGCGCTCCTCTTCTTCTCAGGGTGAGATGCTCCGCTGCGGGACAGCACGCATCTGTAACGTAGCTGTAGCCCAAGCGGAGAAACTCAAGTCCTCCCAGCTGCCTCCTGAGCATCCATTTCCCTGAAGTTATTCCAGTTGAAAAAAGCACACAACGCCTTGAACATCCTCTTCATATCATTGGAAGACCAAATCCTGGTTTGTTTTCTCTTACGGGTGCATACACTGAAGGCAACAAGTGTACTTTCTTCACTTCCAGTATTTTTTGTAGGATTAAGGCTGTTTGCTTCAGCAGGAGGTTACTTTTTGCCAGTGGTAATTCACAAATGGGAATTGGAGGGAACCGTGCCAGTAATATTAAAGATAATATTTTCAAAACCATCTGAATAATTTTCAGGGGTGCTGTTGAATTACTGGTTTTCAGCAGTGTCTCACCTGTATTTTGTATGACCTAGCATTGAGAATTGGTGGTAAGCAGCTTTTCTTCACATTAAAATGGGCGTTTGGTATCTAGATCTTCCCAAAAATGTCATCACAAGGTCGTCTAAGGGTATAAATATATGTATGGCAACTAATTGTATCACATTTGGTAATGCTAAATGGATGAATGCTTTTTCCGCTGTGAATGAGAAGTGTAATTATGGACAAATTCATGTTCACATTTATGACAGGAGTTGCCTTATGTCTGTGGCTCAAGAGACATACCAGCCCTCTGCTGACTGTCTGAGACACTCAACCACTTAACTACTTTTGTCATTTTAAATATTTTCTTATTCCTATCAGGTAGAATAGTCAAAAGCAATGCTGGTTTCTCTTTCTCTTTGGAAGTCAGTTCATCAGCCCTTGAATGGAGGGGCTGCAGGCGTCATGCGGTGTTGGGTGGTGGCACGGAGGGGCATCGCTCGGTAGTGTGGGCTCCCTGCATTTGGGGCAGGTGCTCTGCAGAAAATAAACACTGACAAAATACTTCATCCGAAGCAGTAGCGGAAACTGTAGTTTCTGCTAAAAGCATTCATTCCCTGGCCTGCCCATTAATGTTCTGGGAGGATGGATGGTGAACATCTGGAGACGTTAATCTGTCTATTGTGTGTCCAAACAATGAACATCTGTAGCTTCCAAGAAGAGTCAGAGCGAAGCACATACAATTTGTCTCTGGCCTCCATTTCCAGGGCTGTGAAGTTCTTTGAGGCTGTCTGTTTGATAAATGGTTAAGTCAGATGCTGTACAAAAGCAAATTTTCTACAAAATAAAAAAGTGACGATAATGATTTCTTCCGTCTCTTATTTTTCCATATTTCTTTCCCTTTTTAAATTTGTATTCTCCATTCATTCTTCTATACTCTTAGTCCTTCTTGTATCCCAGCCTTTTCCGTGGTCCTTTTGAGTAATCATTTGACATTGTCTCAGTACTCCCAGTACTTCAGCTGAGATTTTTTTTTTTACCTGCAAACATTTTCTCATTTTCTCCTTAAATACATTCTTCCTTCCAATTTTTATTTCGCTTTCATGTCTCTCTCTGCTTTACACCTACTGTACTCTCTTTCCTGTAAGGCTGTTGTAGAGATATTGGTATTTTGAGTTAACACTAAGGCACCTCATATGCAAGGATGCTGAATCATGGAATGGTTTGGGTTGGAAGGGACCTTAAAGATCATCTAGTTCCAACCCCCTGCCCTGGGCAGGGACCCCTCCCACTAGACCAGGTTGATCAAAGCCCCATCCAGCCTGGCTTTGAACACTTCCAGGGATGGAGCATCCACAGCTTCTCTGGGCAACATGTTCCAGTGTCTCACCACCCTCACAGTAAAGAATTTCTTCCTAATATCTAATCTCAATTTCCCCTCCTTCAATTTGAAACCGTTACCCCTCATTTTATAGCAGATACACAAGACTGAATCATGCCGAGGCACGTCATGAATGTCATGTTCACGTGTGGCGTGCTGCTGCTCCTTGCAGAAAGTCCCTTATCTGGATCAAATTTGGAGCCCTGGCAGAGGTCCGTGGCAGGAGCAGTCAGGGTAAGCTGCCTGGCTGGCCACAGAGAGCAGCGGCCGTTTTGGGGCTGGGAGCTGCGTTCCTCACTCAAGGACAGGTTTCAGAGCCAGCTTTGCAGCGCCCTGCCTGCTGAGGGGGGGTGAACTGGCAGCACCACAGTTCAATATGTTTAATTACTTATTCTCCCTAGCAACTTTATCAGATGAAAGAGGCTTTATTTTAAATGTGAAGTTCTGTGTTTGAAGTACACTGATAAGTTAAGAAGGACAGATGCGATTTCTACCAAATGCTACCGGCAGTTCATGCTGGCATTTAACTGTCTCTCTCACTGGTAATGATTTAGAAAATTAGAAGCAATAATGTATAAGCATCATCTGACTGTTGTCCCTTCACACATATTTGTTTCTCCACCATTCCCGTCCCCCAGTAACATGGTGCAACTGTAACTTACATCATTTGACATCACTTACTCCGTGCATTTAATATGCTTTGGCTCCTTGAACAGCCTTCCAAGGCAGATGTCGCTGGCACTGGTGTAGCCTTCTGTAGGGAGCAAAACTATTTACTAAGAGCAGAAAAGTGATTATAGAGTCCTTCCAGGACAGGCATAATATCTGGGACTACACTTCGTTTTTTCTTTCTAGCCTTATCTTAAAAAACTTCTCTATTTTAAACAGAAAAATGGCAGCAAGACTCTTTGTCCTCTGTGTGGACGCCCAGGAGATTCAGAGTTACCGTGGTGAGGACAAAGAGAGCAAACAAACACAGACAGCGTTTACAGGCGATATAAAGCTTAATGCTCCGGCGTCAAAGCCAATCTCTGAGTAATAGGATTTGGAGGAAACCTTCCCTGATGGCAGGTTATTCTGTAGCCGTCACCTTCAGGATTTCTTGTGCTCTCCTTCTGGTGTGAGCCGGGGAGAGAGGCAGGACCCTGGTGCCGGCATGCCCTGAGCCAGGCGGGTCCGTCAGGTCTCGCAGGAGGGCTGGCACACCGCAAACACAAGGGCTCTTCCCTTCCTCCCACCCAGAACAATGCCATCAATCCCCAGGGTGAACCTAGCCACCAGACAGCCCCGACCGCAGCCAAGCCTTGCCAAGATGGTCATCGAACGCTGCCCAGAGCCCAAAACAGTCTGGCTTCAGGGAGGAGCCCTCAGCACCCATGGCACGGAGGGGAATGCTGCCAAACCAGACAGGGCTCGATGTGGGCTCTGGGGCTGCCTGCTGGAGGGGGTGACTTGGCTGAGCGGGACTGCGGGGGAGTCTGTTCCACAGGCAAGGCAAGGGGGTGGCCCTTCAAGCCTAGGCTGGACCAGGGCTGCTGAAGATGCAGGCAGGATAGGCACCTAAGCCTTCAAGGCTGAAGAAAATGAGATTGTGACTCAATGAGCGATAACTGGGTGTACTTCAGGTGCCATGGGGCACCCTGTCTGGTCCCCAGAGCTGCTTGGATGGCCACTGGTCTCCCATCAGGATCACGACACTCCTGCCCACTGGAAGCATCCCTCTTGGGCACCCTCCAGCGCACCCAGCCACATCCTGCTCTGCCTACCAAACCCCCTCAGCCTGCTGAAGGCCAGGCTTTGAACCTCTCCGTAACCCTTGGCATCACTGTGTCCTGGTAAAACAACCTCCCTCCTGACCATTCATGGGCACATGTTGCACCACAGTAGCTTGCCCTTGGACTGCAACTGCTTGGCTCCATCCACAGGTTTATCCCAGGCTTTCTGGGGTATTCAAGACATCATACAGCAAGAGAGCAAGAATTATATTCAGATTTAGTTAATACCTCATGTATGTAATAGGCCTTTATCCTAACACTTACTGTCTTACTGTAGTCCATGAGGTCATTTCAGAAGCACGAGACTCAACTTACCTCGTGGCCATCTTGAATGTATTTCACAAAAATACATACCTTTACCTATATTGCATGAAGTTCAGGCGAGGAATTATGCTTTTGCTTTTCCATCTGGAAAGCAGTATGACACACCATTCTTGCTGACTGCAAAAGCATGGTTAACTTTACATCTCTTCTTTCACCAACTAAGATTGAGGACATTGTGTGAAACCAATTTCTGAGCTCTCCAATTATTATTATTAGAAAATGCTTATTGCTGCAAGCTGAAAAAGTAGGTAGTGCAAGACCAGAAAGGAACTTTGGAGAAAAAAAACGTTAGATATTAGATGATGAAAGGAACAAAGCTTTCATTATTTTTGACAAATTATATTCTCTGCGGAGCCTGGTATTTTCAAAACACTGGTGGGCGTTTGGAAGATACCATCAAGCAATAAATCCTGTCCTGCTAGACTATGTTTTTGGGCTGTGCTACTATTCATAACAGAGTTTTGTCGCCCCAGCACGGCATCCTACAAGTGTGCATCGGCCTGGTCTTTAGATGCTTGCAGTCACCAAACATGATGCCGGGGATTCGTGGTGAGCTGGGTGGTGGCTGACTGCAGGAGCTGTGGTCACCAGGCTCCATGGACAGTGATGCTGGAGCTAACGGATGCTGGGGTAGGGCTAGAGGCAGTAAAGACCCTGGTGACAGTGCCCTGGGTTGGTGACCAGTCCCCAGGAGCAGACTGGGAAGCGATGTGCCTCCTTCACAGGAAGGTATCAAGCTGATGGGGGACACTCGTGCTGTGTGTGACAGATGGCAGCAAAATACAAAATGACAGAGGAAATTCCCACTTCTCTAAACCTGATTTCCTGGTCTGGGTTGCTTGCAGAGCCAGGTGAGAGTTAACTTTTTGTCCCTCAAATGCTTATGTTAAAATATATTTTCCATATATTTGTGTTTATGTCACATCCAGACTAATCTAAGCTGATAGGCAAGAATTTCTAATACCGCTAGCATATTAATAATGCTTCTCGGCCCTATCTCTCTGAATTATGTTTCCTAATTGCCTTTAAGAATTCCTTGAACTTGAAAAAAAAAGATTTCTCATGTGATAAC
The DNA here is from genome assembly GCA_013400135.1 of Rhinoptilus africanus. Taxonomy (NCBI): domain Eukaryota; kingdom Metazoa; phylum Chordata; class Aves; order Charadriiformes; family Glareolidae; genus Rhinoptilus; species Rhinoptilus africanus. The sequence continues at coordinate 14,873 of VXBO01009528.1, forward strand.
TGGACAGTAAAGATAAGTAAAGATAAAGTATGTTCCCACATTCTCTTATTGGATGGTGTAGGGAGATTTAGCCCACAGAGACGAGATCAACGCTGTCCAAGAGAAACAGCCCCTGAGACTGAGGCACTCACAGTTAGGGCACATCACCAAGGGGCTTGGATTAAAAGAAATATTTAAAAATACTAAGTATTCAGCAGGTTTCTGGCTGAGGACTCTCCTTTCAGACTGTTGCGTTGGTGGTCAGAGACTGCTGAGTTATCAGTTAACAGTGAAGGGAATATGCTAGGACCATCAAGACATGCTACAATGTAAAGACAAAACCCATGCATTCAAGGAAAATATCGTTCATACTTTAGTTACTGCAACCAATAATTTTAACATTGAAGTTGTTAAAAATTTAGAGAGGCAGGCAAAGATGTGATGGATTCCCTCTTCACCTTTAACAAAGTTCTAACACCTTTTTTTTTTTCCCTCTACTCTAAAAAAGAGTTGATCCAACTGAAGACAATTACTTCTGCCCTCAAAAGTGGTGTAGTTTTCTGGAGGATACGTGTTAGCCTGAACACACTTGTCTGGGCTCAGTTCAAGAGTAGCTGTGTTTGATGTCGTGGCCCGTGCTTCTCAGGAGGTCAGACGGGATGATCTAATGGTCCCTTCTGCGCACCAAATTTATGAATAGGGAGGGTTAATGAGTTTTGGTCAAGAGAAAGGCTTCCTCTGATTCAAAAGTCTTAAATTAAGCTCCCACTGAGCAAATAAACAAACATGAAAAAACCCCAAGGGTTAGGTATCACCAAATGGTTGATTTGTTTTGACAAATGCATTTCAGTGCTAATTATCGATCCTTCAAACATTACTGACAAATGTCCCTGGGAATAATTTGTAAAAATTAGGATATCTTATCATTACAGGAGTTTATTTGTACTGTTGTTAAATTTTGCCTTAGTAGCAAGAATGAAAAAGCCAGCTTCTGTGTGGGCCAAAATGAAACTCTATTTCTTGGTTTTATGGTCTGAGGTCTACTGCAAAGATCATTCAATTGAGGAATGGCGCTGGAGTGACTGCAAAGGGCTGTCGCGGTTTGGGGCTCAGTGTCTTCCTCACCCAGGGTACATCAGTGCTCTCCTAAAGTGCTATTTTTGTAACCACATTAGCCACCAAAATTAATTGTTTCCTTCCATGGCCCAGCCTCCTTGTTCTTCAGGCTGTATTTTTTGATGTTAGGTCTTTGATTCTGGGTGATCTGGGTTGGTCTGTCAAAAAAAGGGTTGCTTCTGCGGAGTGTCGCAGTTTCCAGATTCAGCGAAGGCCAGGATTTAAAGCAAAACTGAGGGATTGCAACACCCAGGAAATGAAACTCTACTGAATGTGAGGGAGGGGAAGTGACAATTGTTAGCCCCTGGGGTGGTCAGCTTTGCATCTCATAGCATTTTAAAAACATATCAAATAATAAAAGATGTTCTATGCTCAGCCTTAGCCAGTGTTTCTAAATTGTGTTATAAACAGATACTATTCCTGGCTGATCAGATTAAATTGTTTATGATGTGCTATTTTTTCCATATACAAAATCTCACCATATTCTCTAAATCTTTTGTGTTAAATTAAGTGAGTAATAAGATTTCTGAAGCTCTCCTTACAGTCAGCCTCTTTTGTACTACCTGTACATCAAGGTGAAAAATGGAATACAGGTCTGAATGGGCTTTTTGAAATATTTAATTTAACCTAATTTCAAAGACACGAGTATCCTTCAGTTTATACTGGTATTGATTACATCATTATCAGTCATGGGGTTTTTTCCTTCAGGGAAATCTGTTCAAATACCAATTCTGATATTCTGGTTAAAAATAAAGAGTAACAGGCAACGAGCAAAGAGTAAGTTTACATTTTGATCAACTGCTCAAATGCAAAAAAATTCCTTACGATATTGCATCACGTTTCTGTGAAGGTTTGTAGTAAACTCTGCGACTGAGGCCAAGTTTTTCAGTGTGTCATTTTTCAGGGGTTAAAAAAAAAAAAAAAGCCTTCCATAATCCATTTTATTGTGGCACATCTTGAGGAGTGATAACTCCTTACGTCCTTCCAACATAATGCATCTGTGCAGATTAATACGTTCTTTCCTGGTCCACTTCAAGCATAGGACTATTAATCGATCAGTAAATTCCTTAAACTTAAATTCTCCTTGTGTACATTATCAAATCAAAGGAGAAAAGCTTGTTTAATTTGGTATTTAGATAAATAGGTGTATATATATACTAAAAAATAGTATAAAGAGGTAAGAGTTTGCACTGACAGATTTGACAGTAGGGATTCTCCAGGTTATTGTAACTTTGCCTTTCCAGCCCATAGATTCCACTTAAAGCTTGGTCTCTGGCCACACACATACGCGCACACACACAAATGTTTATATATGTGTGCATGTATATATGTGTGTGCATGTGTATATGTGTGTGTGTGTGTGTATATATATGTGTGTGTGTGTATATATATGTGTTTATCTCACAAATCCTCATGTCTCAGAGACCCCCTCGTGTGCTTTAGAGAGGAAAAGACCACCACTGTGATGGACTTCTCTCCCATCCAGGGCCTCGACTAACCACATTGACCTTTGAGCAAGGCTACCAGCTCCATCTCTTCCGGCAGACATTAAGGAAGGTCCAACACAACAGAAGATGCATTTTTTGTTTGGGAAAACAGGCTGCGAAGGGGGAATTTTCATCCTTTTTAGGGCAACCTAGCAGTGATGGATGTGACACGCTGTCACAGCAGAAACACTGGGTTTGAGACTGATTTTTGTTTGTAACTCTTTGCAATGTGTTGGTTTAGATTTCTGTCAAGTGTCTCAGAGAGCTTCGCGTGACTCCTTTCCTCTTTGAAGTTTTCGACTTGATTTACAAATAAATGTGGAGAAAGGCTGGTTTGTGCCAGTGCGACATCTGGATGGATTATGAGGCAGGAGAGTTACAAAGTGAAGATTGTTTTTCTTCCCCTGTTAGGATTTCCAGGCATTCTGTATGGATACTTCGTAAAAGTCATTTGGAATATTACACAGGGCAAATAAGCAGTAATGGAAAAATGTGTAAAATGGTACAAGTGTATGCGTGCAGACAGCATTTACATGTTGTTCGTGAACTTTTTTTGTGTGTGAAAAAAGAAGGGTTGTTTTAGTAGAAACAGATTTCAGACCTCCCTTTGAAAAACTTGCCTGTAGGAATTTGGTACAGGAAATCACCAAGAGGCTGTGGTAGCTCAACTGGGTGAACTTGCCTTACATAGGGACCCTTCTGCCAAAAGCATCAGCCATGGCGTGCACACGAAGGAGGGAAGATATTTATTAGCAAAGACATGGCAGGCATTGGTTTCATCAAGAGATGTGAGTTTTTAAAGGCTAACGCTTACTCTCAGTGGCCCCAGGGATCTCCACGAGCGCTCGCAGCCACAGATGATGCCGTGTGGGGGGCTGCACACGCTGTGCAGGACACCCACTCTCCGTCAGGAAAAGTGGCAGGAGCCGCACAGCTACGTGCCTCCCTGTCCACATCAGGCAGGGAGCGACTGCCAGCAGGGTCGCATTCCACGGCCATGCGAACTTCACAGCAACAGCGAGGATCAGCCCCGGATCCTCTTGCTCTCAAAACCACATGTGCCTAACGTCCCCCCCGGGGCAGGCTCGCTTGGAGCTGCCAGAAGCACAGTTCAAAGGACTGTGAAAGAGAAGCCAGATTCCCGATTCCCTTCCTCTTGCTAAACAATTGATTATTACATGTAAAGGTCTTGCACACACTCTGGACTTGTGCCCTCTCCCTGGGCAGTAACAACCGGGATTCTCCGTAATAAACAGTGGATAGTGAACACTGAAAGAGTTCCTACAGTGTCAGCTGTGCCACGACGGTGCACCAGCTCAACAAAGGACTGCTGGACAAAAGAAAGAGAAAACCAAAACTGGTGGGGCAGCCATCGTCAGCACATGTGGAGTATTGTAAAGAATACAATAGTATTCTATTCTTGCGGCAGGGCAAGAAGGAGTCCAGGGATACTGGAGACCAAACTACTCCAGCAGACTTCAAGGAACACCTCATCCAAGGGAGGAGAAGACGACGCCTCCAGGGAACCAGGCTGATGTGGGAATGCACTGAAGAAGTCAAGTCAAGGATGGCTTTTCAAGAAAGCAGAAGTGAGTATCCGCTCTTCGCAGTTTAAAAAATATTTCTTACTAAAGGCACTATTCCTTCTGGTAAAGTGAGTGTCATTTTGGTTATTTCAGGTCAAAGGCTGCTGAAAGGGAGACCTGCAAGTACTGGATTCCAGTTGCTGTGCTGGGTAGGACATGATAGGACAGAGGTACCTAACTAAAGTGTGAACTAGAGAGTACTGCCTGCTGAAATGAATAGATGTGACCACAGCTAAAACACTGAGGATGCTGTTACCCAGTGAGACCGAGAGAAGCACCCGAGCACCTCTCAAATCCTAAAAAGTTCATCAATCTGCGGAGACTTGCTATAAGTCCCTTCCAAATTAGAAGGGTCCTCAAGGAGGCCTCTGAAGTTAAGTACATGCTTAAGAGAACAGAGTGCAGGCAGGAAGAGCACTCAAAAAGGGGCAGGATCTCCAGAGCATAAATCTGTCCAGCAGGGGAGTTTTCCTAATGCTGAGGCAGCCCTTCCCAGGCAGCGTGGGTGTGTTCCTTCCATCCCCAGAGGATTTTTTAACCCTAAACTTGCACACAAACACTAGCATCTTTGTTTAGACTTTGCAATGCAGCCTCTGCTGGAAAGGAAAAGAGCAGTAAGGGTCTAGCTGCCCTTTCCGTAGGTAGAAAGGTTGCTTTTGTTTCATAGACTTCTGGTAGGAAAAAGAAGACAGCAGCTCAGTTAATAATGAAAAAAAATACATCAGTAATCCATCAGCAACAAGATTTATCTTTCCCTATTTTATACCTCATGGTTCAGTACTGGTTTTGTAAGCATTGTCTCCTTTTTTTGATAGAGACAGAACTGCAGACGCTTCAGGGGTAGACTGGTGCTGTTTGAAATGACAGATGTGAAAGCTGAACAATGAAAAGAGGTTTAGGTACGCTGTTCGGATCACCTGTGTGCATTTATTAGATCTGTCCTTCCTGTCGGCCTGCGAAGTGCCTTCCCAATGCTGTCATTGCAAGCAGCTCACAGCAGAAAACAGGTAGAAAGGTTAGCTAAAATTTGTGATTAGTTCTGACATAATCTGAACATAATCCTAACTCCTAACTGGCACAATGTGGTCTTCTGGGGAGGACTCAGGTTTTCCAGCTGCAATTCCAACGTGTATTACAAGCATTATTCCCACTGACTATGCCGTACTTCCAGAACACAGAATAAATACGTGTTTTAATTTTATGAACAAAGAAAAGTTTGTTTCTGGTTCAACGACGTAGTAAGTACACCGTAGTTGCAGCAGGCACAAATCATCACTGGCCCTTTATGCCATGGATGCTGCCCTGGTTTGCCCTCAAGTCTGTTATCTCTGGCCCAGAAATTCCCTGCGGGAGAGTATATGAAAGCAGGGATATGCAATGGCTGAGTACTGAACTAGGATTTGCAGAGTTTGCCAAGCTACTTGCCATCAAAATGTAGCCAGAGTAGCCCAGCCCAGCTCAGTCTTGCTCAAACAGGCACTGGAAGGACAAACTCCTGCATATCCCCTCTACAACTCCCTGAAAGGAGGGGGCAGAGAGATGGGGGCTGAGCTCTTCTCCCTGGGGACAAGGGATAGGACAAGAGGAAACGGGTTCAAGGTATGTCAGGGCAGGTTTAGATTGGATATCAGGAAACATTTTTTCCCTGAAAGGGGTATTAACCATTGGAAGAGGCTGCCCAGGGAGGGGGGGGATTCCCCATCCCTGGAGGTGTTTCAGAAAAGGGTCGATGTGGGACTGAGGGACAGGGTTTAGAAGGGGTTTTTGTCAGGGGGGGTTAATGGTTGGACTTGATGATCTTAAAGGTCCCTTCCAACCTCACCCATTCTGTGATTCTATGATCCCCTGTCATAAGCCAATTTAGCCTTAAGCATAAGGGAAAGAGCCTTACAATTACAATATTACATGTACTACTTGAACGCAGGGAAAGAAAAATGACTTCTCTCGTCTGAGCAAAGTCACAGGAATCACTGTAGAGACTAAATGTCAAACAAGAAGCATCTCCAGGGTACTGAGCATTCCCAGAGGAAGCAAGAGACACATTTCTCCTTGGGAAATTTTCCCACCGGCAGTAAGCATGACCATCACAGTTTATATAACAAAAAACCGAAAGGTCCTAGTAATAACAGATCAGTTGAGTTTTTGGGGGTGTGATTATTTTGTTTGGTGTTTTATCTAGTTCATAAACATGAAATTAAATATCTGCAAAGAGTATTTTATATTATTTTCCTATTGATATGGCTTTCTCTTTGCCATTTAAAACATAACAGCCACGATTGCAGTGCAAAATCTCACCAGTATCAAAACAAGACCACAGTGCACTCATCACTTTCTAACATATATTTTTATATTATATGAAAGGAATTGGAAAGCATGATAGGGTTGTAATAATTAAATCACAGGAGCTGGTTTACTGCTGAATTCTCCTCTAGAACATGTCCTACAGGAGAAGGAGGCTCTCTCTAGTCCTCCGTGCATCAGACAAAATTGGATTTGTCACAAGAATGGAGAAACACCCTGACAGCCAAAATAAATGCTGCGGTTTGATATAAACTTTCCTGACTGAGTGCTAAAGAGAAGGATAATCCTTCTTTCCCTTGTATAATAAAATGAAGTCCTGGAAAATGACTACTCTCTTAAGTACGCCCCTTTTCTTTCCTCAGTCTAGTCCTAGGCTTTGGTTACCTCCACGTACCCACTCACACCCCCTCTTCTCCTCCGACTCTGGTCAGCCCTGTCCTTTCCCGTTTCTTGTTCCCATACGGGCAACTCAGCGTCAGCGTGGCGCTCCTGGTCTGGAGCTGTGGCCTGGCTCACACCACCCTTCGGGAGGCAACGTGGCCACGGTGCCACATGGTGACCCAGCACCGGCCGTCTTCTCTGGAGATCCGCCTGGCAAAAAAAAAAAAGAAATAATCAGAAATGTAACTGAATTCCAAGAAACACTAAAAATAAAATTCTATTGAAAGCCATAGACTATAAGAAGACAGGGGAGGTAAGGTTTAAATTCCATCTCTTATCTCTTTCGCTGTTCAGGTTTCCACGGTGAGGGCTTTTGGGGTTTATTTCTCTCTGGGATAGGAATCTCTGACCACTTGCAGAATACTGTTAAATATTTGTAGCCTGAAATTTGACTGAAGATACTAGACTTCTTTTTATTTTAAATCTGAAGATAACACAGATTTTAATGTCATGGTAAGACACTACTATGACATCTCTCCCACTTTTGTTTTGATCTGAACTCGAGGAATCACAGAAGCTGAGACAGAGATACTTCCCATTTGTCTTTCTCTTAATAGCCTCTTTCATTGGATTCATGACAAATCTTGCTGGAAATATGTTTATCACAGCAACTGAAACAGCCAAACTATTTCTGACAGACTATAGGACAGGGTGAAATTATAGACATAGGAATCAGTTCTTACTAGTGAGCAAGCCTGGAGGCTGTCTATCAGACTGGCTTTACAGGAAACCAAACCATAGAAATCCTCAGACATCCATTCTTTTCCACAAAATACAAAGCTTTGAGAGAGTGGAAAATCAGAATAAACATTCTTTACTCCGTGTGTATGTATCTATATAAACACATGCGTATATGTAGCTAAAGGAACATTTAAGCAGTGAAGATTAACAGATGTGCTACATTCGTCCTTTATGTTGATTTTCTAAAAGTTGCAATGGATTTCTTCTGAATGCCTTTAACAGACGGATCCTGACCTCTGCTGTAGTATTGACTGGATGGAAGACGATGCAGAGCAGGTCAAGACTCGTGTAAGGAATACAGCATTTTCTTGAAGAGTATTAAGAAATAAGCCACTGAGCCAGTATGTCATCCTTCAGTGATAAAGAACTATTAGATCACGCTTCCTTCAGAAGAGAAGGCACATTGCGGCATATTTCTTGTGCGCTCATCAGTAAGAAGGGCTGATCATTCAGCAAATATTTTTGCAATCCACTCTCTGAATTTCCCAGCAGATGTATTGTTCCATAACTTAGCAATGCCCTATGTCAGTGGTCATTTCTCTTACTGAAAGACATGGGATAGGAGTTGAATGCAACTCACTTTCTTTCCTCATGCTTTTGTCCCGGTTTTGGTTGAGGCAGACAGAACTATCAGGGACAAATAGAGATACTCAATAAACACACCCATCATTTTGTCTGATGAAGAGAAAAATGGTGGATGGATGGAGAAACTTTCTTGACTATGAAGGGTAGCTGGGAGCGATTGCATCCCACAGTATCACTGGCCTGTCACCTTGGGGAGTTCATTTCCACATAAATCAAACATTAACCAGACAGGGTAAAACTGTTCTCACTGCTACAAAGGAGGCAGCTGGCCAGCTCAAAAGGACTAGATCCCTATTCCTCTGGGACATACACAAATGGTCATTACAAGACAATATTTATTTATAAACACACTTGGCCCAGTCAATTGGGCTTGAATATATAGAGGAATGGAGCTTATTAGTAAGATAAAGCTTTCCCATGACCTATAGAGGACACTGCATACGGACCACAGATGTTCCGTATTAGAAAAGCTGGAAACTTTATGTCAATGGCCACGAAAAGCTCAGTTTGAAAATAAGTAAATAAATAAATAAGGAGGTCACCAGCAAAGACAAGGTTAAGGACACTGGAAAATGAATCTTCCAGGATATTTAACCTTTATTTATTTAATTAAGTGGAACAGATCCTGGCCTCGACTGCATGTGTCTCTCCTGAGGAGCTTTGCTAAAGTTACCGCAATTCTTCTGGATTTGCACTGGTGCAGAGCCAGGCACACAGCAGCCTCTGTGGTAGCTGGGCTGTCATGCAGGTGAACACACACACACACAGAGGTTTGCCTTTGCAATGAGATTCAGGTAGTGCCAGGAAAGGGCCAGGGAAGAACTGTACTTCTGAAGTTAATCCGTACCACTTTCCATGCGCAGGTATGGAAAAAAATCTGCCCCCAATAGGCAAACTCATGAGGACTCAGCTTCTGCTGCATAACTTAAACCATGGAGCTTCTTAACACAGAATTTGTAGCCTATTTTATGATAGAAAGCTACACAAAAACATCAGAAGACCCGATTCACTTTTTATTTAGTGGGTCCGCTTTCTGAGGTGGTGCAAGCTGGCACATCGAAGCCCAAGGACCATTTCTGCTCCCACCAGCTCTGAATCTGGCCCTGACCAAACGCAAACCCTATCACATCCTGGCTGGCCTGAAGCCTTGAATCAAAGGGTTTGTGTATCTGTGCAGGCTGTGCTCGTGAAAGTCTGCTCCCGAAAGGTTGATGTTGTTTGTACAGCTGTAGGCTCACGCTACACCTGAGCTCTGGCTCACAGCCTCCTTCTGCATCTCGGCTGCTTCTTCCTCCAGCATGACGTGGAGCAATCAGACCAGCATCTCCTTACCCATCTGTACAGCAAGGGACTTTTCTGACACACCATAGCTCCTTGGGCAGTCTTGGTCCCCCCATCTGCCAGAGGGTGCTGGCTAGTTACATTCCAGTAGGGTGTTCTGAGGGACATCCATCACGGACTGCTCTTTTTTCCAACCATTAAAATGGCCTTCTAATGGTCAAGTGTGCCAGGCCACTCGCTGATGCAGCAGGAACTAGAAAAAAAAATCCCTGTTTTTTTCCAGATAGGGCTGAGAGGAGCCCCATTATCCTACAGGAGCAGGAACAAGGCCACAGAAGAGGTGGGGTGGTGAGATATCTTCCCTACCACAGCTCTGCGATGAAAATGCAGCAGCTATCTCACAACTGAGAGCATCACAGATGTGTGAGTGACTGAGGGACCACCATCTGGCAACCGAAACCTAAGTTCTTCTGAACCCTTATGGTGCTGCAGGAGGCTTCCACCTTCTCCTGAAGGCCAAACAAGCATTCACACAACTACAAAATATGGGTTCAGCTCTGCTCTCAGTTTGCCTGACTTTCTATTTTTCCCTAAGCACCTACTCTCGCAGGTATCCCCCATCTTTCAGCCCACTGTAGTCCAGAGCTACCCAGCTTTCTCCCAGGCACGGAGGAGGCAGCGTGTCCTCAGCCAGCTGCCTGCAGAAGCATGGGCCCAGGATGAGGTGCTCCCGTTCTCCTAGGACCCTCTGGTCTGGTTTGCACCGTGGTGGATTTTCTGCTGGGCAAGAGATGGAAAGTGCCAAGAGGGGGGCACTTGTCTTGCCTCTCCCAGGGCACTGCCTTGTGAGGCGATGGAGGAGCAGTGGACTGTGAGCACCCCAAAATTGGAGCAGGTGGACACCTACTAAAGATCTGCAATTGTGCTAAAAAAAGAACAAAAAAACCACGCTGCAGTTCCACATTTTTTAGTATTGTTTCCCATGAAACAATAGCTATAAAATATCCGTCTGCAGCTCAGGCAGACTTTTATAAGCCCTTTTATAAGCCCTTACTGCAAGGGCAATTACTGAAGAATTTTTTTCTTTTCCTGTGAGCTTGGTATAGTTTACACTGAGAGAAAAATCCCACAGTCCCGTTTTGCAGACTCATTATCGTTATGTTTGTTCTGTTTCAACTTTTTTAGGATTTTTTTTTCTGAGCAGTTAAGAAGAAACAAAACACTTGAAGTATGTATAGCCCTCTGGCTTATGAGAATTCAAGCAATTCCCACTAGTTTTCAATGCTGAGGGGAAAATTTTCATCTGGAGTGTAATAGTATCTGCGATATGGACTTTGTTCGATATGATATGTTCCGTTCAGTCTGTGATCCATTGAATCTTCATGGGGACTTTTGCCATTGAAAGTAAAACAGGATCCATGATAATTTATTATTTCCAATAAAAATACAAGAAAGAAATAAAATTATCAGCACTTTTATAGCACGTCACCCTTGAGGATTACCAAATGTATCGCAAACAGGAACTGCAAGCTTTTCTTTAGACAAGTGATACTTCTGTGAGTTCTTTGAATCTTCTTTGCCATCATTCTTCCCCTCAAACTTGGAATTTTTTCACTGGTCAATGAAAAATGAAACACTTGCATGGCCCTCAAAATCCTACAATATACAGAATCACTGAAGGGTTGAGATTGGAAGTCGCCTCTGGAGATGACCTAGTCTAAACTCTTTGCTTAAAGCAGGATGAACTGCAGCAGGTTGCCTAGGACCATGTCCAGTTGGGTTTTGAATATCTCCAAGAAGGCAGGCTCCACAATCTCTCTAGGCAGTCCATTTTAGTGTTCAGTCACCATCACAGTAAAAAAAAAGGTTTTTTCTTATGCTTAAGTGGAATTTCTTGTATTTCAATTTGTGCCCATTGCTTCTTGTCCCATCACAGGGCACCACTGAAAAGAATCTGGCTCCCTCTTCTTCATCCCCTCCCACCAGGCATTTATACACAAGTAAGATCCCCCTACTCTTCTCTCCCGCAGGCTGAACAGTCCCAGCTCTCTCTGCCTTTCCTCATATGAAAGATGCTCCAGTCTGTTAACTATCTCCATGGCCCTTCACTGGACTTGCTCCAGTATGCCCATGTCTCTCTTGTACTGGGGAGCACAGACCTCGAACCAGCACTCAAGACGTGCCTCACCAGGGCTGAGTAGAGGGGCAGGGTCACCTCCCTCAACCTGCTGGCAGTGGTCTGCCTAATGCAGCCCAGGATGGGCTTCTTTGCCACAAGGGCCCATGGCTGGCTCCTGGGCATCTTGTCCACCACAGCCCTCAGCTCCTTTTCTGCAGAGCTACTCTCCAGCTAGTCAGTCTCCAGCATGTACTGGTGCATGGGCTTAATCCTCCCCAGGGGCAGGACTTTGCATCTCCCTTTGTTGAGCTTCCTGTAATTCCTCTCAGCCCAGTTCTCCAGCCTGTTGAGGTCCCTCGGAAAGGCAGTACAACTATCTGGTCCATCAACCTACCAGTTCTGCAAACTTACCGAGGGTGACACCACTGTGCCCCATCATCCACGTCATTAACAGAAGTTTTAAACAGCGTTGTCCCCAGTATCAGTTCCTGAGGTATACCACTAGTGACTGGCCTCCACTGGTTTTCATGTCACTGATCCCGACTGTTTGATCCTGGCAGGTCATCCAGTTTTCAGTTCACCTCACTGTCCACCTATCTAAACCATACTTTACCAGTTTGTCTACGAGGATGTTACAGGAGACAGCGTCAAATCCTTTGCTGAAGTCAAGATCAACAAGATCCACTGATCTTTCCTCATTTACCAAACTGGTCATTTCTTCACAAAGGGTGACAGGGTGGGCCAGGCACGCTTTCCCCTTTGTAAATCTGTGCTGACTATTCTTAACCACCTTCTTGTCCTTAATATGTTTGGAAATTATTTCCAGGATTAGTTGCTCCACCACCTGCAGGGATCAAGGTGAGGCTGGCTGGCTTGTAGTTCCCCAGATGGCGCTTTTTGCCCTTCCTGAAGATAGAGGTGATATTTGGTTTCTTCCAGTCCACGGAAACATTCCTTGATTGCCACAACTTTTCAAAGGTAATCAAGAAGAGCCTCACGATGACATTGGCCAGCACCTGTGGGAGCAACCCATCAGGCCCCATGGACTTGTCTCTGTTTAGTTTTTTAAATACAAGTATTTCTCCTTAGGGAAGGAAAATACTGACAATCACTCATTTGTTTTCATTGGGTTTAGGCTCATCTACCTGTTTTACTTCTAGAAACACTGGTGCTGAACTTACCATCTCACGGTTTGCAAATTTTTAAACCCATCTGTCGTCCCAGTAATGGAGTCAGAGCTTAGAGATTTCACTTCTTCCCCACTGCAGTCTTCACTCTCTGCTTCATTCCTGAAGATATTCCAGTTTCTAAAACATGAAGAACAGGAGATAAAACCATTTAAATGTTGTTCTTTGTGCTTTCAGTTGTAACGAGATCCCAGAACCTGCCCTGAAACCACCAGCTATGTTTCTACCACCAGTACTCCCTGTTTCGACACTAACCTCTTCAGTTCTCACAGAAGCTATTCTATGTGGAATTAGAAACACTGATTCATCCCAATTAGTCTACGGTCAGAGCCATTCCTCGTCTTCCCATGTGAGATTCTGAGCAACCCACAAAGGGAAAAATACTATCACACTGCAACCTTTCTTTCCAAATCCTCTGCTGTCCCTGGATACCACAGGAGCCCATTTCGGCCGCAGTAGGGACAAAGATATTTATTTTGATTTATGCTTTCCTATCTGCTCCCCCTTAGCCAGAAGAAGCTGATCTCCAAGCAGACGCATCATCTCTGCGTGTATCTGCTCCCCAACCAGACAGTGACCTATTTCAGAAGTCAAACGGAGATCAAATGTTACTCTCTGGTTCATGGGTAAAAAAAACTTTGAATCACAAGAGGAACTAGAGGAAAAAGATATCCATCCTGCACACTGCTGTGTTCACAGTGAGTACGGTTGGTTCTTTTCCCACACATCCTTGCTGTTTATTTGGGTTTTTGATTAAGCTAACATGCATTTCAACAGCTGGATCCTTGAGGCTTTTAAAACAGATCAAGAGTAGGCTAACCCATTGACAAGGAAATCGGAGTGGGAGAAAGAAAAATTCTAACCTGGCAGATGGTGAAGCTTGTTTTTGTTCTAATGGCTCCACGTACTCAAGGAAGTGGTGAGGTAAATGCACGCGGGAAGATTTCACAAAGCACACAAATGACAGCACAATGTGTGCTGATCGGCTTAAAATGTTGTTACATCTAGAAGGAAAAGAAGACAGAGAAGCAGATGGAGAAGGAAAAGGAGATGGAAAAGTGGAAAAGGAAAAGGAAAAGGAA
>VXBO01009529.1:0-34886 GCA_013400135.1 Rhinoptilus africanus
TGCTTTGGCAGGGGAGTTGAACTCCCCTAGAGGTCCCTTCCTCTCTAGAGTTCCCTTCCAACTCTGAAGATTCTGTGATTCCGTGATTAATATACCTATAGAAATTTTTGCTGTTTCCCTTGATCTCCCTGGCTAGATTTAATTCTAACTGAGCTTTAGCTTTTCTAACCAGGTCTCTTCCTGCTCGGACAGCTTCCTTATATGTCCTCCATTCTAGCTGTCCTTTCTTCCACTCCTTGTAAAGATTTTTTGTGTGTGTGACAATGTGTCCAGGAGCTCCTTGTTCATCCATTAAATATGTGGAAGTACTTAAATCGACATCCAACAAATAGATAGATACATTAACTAGAAAACTGTTGTGGGAAAGAAGCTGCGAAGGGTGACTTTACTCCATGAGCTCTCAACTCATCAGGGTCTGCCCATAGTCAGGAGAGAGAGATGGATTCCTATGGGGTAATTCAGAAAAGAATCTTAACTGACTTGGCTCTCACCTTGAAGTATCATTTGTCATCAAAGGATATTGTGACAGGAGACAGAGCAACTGTTTCATTAACAAGATTTCTTATACCATACTCTGATTATATAAAGGCTTTTTATTGTTGAAATCTGCGGTTTGCCATTTTTAAAAATATATATATGAATCTGTCTCAAATATATTGTACATCACAGATATGACTTTGGAAGATATAATTTTTCTTATTAATTCATAATTTTCCTCTGATTATTCAATTTTGAAGCACATTATCTCCTTGCTTATTTGTAATTTTTTTTGCCTCTGGTAAACCGTGCTATATACATGTTCACATCTTTTGATTTTGCTGCTGGTTTTCCTGGTTCCCTTGTAATATTTGCTTCCTTCTATTTGATCTATTATACTCACTGAACAACAGTTTTCACTTAGACTAATCTTTATGCTTGTTTGATTTTTAAATTGTGTGTTATAATGCTATTAATGATGTTACACTGAAGTCCCTAGTCCTGCAAAGACTGATTCATGTTACTCACTTTGCACAATGTGAACAGTCCCTTTGGAGTTCAGGAGTTACACACATGGGCATAAAGCTTTGTGCGCTAATTGCCTTTAGCGGGCTCATTTTCGGTATCACAAAGCCCCATTTTAAGGACTGTTGCTCAGATCTGAAAATTCACTTTTCACTGGAAACAATTGTAAAAATATGTCCTCAGCTGGGAACCTGGAGAACAGAATTTTAATTTGGAGTAAATTAAGCATATATCTTGAGGGATACCTCTTGACCAGCAGTATTTTTGACTACCTGACAATCTTTTAAATTCTTGAAGCATAGAAATGGCTTTATTTTTGTAATGTTTTCACATTTGCAGTTCATAGCATAAAGCATGAAGCAGTAAAAGCAATGCATTTGATTTTTTTCCCCACATGCTTCTACTTGGAGAAAAGAAGCTAGAATAACAGGCAGTAATTAGCTTTCATCCAAATTGTGTATGAAATTTTAGTCCGTAGGCTCATTGCGCCTATGTCAGCCTGAAGATTAAAGGCTTCTTAACTACATAGTGACACAGCAGGCTGAGCAAGCTGTGAAGGAGCTGGTGGGGTCTGTTGTATAACTACTGAGCCGTGGATCACTGGAAGAGTCTGGATTTCGGTGTCCTTCATTTTATCTCCCTCTTTTAGTAGATCACCGTATACCACTGGGGTCCACAATTTGGCTGACACAATTTCTACAGTGCTGGAAAAGTATTACTCATTGAGATGTTAGGTGCATACATCCCAATAAAGTGAATGTTTAGCCATCTTTTCTTTTGGCAGCATGCTACAGCTTGCTAATTAATTTGGGTGCTGTTAGCACATTTTTTTCCATTACTGTGGATACAATCAATGGATTTCAGGTGTTCTACAGTGAAGAAGACAGCTATGCATAATGTGCTCTGAACTTATATTGAGATTATCCTTCAAGCTTTGTTACTAGCACAAAAAGGAAAATATTCTAATGTATTTATAAATAAAGAGCTTACAAGGAGTGAAATGTATTCTCTTCCACTGGGGAAATCCTAAACATAGCCAAGCAAAAGTGAATTGACTTCATATAACAATTTGACCTTCTTAACTTGGGATAGTAAAAACTTTCTTCAACTGTAGCAAACCACATCTTGGCTTCCCATCCCGTAGTATCCAGGATTGTAATCTTCAACTGCCTGTTGTCACTGTTGTTTTCTAATACTTATTCCTTCTGACAAAACTACCATTTGCATCTAATTTAAAATAATTAGTGTCAGTTTCTAACCAGTCTCTGAGTTCCACTAGTTGTTTTTTCTTAACTAGGAAATAAAACTGTGTCAATTCCATTTCAGTTCAGGTACCATCTAAATGAATTAGATGGTGCATATGTTACTGCTATAAACTAGAAGATGTTTGGCTATCTGGAGACCTCAACATGCCCAAAGACTGGACAAAGGAAGGTTCCCAGCAGGCTCGCTTTTTCAGGTAACATGAAAGAGCACTAAATTGAAAGTTTAGTTAATAATATTTGATATTTAGCTTTGATACTTGTGTTCTCTATTTCTTAAATATGTCTTCTGAAGGATCCCAAATTGAGAATGATGAAGGATAAGAAGCAAAATGATAGTTCATGTCCTTTATTTGTGCCTAGATGGTTGGAAAGAAGAAAGGATGAGCAGATGCAGTGGGTACCATTTTTTTGGATAATTTCATCCTTCCAAATGATTTTCAAAATATTGTTGACTTTGGATGATATTTCAAAGAAAGGTCTTTTTGCACAAATATCATCAGTGAAAGTAACGGTGGTTAAACAGGCTTAGAAAATGTTTTGAGGAGTAATATGGGATATACTATGATGGGTGTCATGATAGCAGATCCTTTATTTATATCACAGACTTGACTTCATAAGAATGGACATCTATACTTTTGTATCTTTTAACCAAAAGAGATACCAAGACATACTGACCGTAGTACTCTTGAGTTTTAATACCCTGTTTGAAACATAGCCAGTGTTAGGTTTTGTGATTCATTTACCTTCCCTGTGCCCGAGAGGTCATTTGCCCTATACGGGTGAACTAGAAAGATGATTAGAAATATGTAAGCACTATTGCACTTTAAAATTTCTTTAAATTAAATCAGAGGGTGCTTTCTCCTAATAGATACTTTGCAGGCAGAAATCAATTAGTCTGATAGTGTTACTATTCTCCAAAATGGAATTGTATTGGACCAGTTTGATGTCTTCTTATAATTGCACACTGTATGGTTCTTTGACTCTTATCTCTCCCCCAGTCTGTGGATTTGAAACCATCAGGAAGATGTCACATTGGTATGAGTATTCTTCAGTGATAAGAACAGTAATTGTTGCAGGGAGACTTCTTAATCTTGGGTCACTCAAATCCCTTTTAAAGACAGCAGGTGTTCTCCAGAACAAGCATTAACAAGAAGAGATTATGAGGTAACCTGTTGTTCTTTATATCTCAGCATCTCATGACAAAGCTTACCATCAGCCACTGTGCTCAGAAGCCAGTCAGTACAGGAAAAAATTCAAATGTGACTCAGGAAGGAAGTATCTTTTTCAGTACTAAAGAAGGGATTCATTTTAAAGACTGAATACTGAGAACTGCTACAGAGGAATTTATATTTATGTAAGATAATTATATGAGTCAACCATAGAAGTAAGAAAAAAAAAACCAACCCTAGTAGAGGTTAAAAAAATGGAGCTGCAGATATCCATGGTGTAATGCAATCAGAAATTCTGCTTCCTCAGAAATCAAAATCTGAAACTACATCTTGACAGATTTGTGTCGTGTTGCAACTTTCTTTTTCATTCTGCCCCCCATCTTCTTCCCGACTGTGGCAAATATGGTGAAAGCGAGTTAGTCATTCCTATTATCAGACTCTATCACTGGGAACAGTATGGCCTGATACATGTATGCTTGTGCTGTGGGCTTCTTAGCATCTACAGGGTGAACTCTTGAAGCTGAACGTGCTCAGGGTCTAACAGCTCACCCAAGTACAATCATAATGGAGCTATGTAGCTTAGGGCTACAAAGATGATTAGGGGACTGGAACACCTCTCCTATGAAGATAGACTAAGGGAATTAGGTNTCTATTATTTTCCGCTCTCAACCTTTTATGAATTTCTGTATCCAAATACCAACTAAATTTTTGTTAAAACAAGATTTTGTTACCTAATCCTGTCCATTTCCATCAAGATCGTAAAGCAAAATAGGCTGAGAGAGTTGTGGTTGTTCATCCTGGAGAAGAGACGGCTCCAGGGAGACTTTATAGCAGCCTTCCAGTACCTAAAGGGGGCTTGCAGGAGAGATGGGGAGGGACTCTTTGTCATGGAGTATAATGATAGGACGAGGGGTAATGGTTTTAAACTGAAAGAGGATAGATTTACATTAGATATTAGGAGGAAATTCTTTACTGTGAGGGTGGTGAGGCAGTGGAATAAGCTGCCCAGAGAAGCTGTGGATGCCCCATCCCTGGAAGTTTTCAAGGCCAGGCTGGATGGGGCTTTGAGCAGCCTGGTCTAGTGGAAGGTGTCTCTGCCTATGGCAGGGGAGCTGGAACCAGGTGATCTTTAAGGTCCCTTCTGACCTGAACCTTTCTGTGATTCTATGAAAAATTTTTGAGTAAAGTACATCTGTGGCAATCTTTGTGAGGTCAAGAATTAAGAATAGGATAAATCACTGCATTCAGATGATAAAGCCAACTTTCAAAAGCCACTCAATAAAAGATTTTTTAGAGGTATTTAGATGCAGAGGTGTACCTAGCATGTTCTAAGAGCATACTAATCTCAGTAAGTGTTAGGGACTTAACCCTTCTTCACTTTACTTTGAAATAAAAATCAGCTAGGTGCCTATCTCTGCCTCTAAGTTCCTAAATACTTTTTTAAAAATCTGGCCTTTGATAACCAAAATCCCCTTGACTTTCAGTAAGGCTTTTCATCCTGCATTCTAGATCCTCGTAGGTTTTGAGGGCCTAACTCTCTTAAATTAAAATGTGAGTTAAAGGCCCAGGTACTTTTGAAAAGCTGAACCTCCATGCTTAAGTCACTTCTAAAAATGAGTATTAGACTACTAATCCCCTCAGATACTTATGAAATATTTTCCTGTCACCTCTGAGAAAATGTTCTAGAGGAATTTAATTTGTTAACCGCTTGCTTTGTCCTGAAGTTTGCATAAAAAGTTTGTGTAATATTTATTATGGAGAATATATTTTTTTCCCCCAAAAGAAAGTCAAAACTAGTTTTTAAAATGAAAAACTGTAAATGTAACAAAAGTATATATTTATGCTTTCAGCAGGAAAATGTGTTTTTTAATGGAATTTAAATAAATGGAATTTTTATGACGAAAAAAGCAACAGTGAAAGCAGAGATTATGTTTTTCATAGTTCATTTGCCACCCTTGCCCTGCAGAACTTGTGCAGAAGGAAAATGACATCCCTGGTGAAGCTTACAATGTCATTGACTCTGAAGAAGGACTCAGAGACCCATTGGTGTTTAATGACCCTTAATGGACTGCACAAAAGAAACTGGTATGATCTCCTAAAAGAGACATATGGTTCTTTAGAAATATTAAGAAACACTGTTTCCTTCATGGGTAAACATTGTAGTCATGCATTTCTAAACACTGCCTGGTTTTAGATGACTGCTCTTAAATGACAGTCCAAATTTGGTGAGGAATTGCATTCATTTTTCATTAATACTTGACCGGCAACAGTCATATTTTACCAACACAACATTCACACAACTTTAATGTTATTATTCAGCAGTATCAAATCAAACTAAACAAAACATCACAGATGAGAGAGCTAAACAATACAATGAAGAGCAGCTAGAGTGTTTTATAGGGCATAGGCAATTTATATAGTGTAATTATGTGGTAATATCCCAAAGCTATAGGTGAATGTTGGAATATTGTAATATTTCAGTATTAATTCCTTCATTAAAGTAAAACATATGCTGTGAGAATCTTCCTGGCAGTTGGAGATGAGACAGTGGCAACTGAGGGAGATTACAGTAGCAAAGTAAAAAGGGGGGAGGGAAGGGAAGGGAAGGGAAAAGCAAAAAGGGGATAGAAGGAGAGATAAGGGAAAGAACACTGAATTAAAAAAACCCACCCAAAAAAAGAAAAAGATCCTTTCACTATGAAGAAAACAGTAGTGGAGATTCAGTTAGGAGAATATAGGAAACAAATAGGAAAAATAAATTGCAGTCATATCACAGAATGAACCTTATAAGGCCAGAAACTATTGTATGAGTAGACTTTGGTTGCAGGCAGCATTAAAGTGCTAGCTTATGTAAAACGCTCAGTAGATAGTCCCAGGGTAGACAAGTTCTGATAGGCAATGTTGTACTTTGTGCTTCCCTCTCTAATGTGTTTCCCCAGAAAAAGAGTATCATTATGACAGACACCCCACTGACATCTTTTACTGTTTCTAGAGACGCTGCACCTATGGTAAAGCAGAAATGCAGAGCCTTAGTTCCAGTTTCTCTAAGGGATGTGCTGGCTTTCTAAACCTTCAAAATCCAGGGGAGGAAATACATTGAGATGTTGGATTTGTTTTCTTAATCAGACTTTTTAGTGACTAAATTTATCTTTTCACAAGCATTTGTAAAAACAATATGACTGTTTCTGCCAGCTTATAATTTTTTCCTACTTGGATATACTTCTCAATGCTCCTTACAAGGATGGAATTGAATGTGGCTGTTTTTTGAAAAGTTTCACAAGAAGTAACAATTTATCTGAACCAAGATTCCTCTTGAAAAATCAATTCAGCAGCTTTAAGTAATGCAATTGTCATATGGAAATATTAATATGAAAGAAAAATTACATGGATATATAAGAAATGAAACTAACTGCCTTTGTAGAGGTATCAAAAAGCACATGAATACTTTGAAATATTTGTTGCAAGATCTTCTCATCAGATATGCAAATTTTGAAAATTATTTTTTTCTAATGCCATCCCAATGATTTGGAAAAATTGTTATATAAGTAGACTGTTACATTCCACATGCTACATGTCATAGCCTTTATGTTGCTGGGTAGAATCCTCTAGCAGCAGTGAATAGTCCACCTCAGATTTTGCAATACTTTAGTGGAAGGATTTGCCTCTCTCACTGTGACTGCAAGACAGAGAAAAAAAGTCTAGTGAGGAATGTCAGAAATTCTGACTTCACTATGATGGGGCTGATGAAATGCAAGGCAGGGACAGTGTCCTGTAAATGAGCCAAGTGATTTATTCTTCTTGGCAAGGCAAGAGTAAAGCAAGAGAAATTGTGATTCTCTGAGTCCCAATAAGACCTTTTTGCCCTATTTTGCTAACGTAAAGGCTTTAGGATGGATTTGCATTCACTTTTGAGCCCCTTTGCACTACTAGAGAGTTTAAACTTTACATTCCTAGTCAGAATTCGTTCTCTGATCTGCTCCCCTGGTAGTACAATTACCTTCTCTTCAACCATCAAAGAGATGATCTTCAACAGCCCATCAGGCTCAGAAACCAAATTTGAGTGTTACATGTCCAAAGTATTCAGGAGGCATCAAGCCACCTTGCTTCTTTTCTGAATTATTATCCTTTAGATGTTAGTGTTGAGAACCACAACAAACACACTATTTCGAGAGGATCATGCCGGGTTTAATTATACTGCCTGGTGAAGGCCAGGGGAACCATAGAAACATTTATTAGCCACTACTGCAATTTTCCTTTAAAAAATCTAGTATTGGTTTGTTTTACTCTTTCTGTTGCATTAGTTAAGAGATGATTAAAAAATATGAAAAAACAGTACGTAAACCGAAGTTAGGCATGGGTTATCCAAAGAATATAAATATATTTGATACTGCAGTCCATTTTGGAAGAAACTCAAATGAGAATTAGAGATCTATTTCTCATTGTGTATGCCTTGCACAGACCTAAAAAATGCCCATAAAATGGATGGCATAATGATTTTGGTAGCTTGGCAGACTTACCCCAGTGGTTCATTTCTCTCTGTGTTGACTTTGTCCCTTACATTTCAAAGATGGATAAATGTATTAACATGTAGTTTACCACACAGGTCAGGGGATCTTTCTTATTTGACCTTGAAAACAAATGTTCTGTCTGCTCTGCATGGATAATTCATAAGATTTAGTGGCTCACCTCTGTATGTTTGGCATTCAGAAATGTTGCTTCCCCAAATGTGTTACTGTCTTCTTTTCTGCACCAGATAGGTAGTGCACTGCTGCTGAAAGCTGGTACACATTTATGAGGCTAGACTTGTGTCACACAGTGATTTCTGGTGTTTAGCATGAAGGCACAGTATGCTGCTAACATGACGAAAATCTCCCATTTTCATGAGTTGCAGAACGTACTGCTTGTATGTTCTTTGGGGACAATCAAATTGTGTTGGTTGAAGAAAAATGTTTTATGTAATTAAAAAAAAACCACAGGCAATGGGCAAGCAGCAGTCATCATTAAAGAATTTTCCACTAGTCAGTGAAGTAACAATGTATATGCACACAAGAGTACAAACACCTAAGTCTCAGGAGAGAATCATAGCTGAGAGAAAATAAATAAAGGGCAAAGATAATACCATAGCCTTGAATTGCTTACTGTTAAAAGTTTGAGTTAGCTGAATTACTGCACAATGATATCTAGTATACAACAGTACTTCAGAGTTTATAGGATAGAAAGCAAGCAAAATGAGAAACCAGAAAAGATGAGGATAAGGTCAGCTATCTAAATGAGGCAACTAATGTGACACATCTAGTGAATACTGTATGATTTTTATTGGCTAAACTTTGCAGACACTTCTTTTTAACCTCAGACCATGAGCTGCAGAACTCATGCTACCCACAGGGCTAAAAGAACAAAAAAACTGACCCTGCCTCAGAGAGCTTGCAGTTAAGAGTAAGGTAATTGCACAGTTGAATACTATCAGGATACCTCCCTCCACATCAGGAGGCAGTGAGACGATATTGATCTGCTGGGTAAGCAGCAATCACATCTCATCAGTAGCTTAGTCGTTATTGAGTCTCTAGTCATCATAGTAAAATAAAGGTTTGATATGGGACTATGTCTGGGCATATACTCACAAAAACTAAACAAGTTGCTCAGCTCCACTTTGCAGGACTATCTTTCCTGTCTAGACAGAGAATATTCATTGATGTGAATGGGAACACTCATAATAATTTTTCTGAGACCGAATGAAATATAAAGGCATTTTAAAGACAATTCATATTCCTGAAACCAGTTATACAAACAACTCCAGTTGGTACAAGACATCACAGCCATAGAATTAGGCGGTTACTATAACCTACTCTTAGTAGTTCTTTTTCTCCTATACCTTGTGCAAGTGCAAGCATGGGTGCTGATACATGGTGACCCGCAACAGCTGATCCAAATTAAAAATGATATGGTAACAAAAACCCCTAGGATTTTAGCTGCGTAAGTTCACCATTTAGTTCATCCTGGCACTACAAACATCCTTGTGCCATCGAAGGAAAAGAGGTAGATGGCTTACAAATGAGAACTATCAGCTCTTGGGAGCAACGCTAACTTTTTCTAGCTGAAGTTGTGCCTAGAACTGTGGTTGTAGAAAAGCTGTCTCCAGAAATAAGACAAATAGTGATAACAGTGTATTGTGCCATACGAAGGATGGTGTTGATCTTAAGCTTATTGAATATTTGTCATTTCCATGAAGGTTTTGGCATAGTAGCACCGGTAGTTGATTAGATATTTTTAAGAGAATTTAATGCTTTTTGTTATATTGTGTCTGTGCCTATTAAAAGATACACTGAATGCTGTGCATAATTTTGTTTGTAAGCGAACAGTATTAGGACAGCTTCTGAGATTCAATTAATTTTATCGGGAGATAATATTTTTTTAGTTAACAGCAAAGTTAAGAAAGATGGGCTTGACTGGAAAAAAAATCTTGGGTCCTGGCATGTAGCTCTGTCCTTGTGCTGATGGTTAAAAGTGCATATTATTCTGCAACGATTTGGGGAACATCCTGTCTCCCTTAGGCCCAGGGGCTGCGGAAGAGCAGCATCACCAGTGTCCATGGGCAGCAGGAACAAACTGTCCGTGCTCCTTGCAGTTGTTCCTACTGGTGAGGAGGAACCTGTATCTGAGCTTTTTCGCTCTCTTTCTGGTCCTTGTGCTGAAGCTGCTTTAAACAGCAGTCTGTATATGTACTCTGCAATTTGGGCAGTGCTTTTGGAGTCTTATGTGCCTTGGAGTGAAATGTCCCTTTTATGCTCTGCCGCCCAAGGTGACTCCATTGAGAGCAAAACAGATGTCACCTGTGAATCCTCCTGCCTTTTTGCTGATG
Source organism: Rhinoptilus africanus (assembly GCA_013400135.1). Taxonomy (NCBI): domain Eukaryota; kingdom Metazoa; phylum Chordata; class Aves; order Charadriiformes; family Glareolidae; genus Rhinoptilus; species Rhinoptilus africanus. The sequence continues at coordinate 10,296 of VXBO01009529.1, forward strand.
AACCAAAGTCAACCACCTCCTGCAACAGTCCGTGAGGCAGGTATGCCGCCATCCCCCATGCCCTGTCAGGGTGCAGGTACCAGCGCCCAGTAAATATGCACCCAACAATTATATGCCCAACACAAGGAGGCGGCAGGGTCTGCAGAGGTCTTCTGATCTCAATGTGAGAGTGCATTTTATTTCACCTGTATGCGCTCGGACAATAACGCGTACGAGTTCTTCTTGAATAGTATGGCAAAGTTAGGTTTATCTGTGGTTACCCAAACTCTTTCCAAAGTATGACTCAAAACCAAATTCATAGTAGTTTTGGCAAATAATTTCTCCCATTCTTCCCTTACTTTTCCCCCTTCCCTCCCAGCTGACACATAGTGACTATAGGGGGCAATGCAACCTCGTCATAAAGCCTGTGTACATCAACTACATACTACATTAATAGGCGGAAACTTTAAAATCTTAGTTTTTACTTCTTGCTTTTGAATATTTTGCATCATGATAAGCTATATTGTTACTTGGGATCCGTAAAATGGAAGGTTTTAACTTCAAATAAGCTTTTATGAGTTAGATTTTTTTGTTTGTAAATTAAAGTTAATAAATAGTGATTTTATTTCATACTACTAATTCAAATTAAAATCTAAAATAAAAAAGACACAAGAAACAAACTAAAATAATTCTGAAATTCATTTGACATTGATCACTGAGCAGAACTGCTCCAAGTCTGTATGTATCTCATATTCATGTAATTCAATCTATACGCCTGTCAATATTTCTGATGCAGTTTAATTTCTTCAGATCAGTTTATTTCTGACATAATGCAGGCTTCCAGAAGTTACTCTAATTTAGAGTGCTTAAATGATGCTCTTACATTTTCTAAGATTTTGTGAAAAAATATTTATCTCCTAAAAATCATTGTCATAATAATAAAAATATTCATATATTATTAAATTGTTTGGTTGTATTTTTGTTACATTGATTGAAGTGCACTTCACAGTAAGTGAGCAAAGAATGATAACAATGATAATTTCTAACTTTTCTTGTTCAACAGTGTATATTTTTGTACCTGAGTTTTCCTTCCTCAACCTTTCTTCTTTCTGCAAAGGAATAGTTAGAAGATGCAGAGCTGAACTTCTTGTAACGTGATTAGAAAAACTGTTGTTACAGACTATTTTCTATTATTTTAATTTTGTTTCATTATAATTTTTGACAGTTACTGTTTACCAGCGTTTCCCTGAAGCAAAAATGATTTAATGTTCAACACATGCATTAAAATGTGTTCTATTTTAATATGTTAAGGCTCATAGAAATATAATTTAAGCAGAAATCTGTGCTCAACAGTGCAGCACATAGAATCTCTAAACACAGATGAAACTGGAACTTCTATTTGAAGGGAAAACAAAGCCAGCAGTAATCTACCTTAATACTTACTGTTAGAGCTGTGTGATATTTTTGTAATGAAAACCAAACCCAGGTGAAGCTAATGTAGTATGGGTTTTTATTGTAGAAGCAAGGAATAGTTTGCAGCCTAGGCTTTCATTCTTGGTGGCTTTATATGGCTCATAAACAAACCCAGAATTTTCAACTGAAGTTCCGTTTCAATTTTCTCATCCATTCAAATTCAGGCCTGACTGTTAAGGAAAGTTAAGTCATGAATTCCAGAGGAAAGTCCACCGACTTCACTAAATGCTGAAAATTCTGGGTTTCTAATCCTCACATGTGAGCACTTCAGGTTTACTCAATAGCTTACTGACCTTTACTTAGCCATGTACACATTTCAGCAGGAATTTTCAATGCTTTTTCACTAAAAATCGTGTTCAACAATATTTCCTGATCATTAAGACCTGTGTACCTAAAGCATAGACTGAGAACACCTTCTACAAGCCCAGAATACAAATCTATACCTTCTCAGATAAGCACAACCTCTTACTTTCTGTCATTTGTCAAATTCATGTGAAAGCCAGTTTTAATAACTCCTGCTATTAGATATTGCTGGTGAGTCTGACCAGTTATTTCTGTATGGCGTTGTTAGGATTTGATCCTTCCTTTCCACTCCTAGTCCAAGAATGGTGCTCAAAGTTAGGGTAGAAGATAATCCATTGAGGTTGATGGGCCATGTCTAGCCACAAAAATAAACCCCTAAAAGCCCCAAAAGCTGCAGAATAAATTCTATAAATTTGAAGGAAGAAGTGAATAGTTGCTCATCTGAGGACTTGCAGGGGCAAAAAGAGCAAAAATATCAAATTAAGACCTACTCACCACAACAAATGTTCAATAGAGTTAAACAGACTTTCACCTTGATCTTTCTTATAGATGGCAGCTGAAGTAGTTACTATACTAAAAATGTAAAAGGCAGAGCACCACTAGCAAACATTGTAGTTTTTTACAAGGGAAGTGCTGAGTGATTTGATAAACTCATGTAAAAATGGAAAATAATTAAAAGTAGGTAGCACTCACCAGAATGAATTATGAAATCACAGAGACACTTGCAACAAGATGTGATATATACCAGTGATGATTAGAAAATTTCTGGTATGGTGTCTGTTTTTAAAACAGGACCACAAAGACATCCTGGGAATTAGGACCAATGAACCTCACCTTGCTTCTGGGGAAACTGATTGAGAGCCTAATTAAGGATAGAACAGTTCATCACATGGATAAGTATAACCTAATAGGGTCAAACCTGCACAATGTCAGTAAAGGTAAAGCATGCATCTCTAACCTGCTAAAGTCCTTTGAAAAAGTTAATAAAATAGTAGATAAAGTTGACCTGGGGAACATAATTTATTTGGATTTTCAAAAAATCCCCAATAGGGTCCGTCATAAAAGACTATTAAGGGAAAAATGTAACTATGAGGTAAGGGGCAAAATCTCACAGTGGATTAAAAATGGAATAAATGATGGCAAAAAAACTTGCACTGAAAGTCTCCTCCTAAGAGTGTGAAGAGGTTAATAGTAGGATGCTTTAAAGGTTCACATTGGAGCCAGTGTTACTTAATATAATTTTTAATGATTTGGACATTGTATCTGCAAAAACTGACATTAAATGTTAGCTAGTCAGAGCGAGAGGACTGCGAGACTAGGAGAGAATGGTTAGAGAGACAACACATACATTTAAACTTGGGTAAGTGTAAATTTTGGTGCATGTTTTATGGGTTATTTTCACCTCCAGCACCATGTTATATACCGTGATGTTCTAGTCAGAATAATTTTTTCTGCTTTCTGAGCAGGGATTCAATAGCTATCACTACAGCATCCATGTGGAGTGACTTGCCCTCTCTAGGTGTAGGAGTAGACAGAGTTAACATGAGAATGTGGAATTCCCATCTGTCAGGTCACTTGACCTTTTCCTCAGGGTAACCTGCTGCATGGCCAGAACAAGACCTGTGTTTATCATTTTAAAAAATCCTCCTTCATAAATACTTAAAGGGAAGGCCTATTCCTGTTGGATCTTGCTGCACTGTCTGCAGTTTTTGAGGTGCTCTTAACTTAATTTTGGCCCTGAGGAAGTCTCTGGCACTACTGCCTACTGTCATCTGCAGCCCAGAACGCTGTAACCCACCGCTGGTTTTCTTTGGAAGCCCTTACCTGCGACTTACCCTGCACTCTCAATCCCATTTCTACTTCATGAAGTGTCTGTGGGAAGTACATTCAGTTTTGTATCTCTTTCTGGTATGGACATCCCTGCTGGTTGTCACCTACTGTTAAAGAGGATCAGGAACCTTTGCCTGATCATGTTCATTCAGAAATGACTAAGCTAATAGGTTTTGAGGTTTGGGTTTTGAGATTCATCAGGGTTTTTTTATTTGCTTTATTTTTTTTTCCCTACTGTCCTTTCTTCACTGCATTGAGGTTAAATCTGTAAGATCATTTAAAACACTACCCACAGAAGGACTAAAGTAGCATGTGCTGAGACCATGACCTTGTATTAAGAATATTAAATGTAAGATACTCAGTTTGTGTGGTGCAGCAGGTGTCACATCCACTCTGTTGAAACTGAAGGATGTTTGTTTTTTCTGATGGTAAAAAAGTGAGAGCTAACAGATGATATCTCCTTCAAAATTGATACAGGTTCATCTAATTTTAGTATAAGCACAATGAAGTGAATCTTTTCTGTTGCTTTCTATAATTCTTCCTAAAAAGAATCTATTTTACCACCTATACTGAGGCAAAAATGCTGTCTTTGTAAGATGCAACATTTTGGACTAAGAGTAAACACAGTAAGAAAAAAAGATGGTTTCTTGGCAAAAGAAATGTGTGTAAATGAAACCACTAAAAATAGCATTTATCTTGATCAATAACTCATGCTTTTAATTTTTTTGGTGGAAAATATTAATAGAGTTCTTTAAATAAAAAGAACTAATGCATTTTTTTCCCTCTTTTGTTGTTGCAGCCCTGTTTGTATTTACATCCAGTCATTTATTGCCCATTAAAGAAGTAATGCTATGTTAATGTAAGGGAAAAAATCAATGCTACTCAGATCAGTAGCTGTGGGGAAACAGTGCAGCAGCTGGTTTGCAAACAGCAAGCCCACATAGATCAATGAAATTACAAGCTAAATCTGCTGATGCTCACAAACTGCTCCAGCATTGTGATGTCTAACCTTTCTCAAGTTCAAGATCTCTGGCAAGGCAGCAATAGCTAAATGGAAAAGAAAAAAAAAAAAAGAAAAAAAAGGCAAGAAAGAAACAAAGAAAGAACATAACCGGCTGGTGGAGAATTTTAGCATGATATGTAATATTCCACTTTTGAAGTTATCAGTTTAACTGCACGTTTGTAAGAGATATAAAAGCCACTGTAATCTCCCAGTGAGCAAAGCTACGATCTACACACTCTGGAGATTTTCTTCTTTAAGAATGTTCAAATCTGTCACATGTTACCTTGAACTGTAACACTGGAGGGCTGGAGAGCACTTCAGTAATGTGGTTGTTAATATGAATTCCAGAAAATAATTTATCAATGTGCAACAGTACAGCTTCTGCCATGTGCAATTTCTTTTCTTTTATGGCACTGCTGTAGCCTTTAAAGTGGTTGGAATTTTGTTAACTTGTAAATTACACATGCAAAATATTTGACTTGTTGAATGCAAGATTCATTTGCGTATTTTATGCTATTTGTATGGTAAGGGAAGAAGTCCCTTTTACCCCAAGGAAAACACCACTGGGATTTATCAGTATCATGTGAATAGCGTGCCTTTCAAATGATTCTTTTCAGGGCAGTCCTCACCTTATTTGTACCACTTTTTTAAACACAGCAGTATTTTTCAGGAGTTAATCAGCAAGAAGATAGGAAGAACCAGTCTCTGAAGATTGCTATAAAATAGAACACATTTTAAAAAGGGAAATAGGTTCATTCCAAAAGCAGAAAAAAAGGCATCTTGAGTTTCTTCAAATATTGACACATGTATTTTGTGGGGGACAAAATGTGTACTTTGCAAGTATACAATTCTTATTGTCTACTAATCTATTGCTTTACATATATTAATTAAATGTCACAGTTCAATTCTGTTCTATTCTATCTGTTCTGCAGGTTGTAAATAAAAAAAAACATTGAGAAGTTGGAAACATTTTTTGATCTTCTAGCCAGGGAGTGGCACCCCAGAAAATGGAAATCCAGTCCTTATTATATCTTCTGCTATTGTAGACTTGCAGTATTTTACAAACCAAGAACATTCAAGAATAAAATTAACAGCGGGGTGAAGCGTGGTTATTTCTTGTACTGTCAATTGATTCTCCTGAAATGACCATTTTGGAATTTGACTTAAAAGTTACTTTTCTCCTGTAGTTTTCTCAGATACTTAATAATGAAAAAATTGAATTAATGTTTTCATTTTGAAGTGTTAGTTTTCTGTTTTTCTTTTGCTTACAGGCCTTCCCGGATATATCTAGTTCCCTTTCATTGCTGATCTTTATGTCAATTTGTTATTTTGCAGGGTATTTCATGTTTGATGTGGAGAGAAGACTGTTTGTGCAAAAGCTGTGATAGTTACTAACAAGGTGAAAGTTGACAGTATTCACCAACGCTGCTGGTGATGTGTGAACACTGATGGAAGGCTCTCCTTGTACTGACTGGGAATGAGAGAGAGATGCCCAGCAGAAGCCAGGAGCTGCTGCTCCCAAGCCTGATCCAAGATCCACAATGGTTATGAGAAAACACCAGCATTTTCTCTTAGGGGCATAGTTCAACAACATGGGTGTGCTCACATGCAGGATAGGACTTCTGAAAGCTTTGTCTTCAGGTTTTATTAATGTCGTCTTCTTTATTTGGACCTCATTGAGAAAACTCTTGTGAAAATACAAAAACTGCTGAGGCACATCTGAGCTGAAGAGAAGGGGCCTGTTGATAACAGCACGACCAGGATTTCACCAAAGGTCTTTGTTGAAGCAAAATATGAATTTATGATGAAGACTTTGAGTTCATCAAAAGCAAATGAATAACCTTCTACAAGGAAAACTGTTCCCACGAAGAAATTGAGATGAAGAAAGTATGGGAAGAAAATATATGAACCCAGTCTATGTGCCTAGCTCAAGTTTGCTTTGTCCACCTGACAAACAATACTAGCCATTATTTTGTTTGTCTCTTTCCAAGCATAATAGTTTGGCAATCAAAGTATAAACCTTGTGCATCATAAAGGAGTGTATTACTGTAGTGGAGAAACAAAAGAGATGATTGTGGGGGTGCAATTGCATTGTTCAGATTTTTTTGTTATATCAAAACCATCACTATGCCCAGAGATCCCCAGCAATAATTCCTCTTCACTACAATAAGTACCTACTTTTGAGGAAGAGAAAGCTGATGAGCTGCAGGCTTCCCTGCTGCTAAATTCATCTAACAACCCACTCCTGATGTTTTCTGCTTTAAAGACCAATAGGAACTTTATAGATTGGTTGGATGCTCTTCCTTTCAGTCTAGCTCAGATCGTGAAACTTTTCTGTTGATCTGAAGTGCTGGATGCAGTTTGGTTACTAAGCAGCATCAGATCTTACTATTTTTTCAGCTATACCTTTATACCAACTGTGGGGACACATGCAGTTTCACAGAGATTTTTGACTATAGTTCTACCTAATCACCCTGAATGTAAAGGACCTGCAGGTTTTGTAGTTTGGCTTTATACCTTCATCTGCACTATGTGGTGAGAGTTCATCTCTATGAGGATAGAAACCAAAATCCTGAAATATGCATCCTGAGGTATCTCAAAGCTTTAAACCTGGGCTCAGACCAAATATGAATGTTGAGGCTTTGGTTTCTATCTTGGTCATCATTTCTGACGGTGATCAAAATGAGAAGTGAAAAATTAAGATCTGTCTCAAAATTTTCGTTAAAAAAGAAAGATTGTTTCCTTTGACAGATAGGAATACGGTTGAGTAATCCTTTTCTCTAGCCTCCATTATTGTCAGCAATATGTATGTTCTGAATTGGATCTAGATGAACAAGTGCTATGGCAAAAGCTATACTTGTATTATATTAAAACATTGATGGAAAGTACAAGCAGATACCACAAAAAATGCTGTTGGAATGAGACACCTAGGCCGCTAACCTCAAACAGCATAAACTCTGGGTGCACCCATTGAGTGCACGAAAAAAATATTTCTTGAGAAAAACATGTGTAAAATTCATATAACTTGAGGTACTAAGTGTCTTTGCATAGGCACTACAAGATTTTATTTTAACCAAGTACACTTTAACTAGCAACATGTAAGCAAAGCTGCACTGACTTTTAGAGCATAAGTATAATTTTTTTCCTGAATGCTATGGAATATGTTTCTGTTCTTGGTATATGCCAAACGTGTGACTAAATGCTTCTTGGCCCTTCTGCCAGCTTCTTCGCACACTGCCATGGTTTCCCATCATGTTGTGACCAGCACGCGTGTCTCACAAGCCTCTTCTGCACAAGCATCAGCAGGTTGGTGAAGGGAGAGGATGGGCTCGCGCTTGGTGAGCAACCGAGCAGCTGGGGTAACGTCTGCAACTGCTCTCATTTAAAAGCTCCTTCTGGAGTTTGGTATCGGCATTATATGCCATGATGGGGCCTATTTCCCCTAAAGCGTGCCTCTTCCCGCTTCGCTTCACTGCTGGCAAAGAGCACTTACAAGTACTTTTCTGTTATTTTCACCAGAGTAATCTTAGGGGCTGTAATGGCTGATCTTACAGACACCTTCCTTTCCAGAGCGTGCTTTTCCACTTACACGGAGCTGGGTTTCTCTTTGTCAATATTCGGCATTTAAAGTCATTGGTTTCATCTTCACCAGTGGCTCAGCAATCTTGATCCCATAGTGAATGGGAAAAACATTACAGAAAGGGCCAGTTTTGTCCTTCCTATCATGAGCCGAGTTTTGTTCTGCAGCAAGGCTAATTTGCAGTGAGACAAATTCAGGCTTAAATAAACAGGGATATAAAAACCTGGCCTATACAACTTTGACAACAATTGAGAAACAGCGTTAAGAGATGTGATGAGTTAAATATGCGTTGTAGATTTCTAATTCCAGGGCTCGTTTCTCTGTCTGTCTCACTGTGCGCAGCCTGTCTCCCTAAAACTGGAAATTAATGTGTTGGATGGGCTGTCTTTGACATTCACTTTCATCATTCCCATGCTTAGCACCCTGAACCAACTTTCTGATAACGAAGTTCATTTTAGAATGACATAGTGGACTTTCGTACATTAGACAGTCTAATTTGTGTGCAAGACTAGTACTGCTTACCTTATGCTTGTTGTAGCAGCCCTGCCAAATCTGCAGTGGTTAGTGGTCTTGTCAGCATTTCCCTTACAAATCTTGGTATTTTAGGGCTTAAAACACAACTGTTGTGTGTCAGCAGTGGTGCTGCTCAATCCATGCTTAGTCAGCAAGAAAATGATTTTACAAATTTTCCACGTAAATTGGTTTAGCAGTTTGGTTCTTTTGTTGCAGATGCCTCAGAAATACAAAACAACATGGGGAAATGGGCAACAAATGAGTTTATAAGGCTTTTTTTTTGCAAAGCTTGAGTCCTGACGGTGGTTTAATTGCTCCTTCAGTCTACCAGTTTGTGTGTGGTTGATGTGTTTTATTCTGTTAACATAGGCAGTTACTCTATGACAGGAATAGCTACTCTTGACTGGAGGGTTTGGGTGGCTCAGAAATGACAATCTCACTGACAATCATTCCCCCATTGCTAAGATTTCCATGCTTTTCTGATAATGAGCAGACCTAGACCTGTCCAGGTGCCAAATCTGTACAGCTTTTTTCGTTTCATATATATGAAACTTTGCCTTAATACTCAACTTAGCAAAGGGGTACTAAAGCTGGACATCCCTGAGGATCTACTTTCTCTAACAAATCTTCAGTATTGGGATTTTTCCTAACTTTGCTTTAACCTTCACAAATGTTGACAGGCCCCCATCCCTAACCTAATAGAGCAGGTTCACCTTTATTTTACTCTCAGCACTACCTCCTGTTTCTCACAGAAGAATTTTTTCAGCATTGCTGTTCGAGGTACGTTACAAGCTGCTGTCTTGCTGCTGGCATGTTTTTTTGGGCTGTAGGATGGTAAAGGTTTCTTTGTGGGGCAGCTGGCCAAGTCAGCGCTCCAGGCAAGAAGCCAAGGCTGTCTTCTTTCTAGTGTTGCCACTTTCTTTCCTCCCTGGTACAAGATCTCTCTTCCTCTCATACTGATACAGAAAGACTATTAGAAAATTAATCATACCTCAGGTGTCCTGAGGAATATACTTGATTTCCCAGTCACTAATGTGTGAAAATCTTACGCTGGAATAATGCCATATGTCAACCTGTGGCAGTATCAGGGAAATATTGACAGCGTTTCATTAATGAAATGTTGAGCTTGAATGACCTGTAGGCTGAAAATCCAGGCTACAAAAATTTAAAACAGTCTCTCAGCTATCATTTGATCTAGGGTTTCTGCATCAACAAGTATGTTGTCTCTGTGGTCAGCAGAAAAAAGTAGTGTTGCTTTACTGTAAGAAAAATCTTGCTCTAAGACTAAAACCGGAAAACCTCTCACATCGGTATGGTAATAAGGAGGAACTTTTTAATTTTATAGGGCCATATTTTTTTCTTTTGTAACCCTGTGATAGGAGTCTCAATAGGATCTCCCTAAATAAACTGGACATGTGGATGCATGCCACAGGGTTTGAGCCCCTCATTGTGAATTTCTCCATTGATTATATCATGTGTGTTTTTACAATTCATGTCAGAGTAACCATTGTAATCTAAAAATTATGATTACAAAAGTATTGTTTTCCAAAGATTGCTACTAACAAATTTTACCTATGTATCTTCAAAAGGGTGAAAAAAAGAAGCCAGAAGAAGCCAGCATAAGAAGTGCAAATTAAGCAACACAGCAGAAATATTAATTAAAAGAGGTTAATTGGGTTGGGGCAGGGTGGTGGGAAATGCTCTAATCCTCTGCATTGCCATGTGATGTTATAGTGCTTGATGATTCTCAGTGCCAGGAAAAGAAGGGCTTGGAAATTGCAGCATGGAGGAGGAAAGACAACGTAATCGGTATTTTAATTTCTTAATATTTTCTAGCTTTCTAACAGGAGGGAGAATGCCTCCTGAGGAGGGTAGCCTGCTTTAAAATGAGGAGGGTGTGCATAGCACCAGAATCTCTCCAGAGAGTACTAGTCATGTATTCTGCAGTAAGTTCCTGAGGCCAATCCCACAGAGTAGCCGAGATGGTGAAATAATTAGCATAGCCCTCAACTAATAAATATGTTTAGAGAGGGTCTTTCTTATTTTTGGCCTTTCTTTTGAAATTAATTTCCCTTATTTGCAACTCTAAGTGTTTTGACTCTGTCTTTGATAAAAGAAAGCAAGCTCACTCTTTATCTTCAGCATCTTTTTCGTAGTGACCTGATAACCAAGAAGGAGTAATCTACTGTGTCTTTCTCCTCTTCACTACAAAATCCTGGATGCTGAAAGAAAACATTCAGTGTGAGAGTTTTCCAGAGAACTGCTTCTCTGCAGATAGTAGCTAACAACATGTAGATGGCATGAAACACACAGTCTTCATAATCTGTCACCGAGATTCAAGTGTGGGTTAAGAAGTGTTTAATCTACCACAGTTGTATGAAAACTCTATCCAAAAATTGTGGAAATTTAATAAAAGGTGATGAATTCTGAATTGCAGTCTTTTATAAGAAATAGTTAACCTTCTCAGAAACCATGCCATTTTTTGTCAAAAGTATTTCATGTTTTTCATTTAAATCAATGTTTATGGACCCATAAGGCCAACTTTTTTAGTGTAAAAGAGTTAATATTCTTCATTTTCTTACTTGCAAATTTCTGTTATAATGTTTAAGATAAAAAGGTTTCTCTGTCAGCTATTGGTATTGGTGACACATGGCTTTGTTTCAGTACCTTACAGTGCTTGGATGACAGCTGGGATGTTCACAGTCTGGACAGTAGAGCATTTTCAATCATGGTTGAAATGCCAGCAGAGAGAGATTTCATGCAATATTTTTATGGGCAACTGATATTTTATGTTTTTTTGTGCTGAAGTGGTGGGCTGTAAAATGATACTTCACAGCAGAAATAATCGTTGTGGGTGAGAAAAATTTTGGTTCTCAATTACCCAATACTATAGGAAAGCAAAGTCCCAAACTAAACAGTCAGATTAAGACTTAACAATCTAACAGGAACCTGACTCACAGCAACACAGAAGAGATGCCCTGCCACATCTTGAGATATAGATATATGTATATATATAAAAAAGGAATTAAGCAGAGAGTGACAACTTAACTTGGAATTTGTTTTTCATTTCCTCTGTCAAATTTGTTAAGTTTCTCTTAACCCTTCAGTGCTGCCAACTGGTGTTTTGTCAGCTACAGTTTTAGGAGAATATCAGCACATTCTCAATGATTCTTGTTGCCATGGATAAGTGTATTTCTTTGATTTTCCTGGGACATTGTGTATTAATAAACAGGGTACTTTACTAACTTTATTATACGTATTTAATTTCTGCAGCCTATTCATTCCTTTTAATTTTGATGGAACAAGTATTGTTGAGTGTGGGGCCACCTTAAGGACTGTCAAACTTCTGCCAACCTTTAAAGGTCAAAACCAACTGTGACACCTACAGTTCAAATGTAATTAGTTGGAGATTTACTAGGATTTTATGCCAATCTCCCAGTAGCTTAGGAGTGACACAGTATCTAACCTTCTGGGATCCCAAGAGAAGTTCAGGTGGATGCGAGGATAAACAGTAAAATATACTAGCTACCGCACTGCACATTTCAGCAAGTCATCAGTCTCTTACACTGTGCAAGGAACAAGAGTGCATTCAGTATTTTCTTTAACACAAATAACCCGCCAGTCTCCGACATGGCCACCTAGTACAAACTTGATGTATTTATTTAAAGCTTAGCTCATTCTGTATGTTCTTGGATCATTAAACTAAAGGACTTGTACAGTCGTGATTTTTAATGAAGCATGTTTGAATAATTATGCTAATTTACAAAGCACTAGAATCAAATCAAGTGATCAAAGTTTTCATGATTACTATCGTGTTTTCGCAACTCCCCCCATCACTGATTTCTGGATAGATTCTAGCCCTGGCTGCTTTTTTGGTCATTTATTTAGAAATTGCCACTAATCAATGCAGAACATTAAAAAAAATTTGCACTAGAAAAGAGTAACATTTTGCATTATGTCTCTATAGTGGACTTTGTATGAGTTTAAAAGTAATATAGCTCCAACAGACACCAGCCTAAATGCAGTCTACAATCAATACTGTATTCTGCCTTGACAGAAAGCTGAATTTTTATCTGTTAAATGCGTGAGCTTGGGGCAGCTCTGTGTCTGAAGTGGTTTAAATCTGAAATGTGATGTGCTGCAAAGAAAGTTGATTGACATCTTTGTTTATTGAAAAGTATTACATGAACAACAAAACACGGCCAGATACAGAACACTCCATTGCAAAGTGCAGCTGTGTTATTTTTCAATCCTATGTGTTCTGCCCCTTTGATGCCTGTCTGATGTAATAAAACCGCAGGATATAAACCAAACAAGAATCTTCTTTGATTCAATAGTAAAAAATTTGGACAAGGGCGAGATACGGAGATATATATTGGCTACAGGGTGTTGGTGAATTTCTTTCAAAAGACAGTTGGCTTGTTCGTTTAATGTTTCTGAATTTGAAAATAAATTAGAATACATTTAATAAGCAAGTTGTCTGAGGCTCTTGAAATATTTTTAAATACACACTGGAAGAGGGGAGAAAAGAACAATGATGACTAATCTTAAAGCATTAAACATGCAGAATACAGAATTAAGTTACATTTAAATTTAATGTTAGAATAATTATGCTGTTCATTGATGTTTTTCCATGTTTTATTAAATCTTTATTATGTCAAGGTAAATAGAGGTTAATTCTGCTGTTACCTCTTCCAATAAAGTATTATCTTTAATCTTGCATTAATAAAATAGTAGTAAATTGCACAATGGGGGTAATCACCATAGACTAATTTAGACCACTCTAAAATCTTGTCTTTAGAGTACAGTGGAGCTAAAAATAGATGTCACAAGAAAACATGAAGTATAATGTAACTGAAAGAAAAAAGTATGTTTTTTCACTTTAAGAAATTTATAGCTACATTTCCTCAATATGTTGACTTATTGCTAATATATATTACAAACTTACAGCTTTGCTCTTCTTTCTCAGAGTTAGTTTGTCCTTAGTTACTGCATAAGCTCCTTTGACTTGTCTCTTACATAGCACAAACTATTAAGTAGAAGAAGTGTTTGTCTTTAACACTTTATTGTAGAGTCCACACTTTGAGCATTTTTCCATGGTGAGCATAGAGTACAAAGTCCCACGGCCCTGATTCCTGTGCATGTCTCTTCAGTCATAGATACCCAGCGCTGTTCACCAAACTACATGCATTTACAAATCACAGTGGCCTCAAAGCAGGGAACAGTCAGACCTATCAACATTTTCCCATCAAAGCCACATCCAGCATGCTGAATGGATTTTACAATTTTCCTGTACTTTAAAGCCAGGAATAGGAAACTGTTGCTTGATGACATGAGTTGGATGCTTTAATTTCATATGACCTGTGGACAAATTCTTTCCCATTATTATTCAGTAAATTTACAGAATCACAAAATAACAGGATGGTATTATGAGAGATTGTCTGGTCTCCAAGGTTGGTTGGACAAGATTTCCCCTCTGTAAATCCATGCTGACTGCTTCCAATTACTGTCCTATCCTTTATACAATTGGAAATGTTTTCCACAATAATTTTCTCTGGGTTTTTTTTGTTGTTGGTTTTTGTTTTCACCTCAGGGACTGAGGTGAAGCTGACTGACTTATAGTTGCCCAGATCCTCCTTCTTGTCCTTCTTAAAGCTAGGAGTGATGGTTATTTTCTTCCAGTCCTCAGGAAGCTCTTTGAGTTACCATGACCTTTCAAAAATAATGAAGAGTGGCCTCGCAATGACATTGTCCAGGTCCTTCATCGCTTGCGTATGTCCAGCTTCTTTACATGATCCCTAGCCATCTTCCTCTACTGAGAATCAGTCTTCCTTGCTCCAGACTCACACTATTCTCAGGGACTTGGGATTTCTGAGAGAAAAGGTTACCCGTTAAACTGGAGGCTAAGAAGTCATTGAGTACCTTGGCCTTCTCTGTGTCCTTTGTCACTAGGTTCACTGCTTTATTCAGTAGTAGGACCAAATTTTCTGTTATCTTCCTTTTGCTGCTGGTAACCCTTCTGATAATCTCTCCAGATTCTACTTCAGATGGGCTTTGGCTTTCCTAAACCCATCCACTAATTGCCTGGACAGTGTCTCTGTGTTCTTCCTGGCTCACCTGTCACTGCTTCCACTTCTTGCAGGCTTCCTTCTCACATTTGAGCTTAGTCGGGACCTCTTTGTTTATCCATGCAGACCTTCTGATATCTTTACTTGACTGATGCATGTTGGATTGTACCATTCTTGGAGACTGTACCATGAGCTCGGAGGAGGTGATCCTTGAAAATCAACCTGGGCTCTTGGACCTGTCTTCTCTCCAGGGCTGGGCTGTATCCCACAGAATTCTTACAAGCTGGTCCCTGAAGATGACAAAATCTCCTCTCCTGAAGCCCAGGGTTATAATCTTGCTTTTTTTTTTTTTGCCTTGTTCCCTCCCGTCAGGATCCTGAACTTCACTATCTCATGGCTGCTGCACTAAGGCCTCACTTGGCTTTTACACCTTCAGATCCCTGACCAGTTCTTCCATGTCTGTAAGTATGAGATTCAGCAGAGCATCTCCTTTCATCAGCTCTTCAACCACACGTGTCATGAAACTATTACCAAAACTTCATGGACTGCTTGTGCCACACTCTGTTGTCCCTCAAGTTTCTTCTTCCAGTTGTTTCCCTTATCAGGTTATCTCTAGCAGACACTCACTACAACGTTGTTCATGTTGGTCTGTATGCTACTCCTGACTCATAAAGTCTCAGCTGGCTACTCATTCATCCCTAGGCAGAGCTCCATGCATCCCTGCTGTGATCTGTCATACAAGGAAACTCTCCCTCCTTGTCATCCTCGCCTGTCCCTCCTGAAGAGCTAGTACCCACCCAGTGTGGCACTGCAGTTGTGTGAGCGATCCCACAACATCCGTGTCATCCCAGTAAGTTCCTTGCCCTGCAACTGCATGCAAACCCCTAATTTCTCCTCTTTGTTCCTTATGCTGTGTGCTCTTGCGCGTGTTTAGATGCACATTATTGTGTGGTCTGTCAAAACTTTTTAGAAGTTTTACTTAGCCCTTAGCAAAAAAGAGAATTCCCAACCAAAAAAAAGAGTAGTCTGTGCATGCACATTTTTTGCGGGGGGGAGGGGAATATTCATTCAAACTGAAGGGATAACCTACCTTAATTACAGTTTAAAGTGCAAGTTGTGGTATTTTAATGGTTTCTTTATACTCCTATCATTTTGTTTGCTATTATTAGCTTTAGTCTGTGTTTTCATCAAACTACAGAGTTCCCCACTGAGTTTTGTCAGGCTTACATAACAAATCATTCCTCATATTCTCCCTGCACATTGCTTTCCCATTGTGCTAGCTTCTGCATAGTCCTCCTCAGACCCACAAATAAGTAGATGGTCAGTTACATTTTGCCATGAACTCTATTTCATTATCTGGAGTGTCCATAAAGTTATTATTTTAAAAGCAAGGATGTCAATAGATCTGTAAAAGGAATTTACCAAGCAGCTTCAGCGTCAGTAGGAAAGAAAGAACTCATTTTGAAAGTGCTCCTGAGAACCACGCAGAGAGTGGGATAATTCTGTACTTGTGTGCTAGTACAGCAATATGATCAGAGCACTAGAGGCGATTTGCTGTTGCACCCAGGACTAATTTTCCAAACTTTCTTCCAGTATGTCTTTTCAAGATAAAACCCAATTCAGAAGCACCCTGGGTATCCAGCAAAAGTTACTCAACTAAGCTTTGAGAGATGTCCAGTGAATCAAATTTCAAAATAAATGTTTTTCTGAAATAATAACATTACAGTGAAACTTTTTTCTGCCATGCTAGACTGCGGCGAATGGTTATAGGGTGGTGACATGCAGTCTTAATTAGATATTTAATGTGCAAATTCTTTGCGATAAAAATGGAAGTACATGACATTAGTTAGGATCCAAGCTTATTCTCAGACTTGAAATTCAGACATTGCATATTGAACCTTTTACTAAAAAACATACCTTGTTTGCCTCAAATTTATTCTTCCAGTGCATGAACTCCCACCATTATATGAGCTGCACTATAGCATTGAAAGACAAAATGAAGTGGAGTGGACACAAAGCTTTTTGAATAAAAAATGGTTGAAGCTTTTTGCTTTTGCCCCAGCTTCTCTTTGGCCTAAAGGAATTGTTCACACCTGAAATTCAAAGGCAAGCCCCTGAGATGTGAACCGAGTGAAAGGGAAGCAAATATTTGCATAAATCTCCAAGAGCTGGTTGATATGGTCCCACTTTTCTTTCTTTTTTTTTTTTTTTTCTGGCTGTGGGGTGACCTGAAGCAAGATTTTGCTTGTTGAACATGTTTTTGGGCAAGGAGCTGTTTCCCTTAGTGTTTTACAACCTTTGGTGCCAGAGAAGTGGTACATAAAGTCTCAGTAAGTATTGAAAGCCGTTTTTAAAGTGGAAATATTCAAAGCATGCAGGAGTCTCTAAGCGTCTGTTCCAGGGACACATTAATGCATTTGAAAGGATATTAAAGCTTAACACAGAGGAAAAAAAAGTCCTAGTGGCAAGATGTAAAACTGCTTAACAGAATTACATCCAGAACTTTGTGTATTTGATCTGAAAAAATAAATCATCTTACAGTTGCTCACATTAAAGCTGCATGTCGGTTTGGGAGCTTTTAGGATCTTGGAGAGGTTTCATCTTTCTGGTTCACGTAAGCCATGTGTGTATTTGTGCAACTGCTGAACCTCAGATCAGGATTTCTGGTGACCCCATGCACTGCTTGAGGATTTGTCTAATGTGCAAATTTAAGACAATAATTTATGTATAGTAAAAAATTATTATCCACCTTTTCCCCCAGTACTCAGTTGCTAATAGTGGTCATGGCTTGGTTAAGAATCCGTCTTAGTTTAATGCTTCCAATTAACTTGCATAGTTTGCCCAGGGTCTTCTGAGAGACACACCAAGCTTCATTTTCTGGACTGGGGGATAAGGGAAGCCTTGAACTGTGGTTCAGCCCTACCTACTGGTGGATTAGGAATGCCATTCAGACTTGAGTAACTCTAGCCTCTTTTTAGGAGGAGGATCAGATTAAGATGCAGAAAAGTGGAGCACTGAGACAGAGTGAAGGCATCTTGTGACAAATGCAGTGGCTTGAGACCTGCTGTGGGCTTGTGCCATAGGTTGTCTCCAGTTAGTATGTCTAAAAGGAGGTGAAGGGCCGGTAAGGCCTGGGGGATCAAAGGCAGAGGCCATGCCTAGCACATTCCTCTGTTGGCTGTTGGGCTGTTGGCTCCAGAAGCAGGTGAGTTCTAGACATGGTGTTAAAATCTGTCCTCTGACTTAAGGTTGACTTTGGTGCAAATATAAAAAAATGAAGATTATGAAAACCAGAAGGATATAGAAAGAATAAGCAAAACAAAAATTTATCCTTGGACCTCATGTTTTAGAGGTTACAATGAACTCAGTGGCGAGGGGACAGATATACTATGGGGAGGAGGCCTAAGTTCTTTTTTTTCCTTAAGCCAAGGAAACATGGACACTTTGAAATGGCAACCTCTTGCGCTACATGAAATAAATATGACAAATGAAAGGGAAAGAGCAAACTGATTACCCTAATATTAAGAGCATGAAGTGGAATTTATAAATATCTTTGCATGTTCAACACTCAATCCTGCACAGGGCATGTTAATGCTTGTCACAGAATTTGAAATTCATCTAATCAGAATGGAGCCTTTGAGATGTTTCACACCTGCAAATGCATCAAGTGGCTAAACCTCACAGAGTCTTTCACCATGATATGACTTACATATCTCATTACAGCACCGTCTTCACTACTTTTGCAATTTGCATGGACAAAAGCATGATTACTCTCATATATAACGAATGTTAAAATCTGTGCTACATTTAGATGTAGTATGCGTTGTCATTTATATTTATTCTTAATTCGGGGTAATACTTAATATCAGTGGTTTAAGGACACTTCAGCATTTCCACTCCTAAATATCGTGTTTTCAAATAAAAGTTGATGGTGTCTTATGTATAAGCACACTGCTATCATTAAATAGGAAAATAAAAAATATTTCTTTCGTTAAATGAAAAACCTCCTTTCTTTTTTAGACAGTGGGGAATCTGTAACTACCTAAATGCTTCTGAGTGTCAACCATTTCTGAATGCTTAATGTTGACTGCTTTAATGATGATTGTTCAGTACCGGTACAAATGTTTTGGCACCGAGTAATATCTTGTTTGTTTGTGTGGATATAATCTGAAGGCTGCCGCAACATCTAATAAAACTGTTTTCACTCAGAGAAGCATATAGGCAGGAGAAGAATCCTGTTAAAGCACACAGCATCCTAAAATAAATTCACCACAGCCAGTAATGAACATACACCTCCTTTATTTGACTTCAGGTAAATTTGTTGTGTTGTTTATAAAAGTGTCATTCAATGCCTCTCCCATATATTCTAGTATACAGGTAGGTTTTAAGATGAAATGTACTATATCTGGTCTTGCTGCTGCAACATTTTATTTAAAAATATTCCTAAAAATAACTCAGAAGGGAGTAGAGCAGGGCAAAATGTTGAGGTCTGTGTATATATGCACATCAGGACTGTAACGGTTTCATATCTTTAATGCTACTAGTGAAGAAAACTCCTAGTTCTATCTCCAAGGTCACCAGTGTCATTTTTAGGGCTAATCAGCAGGGATTTAATGAAAAACCTTTGTCCTGCAATTGTCTGGGGTTCAAGTCAATCCAACCTCTCTATGTAAGCATTATGCCACTGATGCAGGACTCCATCCAGCTAAACCACTTGCTGAAGTCAAATAACAAGATACAGATGGCAACGAGGGGATTTTTTTCTTTGCAGCAAAAAATTGTACGCACACATCTGCCTATAAATACATCTGCATTTAGATATGTGCACATATATCTGTATATATCACACAAAATTATATGCTTCTTACACGTGTTGGTATTTAATATGTTTTCACAATAAATGAAAGTAACAACTGCTATTAGTTGCTCGGCAATTGAAATTAATGCGCTGTTTTTCTACATTTGGAATAGACAGGAAGTATAATAATTAGGTAGGTTTGAGACTCAGGATTCTCCAGAATGTAGACTATTTAACTACTTAGTATAGTGTACAGAAATTTGATGTTATTGTACAAATATATGCATATCTATTTTCTTCTTTCTAGTGAGGCAAAGACACTCTGGTCCCCAAAGGAGATTTGTTTTTTTCCTGGTATGTTCAACTATTTTTAGCATTCCTTGGTGATGCACCCAAAGGGAGAGTTATTTTACCTCTCTGGGGGCCTGTGAATTTCATGCAGTGTGGGCTTCTGTGAATAGAGTTGAAAATGCATTAGAAAAAAACCTGGTTAATTTTTACAGTAAGCGGTTGAAATATTGAACTGCCCTACTGCGGCAGTGTGAAGCATCCCACAGATAACTGTAGGGGACTGAACTCCTAGGAGCTACACAGAGTATAATACTATTTACTGTTTTAATTGCGGCAAGAAGTCTTTCCTTTGTTGGAATCTGTAATGGCCCTTAGAACAGAAATAGGATAATACTTCAAAATATTCTGCTTAATGTATTTTATCTCCCTAATTTAATGTGTTTACTTTCAGATTTGTTTGTATTCAAAATAGCAGTAATTGGCAGCTGAAGTTGAATCATAGCATCTGGGTTGTAGTCTATTCATGACATCAGTGTATTTTTACTGCTTGTAAACATGCCCTCAGATCCTCACAAAATGTCACAGAATTTTAATAACTAGAAAAAGCAGAGAGAATTTATGCTGCCGTTGCTCCAAATACTACACTCTGCGTATGCTGGTGGTGGGGATTGAGTTAGTGACAACCTGGCCCAGAGGAAAGGCTTTGAATGGGACTTCTTAGATGAAATTCAGACTAGTGAAGACAAAAAGAAGAAAGACTTTGGGGTTACAACTGGTATGTAGACTGAGAAGGAAAAAGAAGGTGTTAGTCTGAGATAGGTGAAGAGCCCTTTCAGAAGTTTGGAAATTCTCTCTCTGCTGCCTTCAGAGGTTTTTATTGAATACTATGGGTTTACTACATGCCTCTGTCAACTGTTTAGTCACTCTGACAATGACATTTCATCCTGTGAGGGTCATACCCCAGAGACTGAGAGACACTGTTCTTATAGTGTAGACTAATAGACTTATTACTGGTTTGGGGGCTGTAGGCATTTTATCCCCCAATATCTATCCTTTTTCAATTTATGAAGAACAGTTCCATTATAAATCTAAAGGCAAATATATACATCTATTCAGACCTACACGTGTACTAAGCAGAGGATCTATCTGAGTAATTTAAAGGGGAGCCAGGAAAGCCAGCAACAATGTATGTCTTGGAGCCCAAACTCCTTGATGGAAAGAGGCATAGTCCCAGCACCACAGCAGTCTAATACTCCAGGCCATGATGAAGTCCTTGAGGCATCACAACAAGCAATTACAAACTGTCCTCTAGCAGGCAAGAAACCAGTGACAAATATGACACGTGTAATGACTGCTTTGTACGCTGGCAAATGCAGGACAAATTTATAACTAAAGGAGACATCCGATTCTGACGTGTTTTGAAAAACTGAAAAATTCTTTCTGACTTGGTAAAATATTAGGGGTTTTTCTGGCTGCAAGTGGCGTGAACCTTGAAGGAAATCCAATGAATTTCCTTGGTAATTTTCAAAAAACGTTGACAGTGAGGTATTTCCTCATGAAAATTTCCTTTAACCTTGGGGCAAATTTGCAGACTGGAAAGCAGTGCAAATTTGGTAGCACCTTAAACTCCAGGTTTATCTTTCATTAATCCTGTTAAAATCTGTTTTGGTCTGGCTGAGTTATGAGGCTCTAAAGATGTCTTCTTCAAATGTGTGTGTTGATCCTGAACTAATAATTTGCCTTATTAATCCCTTGAAACTCCATTTGGGTTCCTAGGTTAGCTAACCTAAGCAGAGATTCATATTCAATGCATACTCCCACACTATTCTGTTGGTTCTGGTTTGTGTAAGTTATAAATGTATTTTTCCTTTTTCCCTTTTTTTTTTTTTTTACAGGCAGATATAATTCAGTGACAGCCATGAATAGTCCTGTGATATCACAGATTCATATAATAAAGAGCTTTTACTGTGTACCTTCGGATTATCTTAGTTGTCTTCTGCTTATTTGCTTCTGTCAAACTGACTACTTTTGAAAACCTACTAAGTACTCAGAAATGTGAAAACTCAAAACTCTTATGGAAGTGTTTCCTAAAGAATATTACATCGTGCAAAATAACCAAAATTCCTGTCTGGATAAGTGTCAGGTTTAAGGCCAAATATCTTGTAGCCAGATCTCATCTGGAAAGGGAAATGTAGATAGTTAATCAGCATAAATCTGTATCTCTCTTAATTCTGGTATAAATGGAGTACTAGAGAGCATGGCCCAGAAGTCCAAGTATCATACAGAAGTTTGAAATTTTCCCTTTTGTTGCCTGCTTCTGTCATTCGAACATTGCAATATATTGGACCTTATAATAATACCGTCTTATATAAAGATATATTTTAGGCCACTTTTAGAAAACTTTATAAAGTATCATACTTCTATCTGCAACTCTGCGCACTTAAGAGAGAGAAAGAGATATAGAATTCATTGCCAATAATTTCTTAAAAAATTTAACCTTCTTAAAATAGTTTTTCAAGATATCTTGAAATAAAGAGATATGAAAATATCCATGTGAAACAATTACCATTTTCTGTTTCCCTATGACCTGGGGTTTTGATTGTACTACCTCTCTAATCATTTGTGGAAAGTGTGCTCACTAGGAAAGTTAGTCAATTTTTACGTGTAGTTTCCATCATTCAGTGAAAATCTAGTTAACTTCTCTCTCAAATGCCATTTAAAAATACTCATAAAAAAATAGCAGCTTTCTGACTTGGAACTCGCCATCATTTTCACAAAACCGTCAGGAGCTGTTAATATATTGATGAACATGTGGTGACAACATTAGCTATAAAACCCCTTTGAGAGTTGCTGGAAAAAAAGAGATCTCCGGATTCAAGTAAAACTTACTGCTTTGTTAGCCCAGCATGAGGAATTCCTGATTCCCCACTTGTCTGCTGTGTTTAAATATTATAACTCAAATATGCTTACATAAAAGCTTATTGATTGGAAGAATCACTTGCTTTTTGTGCATTAGTTAATCAGGCTGCTGTTTTGAAATCTGTCCAGGAACCCACAGTGGAACCTTTCCTAATCCATCTGTTTAAGTCTCAAATGGTTTCACTGCTCCACTCACTTACCAGCACTGCTGGAATGTTAGTGCTTTATGATTAAAGGATATTGTTGTTCTTTTCATCCATCATCCTGGAGTTTGCTATTAATAATACAGTTATTTTTTTTTTCCTTTTCTTTTTTTCCTTTTTGGCTGTTTCCTTAAAAAGCTGCTTAGATTTTTCTGTTCCTCTCTGTCTTGTTTTTCCTTATTCAGATAGGTCATTTTCAGCAACTTAAGTTGTATGGGGAAAAAAATATATCGCATCGGTTCTTCCTGGAAAATGTGCATTGCCTTCAGTGTTTGAAAAATGAATGGGAGAAAGACAAAAGAAAATTAAGCTAAAATGTGAGAGAGGGAGAGGTGGAATTATAATAGGAGACATCAAAATGCACAGAACTCTCTGTGATTCCAGAAACATGTATGAATTATTGTTTCGTACTCATAGTAATATCTAAAAGTATTTTTTTTAGCATCTCTTTGTGATTAAATTATATTATGGGGAAAAAAATTAGGTTTAATTTCTATTGAGGTATACTACAGTACATGAAAATGTGCCTACTGTTCNAACAGGCCTCTGGTGGTTACAGGTATTGATCGTCAGAAAGTAATCTGTTCAGGTTTGGGGGCATGCCAGACCGAATCCTGGAGTACATTCCTTCCTCTCAAAGGACACGTTGAGCTTTTTGTACTGTCCACACTGGCTCACTTGTCAGCTGTCTAGCTTCTTTGTCTTCACTGATTTCCCTGTTTGTGGGGAGCATATAATTAAATTTCCCTTAAAAAAAAAAAAAAAAAAAAAANTTAAAAAGCTGCTTAGATTTTTCTGTTCCTCTCTGTCTTGTTTTTCCTTATTCAGATAGGTCATTTTCAGCAACTTAAGTTGTATGGGGAAAAAAATATATCGCATCGGTTCTTCCTGGAAAATGTGCATTGCCTTCAGTGTTTGAAAAATGAATGGGAGAAAGACAAAAGAAAATTAAGCTAAAATGTGAGAGAGGGAGAGGTGGAATTATAATAGGAGACATCAAAATGCACAGAACTCTCTGTGATTCCAGAAACATGTATGAATTATTGTTTCGTACTCATAGTAATATCTAAAAGTATTTTTTTTAGCATCTCTTTGTGATTAAATTATATTATGGGGAAAAAAATTAGGTTTAATTTCTATTGAGGTATACTACAGTACATGAAAATGTGCCTACTGTTCTGTGAAATAGAGAAGCTTTATTTGGATATCACTGCTGATCGGCAACATCTCAAATAAAACAAGGAAAGTTTTGGGCTCCTCTAGCTCTCTCCAAAGAAAAAGGAACTTAAATGAAGAAAACAATGAGTATTTTATTTTTTTCCTTTATAGGTGGATAAAGAGTCATCGATATTAAAGGAGACTTATTAATCAGGCTGTTGTGAAAGATTTGATACCAGCTTTGGTCAAAGGGGACGAGCGTCATCTTGTAAGTGTTCCTCTCTGGGACAGGAAACCGACGGAGCAAAGCCCTGGGAACATAAGGCAACACTTCATATTCAATCCGCAGCCCTATAAAGAGATGAAAAATGAGCCTTGTCCAAAGCTCTTACCTCAGCACCCAGTGGCAAAAATAAAATGTGAGCTTGGGACCAGGTCTCTTTGAAGCTGAATTTTTGCTTTTTCTTTTCTTG
>VXBO01009529.1:41233-52554 GCA_013400135.1 Rhinoptilus africanus
TTTTTTTGTCACTGGTAAAACTGTAACTAGGTTTTCTGGGAAAATACATCATCCGGTGCTTCCCCACGTCTTTCCTTGAAGTATTTCTTTTGTCTGTCTCCGTTACACCCGTGTGCAGTGACACAGTGTTTCTGCACAGTGGGAGCTTGCAATCTCTGAAGAGGCTTTCCAGCATTGCTTTTTAGACTGAAATCATTACAATCTTCAATAGCTACTTGGATTTGAAAAACTAGCACATTATTATTCTCTGGACTGTCTGGATGTAAAAAGAGGCTATTTTCTTGCTTCCTTTTTTTTTCGGTCTCTGGGTACACATTGCCCTTACACCTAACTTTATTTTGTTTGGATCTCAATCGGAGCTGCAATTCAGGTGTCTTGTGCTGTTTGTGTTTTTCTTTCATGTAGGGTTTTACATTATAAATGAGAACTCTCCGTCAGAGAGATTTATATTTTGGTTATACTTAATGCTTTTTTAGTTGTACATCCTTTTTTGTATGTGTAATTATCATAGTTATTATTATCACTAACATAGTGCAGCATATTGTATGCTATGTTACAATAAATGTTATGATGTGTAGCCTAACAGATGTTTGATAATGTGTCTATGATTTTTAAATGCCAACAAGTTGCATAGTTTCATAAGGCATTCAAGTTATCCCATCTGATATCTTGTAAACCACAAGCTGTATCTGTTGCACCAGTAAAACATTATCCCGAGCCCAGGGAATCTGGTTAGATTAATTTCTCATGGGACATTCCTCATGTTTCCTCTGGTGAGAGCAGAGATGTGGATGCTACCAGCGCCTGAGGACTATATTATGAGTGGAAATGGAAAGACTTGTCCAGATGAACCTGACTCTGCTCTGTGGCCTTTCCTGCAGAAAAAGGACTCCAGACTCCTTCTGAACTGACCAGAAAGGAGACTCCTCTCTAACCCTAAGCCTGGTGCGTGTTTGACCTTGGGCATGTGAGCAAGTGATGATCGAGCATCTAAGAAAGTTAAGGCAATTAAAAAGGCACAGTGTCACAATACTACGAAGAACATGTGTTTCAGCCTGGTTCCTTTTGTGTAACAAATACCGCTTTTCCTCCCACCCTCCCACTTCACTTTTTGTTTGCTTTTTTTTTTTTTAAAGGCTATTACTCAAAAGAACTCAGAAGAGTTGTACCATAGACATTTATAAAATATGCAAAATGGAAAATCCCATTTTTGTGGATTGCTGTTCTGCCCACATAGCAAGGCAAACGCACATATAGCCCAGCCCCTACAGTCTTTATTTGCTCAGGTAATGCATACGGTGCTTTTCTCTTACAGGATTAGTTTCTGGAATCCAGTTGAGTGCTTGCAGCTGTTGCCAAAACAGACATGAGAAAAGTTTTCCCGTCTTTTCAGGGGCAGCCTTTAGCTCAACACTGAGCAAATCTCCCTCAGCCCCAACTTCAGGAAGTGCTCTGTCAGACTGAAGCAAAGGTACTGCATGGAGGACTGGGAGGACAGTTTTGTCTCATCTCCTCCATGACAACTCCCTGTGGGAGACATGGTGGGGGAAAGACTACGAAGCTGAGCATGTCTCTGTAAGGAGACTTTGCAGCACCTTTTCCAAGTGCAGCTGAGTTCCTGAGCCTTTTTCTCAGCTGCAAATAAGGAAAGGTAACCAAGAGTGCTCCACGACTTGCAAGAGTGGATGAAACTTGTCAGCTGAGAATTGTCCAGTTTGGAAATTACTGTATTTCTCAGTGGTAGTAACAGCTCTGCAAGAAATATATCAGTGCCATGGTTTGTCTGGATGTAATGTATTCTTTAACCAGTTTTGTATTGGGTCTGCCCACAGAGGCTCTGGAGCAAGCAACACAGCTCTGGATAACTGTGGATAAATCTGTCTACTGATGCTCAGGAAATTTTTATTCTGATGCAACACTTAGCTGCACTTGAAAGAATGAAAAATCAGGCAAAAATTCCTGCAAGTGGTTTAAAACACTGGCTGAAAGCCCTCTTATGCTCTCGTTGTCAATGGGTGATATAAAATGTGTTGATGTAAGGAGCTATGTTATTGCTGGGCATCAGTTTGATCCCTGAAAGACTGAGAGGTGTCTCACAGCAGTGAAGAGAATCAATTCTTTTATCATCTCTTGAATGACTCAGGACCAAGAAAAGAAGAATGGAGCACAGCATTTTCTATGAAAATGACAGTTGAATTTTGCTCAGTTTTCTATAGCGCTAAAATGCCTGTTGCACTTACTGATATGTACCTTATTGTGTTTGTGCAGCTTTCCAAGTATCTGTCCTATCTTTCATGTTTGCCTTCAGTTTGTGGCCTTTTGAAGGTGGAATATCCCTGTCCGACCTGTTCCTAAATTAACATAGAATAGGTGCCACTGACTGTAAACTACCATTGGCGTTTCAGTACACAACCGGATTTTAATAAATGTAAACACTGGCTTGAATCTACGCCAATGTCTCTCTTGTTTTCTCTGGATAATGTAACAATGTGTAGTAAAATATGTGCCATGTTTTCCTAACATCTTGTGGTTACTCAGCATTAACCTGCTGGGCACACTGGGATTCTAAGGAGCCCGGACAGAGAAACAAGCTGCCACTGAAAAGAACACAGGGATCAATATCTTGTATTACTGTAGAGATCCTTCTGGGCTTAAAACCTTATTTTCTTGTGTTTGGCAGGGAGCCCCAGAGAGTAACAAGGAGGGTGAATCATGGCAGTTGTAGCAAATGTGTTCCAACAGAAAGTGTTCCTGGGTTTCATGGTTTCGGGGGTTTTTAAAGCCAGAGGGGGCTGTTGGATTGTCTTGTCAGACTCCTATTTAGCAGAGGCCATAGGACATCCTGGTATTAATCCCTGCCTTAGATTCAGTAACACCATGCAGATATGGATATACCTTTCAGAAAGGCAACCAACCTTGATGTAACTTGTTTGTTGCTATTCATTGCCCTTAATATTATAAATATGGGCTTTATTTTCTATTTGCTTGTCTTTGACTTCCAGAAAATTACATCTCACAGTACCTTTTTTGCACTGAAAAAACTTTTGTAATGAAATTTCCCATTTTTGTGTGATTACCTTCTCTCTTAGTCTCTCTAACTCACTCTATGATAAGGAGGAAACTTCCTCAAGGCCTAAAATAAAAGACAGGCATTCCAAAACTTTAATTCTCCTCATAATTCTTGTTCAATTTGGACACAACACTAAATCACCCAGCTTTAACTTTCCAGATTCCAAACATATGCAAGGTATGCAAGACATTGAAAGAGCTTCTAAATAGCAATAAAATAAAAAAAAAAGTTAAAACACAATTTAGTCTTGTACAAGGCACATTTGAGAACCAGCATATCTTCCCCGTACAAAATAATATTTTAGAACTCTACTTGCCAATTAAGATGCCTGCATTCACTGAAACAGTTGTACGTTCCTCAGTTACGTCTAGTTCAACAACTACCTCAATACATGGGATAAAGACATGCTAAGAAGCCCCACGCTTAAGGCCTGATCCAGCTCCTGCTGCAGTGAGAGGAGGTGCTCCATTGACCGCGCTAGGGGTTAGGTCAGGACTTTGCTGAACAGTAAGACTGTTCTTTGCAGAGATGGTACATTTAAATATGAAAAGTAATGAAGTAAGCATGGCAAATGGCGGTTCAGTTGGAATCTAATTTTCATAGCTTTTTAAAAAAATTAGAGATAGATATCTCTATTGTAAGTATAGAAACATATAAAAGAAAAATACAGGTAAGAAGGCGGCTGCATAAATTAAACTGCGTCTGCTGAAGTTATTAGCATCACAAAGCAACATGTTGGAGGTAAAATCCTGACCTCACTGAAGTCAGAGAGACGTGCTGCCTTTAGCAAAGTAAGATTTTCTTCTTGATTTGAATTGGGTAAACTGAATTTTTCTTTTACTTAGTTTGAGAGCATAAATGTAGTTGAAAATATACACTTAAGGCAAAAAAAAAAAGAAAAGTAATGACTTGTTATCATAGATATGCAGGGAAAGGGAAGAGGGAAAGGGGGAAATATAATTCCATTTTGGTTCTATTGGATTATGTGTGAGGGCAGAGAAGCACCATGTCATCTTGGATAGGCAAGAATATTCTCACCATTTAAAAAATGCATCGTGTTCAAGAACATACCAGGAACAAGTGGTAAGGGGCAGAGAGACCCACTTTAGGTTATTTTCTACATTGTTTTCAGGATATAAAAGATTAAGAAAACTACTGTCTATTGGTATGCTACGGCTGCACACGGTGTTAGCTGGGATATTTTACTGGTGACAATCACAGGTAAATCCATCTGTGGATTTTTGTAGTGCTGGAGAGGGATGTGACTGTATCATCCTTGTTTATGTATGGATTTCACCTAGACATTTAGGGATATAACTCAGTGCAGGAAAAACTCTTAAAGGCTGAGAATCAAAGAGTTCTGAGTGTCTACTCTCATTAAGGGGAAACAAGCCCTCAAAACCTTTCCTGGATTTCTTTCCTCATAAGGTGGGTTTTTCAACTTGGCATTTTATAAGGTAGGTTAGATATTTAGAGCTGGCATCCTGAAGAATAACATAATGCCCTAAATGTTGTTTTATTTCTCTTCTTCTGTTATGTAGGAAGGAGAAAGGAAAAAACTTATAGGGTACTTCAGCCATATAAGCTGAGAGTTTTTCCAAACAGTAGAAAGCTTTTTCTTTCAGAGGTCTGGATAATTTCCCAGTGCGTCACCGTTAATGTCTCTGTTTATCTCATTTTATCATAACTTGGAATATGAAGTAACTTCTAATAATTTCACTTTTAGCTTAGCACTGCAGAATCTATTATTCCAGAGCTGGAATCACATGCCATCTCAAAACCCAACCAGTGCTGCGTGAGTGCTTTGAATGATGACAGATCAAGAGAAAGTCAGCCTGAATACATAATTACTCTAACACGCAGTTAATATTGGTTGATAAAGCTATGGACACACAATTAAGAAAACATGCCTGATAAAACAGGTTTTTTAAATAGACGGGAACGAACTATAACTAGTTACAAAGGCTTGTGAACTTCCCTTCTCTCCCTGAATGTCAGTGCCTCAGATTGCCTTGGCAGCCTCATGTATAGTGTTTGCTTCATGCATAATGATTTCCCTTTTTCCCCCCTTCCTTGAACGGTTTTGCCTTTTCGACTAGTTACTGTTACCACCATTTAATAAGAAGGCTTTCCTTGGCTTTCTAATCGAAAACTTGCTTTTATCTTTCTTCATAAAAGAATTGAAATGGCTTCTCTCAGGTTTCTGTAGCCTCTGGGGAGATAAGGACCCTGCGGTTAACAGGATGAGAGATTTTTGTTTAGAAATTTTTATTTAGACAATGAAAAATGACCTCTGTAAACTCAAAGCTATCTTATTTTGGGGCTTTAGGCTTCTGGCAGATAAATCAATTGGGCCCTTGGGACAGCAAAGGAAAAACCTTTGCAGTAACTATGTCAGGACAACGCAATAGATTTGTTGTGAGGATGCGGTTGTGTTGAAGGTAGAATGCACTTAAAAATAAATATCATTTTATTTTCTATAAAATATTCAGTATTTGGATAGTAAGCTTTTCAGCTGCCACAAGAAAATATTCTTTTTATTTGATATAAACTTGAGAAAAAGCCGGATTTCTTCTGGGAAGGGGGGAGCGGAGGGGGGTGAGTTGGGGGGATAAAAAGGAAAGATGTTTTAACAATTAAACATTCAAGTTCAGAATAAAACACTTATGAAATCTTATTTTGTCTATTTCTCTTTCAAAACAACCCCCCTTTTCCCTGATATGAAAGCCTTCTTTCTGAACACAAGGACTTAATATTGCTTTTTTTTTTTTTTTTTTTTTTACCCTCCTTCTCTCCCCCCGTGGGGGATGATGAAATGATAATGAAATGCCGCCCGCTGGNTTTTTAATGATTTTATTATTGCCTAGCTAAGGCTATGGCTTCAATGGAGTATCACAACAGTTTTCACACCCAAGTGTAACCCTAAAGAACTTTTCCAATCTTCACAGCATGAACTTGCACTACATATTCACTCTGAAGAGCAAGTGTCGCATTTTGCTGTGTGTTCTCTACCTGTTTCATGCAGAGCGCAGCTACAGAGTGAAAAGTTATGCAGACATAAATTGCAAATTTGACAAGGAAGCAAATGAGGAGACAGATGCTTAACTAAAATGTATTGATGTGCAATTGTCAGTAAGTTGGTGGGTGCTGAATAACGCGGTTAAAATGCATCAATGAAGCCTTATTTCATCTAAAATAAAGACTATTGTAAATAGAATGGGAAAGCATGATACAAAGTAATGAAAAGCAGGTAAATGCATATGAAGCTATTGCCACCCTGTTGCATGCTGACATTTGTTTGTTTGAAACACCCACCCCTGGCAGTGGGCTCTCAAAAGAAACAAGGTCTACTGAGGAGGGTATCTCAGGAATCCAGTTTCACGTTAGGAGGCAGCTGCGTTTGGCTAGGTGGCAAATTGTGTAGGGTGTTTGGTAGTGCTAGCTGCCACCAAACTCTTCATTACAGTTTACTTGGTTAAGATAAGGCATGACACAAGAGGAGAATTGCGAGTTTGCTAGTTCTATGTTTCGTGCGTGGGTTGAGATTTACATCCTACTTAGTGTTGCTATTTCATTTCAGTTTGTATTCAAAAGCATCCAGCTTCCTATGTCTATCTTTTTTTTTTTTTCCTCCCTTTCCGCCCCCCGCCCCAGGAACAAGCCAGCTTCACATTAAAATCCAAGAAATTAACCCAAGTACCTTTTACAGTGTAATGCTGCCATATGACTATTTAGCTGTCAGCTCCTTGCAGCTTTTTTCAGAACATGGAGTCAGCCGCAAAGCATCACTCACCTGGATTCAGCAATAGCCTTCAGCTGCACCAGTAACGCTGGTGTCTTCTGTATCTCATTATCCCTTGGGCAGTAAGATAAATGCTTGTAAATAAGATATTAAATAATTTATCAAAATAATAACAATCAGCATAACTGAAGGATACACTGAGAGATCTTTACTGTGAAAGAGTAAGCATGATCTCTTTGTGGTGAATGAAAGTGATATGAAGCAAAGTCCCAGAAAAACTGGACCCAAGAGATATTCTTGAAAAGGTCATTTATAGATTTTAAATACGAGTGTTCCAATCACAAATGTTCAAATTTTTCTTTTGCTATAATGGGAAGGGAGAAAGCCTTATGGAGAATGTTTCCATTTTTCTCAAATTCGCAAATATTAACGTTGAGATTCACGCAAAAATTACACTTTTCAGTGCAAGAATCTTCTTAGAAAACCTGGAAATGCAGTTAAAGACAGCCACAAAGACATTAATTCTGGTCTAGCTGATATTCGTCATGCACATCTCCCTTGCAAGATAGAGGTATTCTGGAAGAGTTTGCTTCTACAGTTTTATTTACAGTTTTATTTTTGGCTTTTTCTGCTGCTTGAACTCCACTGATGTCTGCTCTGTAATCTTGAGGCATTTTGTGAATGCTAAAGAATTTAGCCTTGTAGCCTTATAACACAGACAGAATACAGTTTTGTTTGCAGAGTAACACAGTGGTGGCCAGCACTGGTCCCTGAGATACATTTGGATTGTGAACAGTTCAAGGTATGGTTCCCATGATGGGGTGAAGCTGCAGGAAATGCAGTCAGGCTCTCCTCACATAAAACTTTACTGGAAAATCAAATCTATGGCAAGATGAGAAAGCAAACTGGGAAAGACTGCTGGAATGAGCAGTGCTGGCATCTTGGACACATATTGCACATCCAGCTCAGCCTTCACTGTTCAGTGGAGCAGTGGCGCTCCTGGGGAGCCACCCTTACTGCTCTCCTGGGGCGTTTTTCCTTTGCTTCCTCTCCCTTTTCTCCTCTGAGATATGTGTGGGAGTTAGCTGTAGGGTTTGAGGCAGGTTTGCTGGCCTTTTTGAAGTCAATGATTTCCTAGAGGAGTGATTACTCTACTCATGCTTCCTAATTATCAAATTCATGTTCCCTTACCCTTTCTGAGTGATTTTTCATGGGATCCAAAATTCCATTTTTGAAGGCATAATGTTAATAAATACAGTAGCTAAGGACAAGAGCAGAAGGGAATTCATGTGCTTGATGATTAGAATCTGAAAAGTCCTTCTAGACTTTACATTATGAGTCTGTAATGTTATTTCTGTTGTTTGCTATTGGTGGTGGAGTTCCCATATAAAGACCTGGAGATGTTTGGATCCATCCTGCTAGACACTCTGTGTCTTTAGTCTCCTTTTCTGGAGACTTGGTTTATGTGCTCTAGCCTAAACCCAGTGTTTTTGCTAACTTATAAGGCTACATTGATACTAAAGAAGTTTAACTGCATGATGGTCTATCACAAAAGATGAGTGTGGACCGAAGCCTGGGAAATTCTTTTCCACTTCACTTTCTTGTTAGCACACCCACTTTAATGCTTCTTTGCAACCCAAGAAAAATGCTGAGGGATGTTGGTACAAATGGTAACAAAGCTCTTCAATGCCAAGGGGGTCATTCTACAGAGCTGCCATCATCTGTTTCTGAGTTTTGAACTAAGAACTGAAGAAGATTTGGTGTATGGCTTCTCTTTTCCAGTGGAAGTTGGGTGCTGTGTAACTTTGCCAAAATGCTCTCCAATGACCCTTTGTCCTAAAAAAAGAAATAAATAGTGGACTCTAACACATAAGGCAGCAAATGTTTTCCTCTCTAAATTTTTCTACAGAAACAATGTGTGTTGTAATGAAAAAGAAAGAATTTGTCTATGTGAACATTTGAATTTCTCATGAAATCTCAGATTTGTCTGAACTGGGCCTTCATGCTGGTTCATGTCCACATAACTCATCCTTTACAGTCATAGACTGATGTGACACAGGGTAATAGAAAGTGATGCATTGCCTGAATTTAAAGGAACACGGACTATTTCAGGATCGGCTGTGCAGTATGAGATCTGTATCAGATTTGAAACAAAGCTAACCAAGCAGACAGAGCAGTAAGATATCTATAGCATCCATTAATCAGTATATACTATGCTGTTGCTTGTTTCTTTTTTATTTTTTTGTTTTGACTTTTCTGTGTGTGTTCACCATCTAATGTTTTTCGCTTGATTCCTTTTAAAGCTGAGAAAAATACACAAGGTTACTCGGGAAACCATTTACAGGTCTTTTTTTCTGCTCTGTTCTTTTATTTACATGCAAGAAATCATACTTCTCTAACCCAAAATATCCCACCAGAGTAGCAGATCATCAGTATATTAACACAAACTTATAGTTGTTAAAATATGAAGGAGTCAGTGTTCTTTGTTGTTTAAGTGTCCTTTCTGTATTTGTGTACATGTACTTTCATACCTTTACCTATGATGGGATCTAATGACTGGATTGCCCACACCACAGCATTCCTACAAAACCTACCTTACCATTACTTATAGAAAGAGTGACATTTGTTTAATTTTCCTTTGGAAACACCTTGGAATCCCAGATTCAAGTTCTCACAGAAAAGCAACATAGCTCTTCATGGTTGAAAGGCATTGCGCTCTGCTGCAATGTATATTTAGATGAGATCTTAAAAACTGAGTTTTTAAATGAATTATATGCTTCTGAGGAGCTGAAGACACACTTTATGGAAGGAAAAGGTTTTGCCATATTGTCCTCAGTCTTTCTCTCTGGAGCCTACTTAAGAAAATGGACAGAAACTTAGACAACCTTTATTTGTCTTCTGAAAGAACAGCCATCAGTGCTGGTATTCTGCACGCTTTCCTCCCACAGCCAACAGCTTACTTCAGCTTTCCATCAACTTGTCCTCTTTCTCTTTTTAATCCAAGTCTAGTTGTGCTATATCCCTGTACTAGGAATATCAGTAGAAAGACTGTCTTCTGTTAGCATGGCCTTGGTAGAGAATACTTCAGTGGACCGCTTGTAGTAACAAGTGTGGCATTTTAAAACAAGTAGAGCTAGCAATTTATTTTGACTTTGGTTAACTTGTGAGCCTTTTGTTAGAATCGCCATGGAGGAGAAATATTTTTCTGATGCTTTACAAAACAGAAATATTGTCTTAAAAGATTTTGGTCGTACAGTATTTCTTCCTTACATTTAGGAAGTTCACAGCGTGCCTCCTTACTGTTCTATTACCTTCTATCGTCCCTCTCTTGGTATGGTATGTGTTCTAAAAGATTTTTCTAGGGAAGGAGTTCTTATTAGCAGTATCCTAACAATGTTAATCTTTACACATTGCTTCCATTAAAGGACTATTCAGGTTGTCCAAAGTCAAAATGTGAACTACACAATCATCAGCACAGTTTGTTTAAAAGAGCAGAACTTTTCTTTAAGTAGTCAAAATGCTGTGTATCAGAGACCTTGTATGTTAAGAACCTTTCTGCTGAGATTACTGTAACAGAGAGAGCACAATTCTTACATTTAGCACAAATTATGCATATATCAAACAAGCAAACATGTTGTGTATCTATCTTTAAGAAGGCTTTCATAGCAGTGTATTTTGTATTTCCTTAAAAAACTATAATGCTACTTTCTCCATAGTATTGCTGTAACTGTGTATGATGTAAAGTTTTAAAGCCAGACAGACACCTTCTAGCGATGAGAACTTCTGAAGCAAAGCCTGCTGAAACCATCTGAACTGCTTCAAAAAGAGCATCCTCCTCTCAGGGATCAGCTATTTTTCCCAGGTTTGAAATTCTAACCTGGTAAATAGCATCAACAGGGGACTTTCCCCCCAACTCTTTTGGAGAACCCCACAGATATGAATATCTTCAAAGGAGGATCTGTTAAAAAATGTAACAGTCTTCAAAGGGGAAACACCACCCTCAGCAATCTGAAGTTCTTTAAAGTGGGAGCCCACCAGCACTATGAATCCTCAGAGGACTAACTCCCAGAGCACTGTGAAAATTTGTAAGAGAACAAGCCCTCTCTACCAAATACCCAGTAGGCTATTATTTTCCTTTAAAAGGACTCTTACATGTGTACATTTATAATTACAGAAAGGGTCTTATTTAACCAGAGCCCTGTAGAACTCTTGTACTTTTAAAAACAAATATTGATAAAAAGTAAAGAATGACGGAGGAAAACAATTTGACTTTGCTATTTCCCTTTTGCTTCTTTTATCTATAGCTGATCTCAATATAATATACCAAAAACACTTGGCTCGTGTAGCTCTTTTGATCTCTGGAACTCAAAGTATTCTTCAAGAGTTGTGAAGAAATAGTCTCTGAGCACAGTTATCCACTTATACTGCTGGTTAACTGGGAGTCCAAATACTCTGTCAGGAAGAACATTTATCTCTTTTATACCATTGCTGGGTATTTTCTTTCAAGAA
>VXBO01009529.1:67515-80015 GCA_013400135.1 Rhinoptilus africanus
CATTGACTTCATAGGTCAAGTCCTGACCTTCCTGTGGGAAAAAATGTGTTCAGACATACAAAGCTTGAATGATATTAGTGTTTTCAGTTTTCAAAGGAATTCAGGAGACTAAAAGAGGAAATTCATCAAACTGCAAGCCCTGAAAATGCAAAAGAAGCCTGAGTTTCTGAGCATCTTTGAGCATCTCTCTCGAGCTGTTCTAATGCAGATAAGGAGTCCAGTATGAGATATGCAACAATAACTCTGCATTATCCATTTTTCTGAATATCTGAACATGTTTTTTCCGAGAAGCATGTGCAGCTGTCTATATACATTTATGTGCACGTCTGAAATGCTTTTGTTAGCATGCTGCAAATATTTTTGCAGTATCTATATAACTTACATCATCAGAAAAATTAACGGGTAAAGAAAAATGCAGTAACTGTAGCAGCTGCTTTGTTGATTTGTTAATACAGATCGTACATTATAAGGAATGGCATCTATAATGGAGAAAAGCAAAAATATAAAGACATATAGATTGGGAGATGGGAGACCAATAAAAAAGACAAAAGTGCCCTGGGCAACATCGGGTCAAGGAGGTACTAAATACTTAATCAAGCTTTAATACATTATGTCCTCTGATTCAGCTTTATGATGTTGCTCCTTTAGCTTAAATCAAATTTCTTTTTCTCTGGTTGTATCACATGTTGATTCGGAACTGGTAGGCTTTCAAAAGAGCCTTCATTTCCTAGGGTATAATCTTAGTCTCAAGTAGATAAATATTGCGGTGAGTTGTTAAGCATAAGTGGCATTCGGAAGAGATAAAAATGTTACAGGGAGGACGTTTTTCAAGGAATGGAAATGTTTCTGCACAACATCACTTTGACATCCTCTAGCAAGAGAGGAACAACAGTGTTGGGGTGGCATTCAAAAGCAAGTAAGCTACATCCTTAAAGAGCCAGGCATTTTATATGTGAAGTTTCTTCCTTTTGTGCAAGTGCTGAGCTCCTCCCTTAACTTCAGGCTTGTCACCCTCTCCTATTTAGGTGTGAAATAACATAAATAGATTTTCTATTGCTGCATGTCGACAAAAGTCAGTCTTAGTCACCCATTTAATTCACAGTGACTGAAATTCACTCTTTCAGAGAGGGGGAACATAGGCTTGCATTACCTAAAACCTTGATATGAGGGTGATTTGCACTCAGACTGCTGATCAAAGGAGATGTCCACATGTTGTTAATACATAATGAAAGAGTTGTTAATGATGTATATTTTCCATGGTTGATCCAGGATTACTTCCACCAAGGCAAATTCCAACATGCACTCTTTTCTTCAAATTCTGTCTTCCAATAGACCTAAAAGGATGAATATGTTAATATGTTAATATAAACCTCTAATTATTTTTTGTCTTAAAAATTTCTAACCTATATACCATGTACTTTATTTGTATTAAAGTGAATACGATGTTACATGTATACGTATTGTGCGTGTCCAGAGATTATTTGGGCATACTGAAAACATAGATTATATATGCTACTTTGAGAAGAGATCTGTTGTCTTCTTACCAGCTGATTCCATGATTTTGCACCAGCAGAAAACTGCTCTCAAAATGCAATCTACAGTTTCCTTTGCCTGCCCTTTCCTGTCTCAATCATTCCTTGTATTGATATTGGAAAATATGGGTACCAAGACGTGGTCTAGAATTGCTTTTCACCCGTGTCCAATTGGCAGTGTCCAATTCCATAATGGGGAGAAAAATTATTTTGGAGTTGTTGACCTAAACCTGTTTTGAACACTTCATTCAGCTCTTTAAATGTCTTTTGCTTACTTCCTGTGAATAAGTTTGTTATATAACGTATTTTTAATAAGTCGCTTCAGCAATTGCAGCTGAAGTGAATTACAGCTCTGGGCTGTAGCTCAGAGCAGCTAATTTGCAAGTCCTGTTTGAGAGACAAAACCAGTACGAACTAAGTAGAAGGGAACCTGTCATCCACAATGTATATTAAAAATATAATAAATTCANTGCTTTTGTTAGCATGCTGCAAATATTTTTGCAGTATCTATATAACTTACATCATCAGAAAAATTAACGGGTAAAGAAAAATGCAGTAACTGTAGCAGCTGCTTTGTTGATTTGTTAATACAGATCGTACATTATAAGGAATGGCATCTATAATGGAGAAAAGCAAAAATATAAAGACATATAGATTGGGAGATGGGAGACCAATAAAAAAGACACNTTTAAATAAGTTGTTATCAGATCTGTTTTATCTCAGGAATTCTTGACTTGTTTAAAAGCTTAAACTGCACATACTAAATGTTTTTTAAAAAGGTGTGTCGTTACTGTATGATTTTCATTTTCTAACATTAATTGATCCAGACTAACTGCCTTCTGCCAAATTTCAGTTTGAGAGATAGTGCCTTGTTTATTAATTAATTTACTACAAAACATCAAAAATGCCCAGCAGGCTACCAAAAGCTACGATCAATCCCATCTAATACTAGATTATGAAGCTGATTTTATTCCTCTCCCCTACCCCTCTCATCTACTATTTTTTTTTTTTTTTTGAATGAGCTGCAGTGTGGGAACCTCCTGGAACATTTCTGTATCTATGCACATGACGTGTTCCCACTTTTCACTGCATCCTCTGATCTCAGCTGCAGACTCAACCTTGTTTCAGACATACTCAGGACATCATTTTTGGAAACAACAGATGTAATACTACCATCATATATGCCATTTTGGTTTGATACCTCAGTTTTCAGTCCAGAACAAGGACTATAGCTGCTAAAGAGGAGAAGAACTCATCAGTTTATCTTCTAAGCTAAAAGTTCACTTATTGGATCCCAAAAAAAAGGTTTTTAATCTAGTTTTTAAGATCTCAAGGTAGAGAATTATTTCAAAACTGATAAAGGTGTAGTGAACACTATGTCATAATAAGCAGATTTTTATTAGTTTAGGTGCTATCTACACATTGCCTCCTAGAATATCTATCAGATGAATGAAAAACTGAGGAATTAAAGGGTTAAAATAAGATGACTGATACAGGTTTTGAGTCATGCTGAATTCTGACTGCTAAAACTTTGAATATTCTAAGTGACGGTAAAATTGACTGATAATAAAATGAGTAAGTTAGAAAAACAGAAGGAATCCTTTATATAGGTGGCTGTAGCTCAAATTAGCTGTTATGCTTTCTAGTTCAGATCTGAACTTGCTTGGACAGTGCTACTATATCCTTTCAGATGTATTACTGAAAAAATGTTGATCATACTTTTAACTAATACAGAATCCATACCTATATATAGTTCGAAGTATGATTTTACTTATTTAACCAGATAAAGATAAGAAGAATAGATGAAAACAGTGGAAAAGAGGGGAAAGGTTGTCATGACTTACAGATAAATAACCAGTAGAGCATTTAAGTGCTAAAGGTAGCTGTTTCACAAAAAACTGTATCATACAGATAAAAGTTTTGTAATCGAATTCTGAGCATGATAAAAATCGTAATACATAACTATTAGATGATCCACAGCAGGAATATACATAGAAAAACTTTTTATGTCAATGTATCTTGTCATGTTTTATTGCAATCTTAACATATGCCTTAATTTGGGTTGATCGCAATCCTTTTTAAAGGTAGCTAGTTTTTGCGTTGTTCCCTTGAATGGATGTTTTGAGATCTTGCTTATTTGATAATTAGAAATTTCCTACCAGTATTTTCTGTCTTAAAAATGTTCAAAAAAATTACTACAGAATTTTATATGATGTGTAGATTAATCTAGAATATAGCAACGCAAAAATTGCTTGATTTTCTTGGGTGAAATAGGAAAAACATTCTCTAAATTTTTTCTCTGATTGGTATAATTTTAAATTCAGAAGCACAAAATGAACCCATCCAACAGTAGATGATATGATGTGGTCAAATCTGAAAAGGTAACTCAATTCTCCATTCTGACCTATGAAACTAAATTGAATTAGGATGAACTTCAGTGGCAAAATGCTGGATACGGCTGTGTTAAATGTCCTGTTTGAAGGAGTTTACCCATGACTATTTAATGAAAAAGGAGAATCAAAACATCAGTAAATATTTTGTAAAGCTCAATAAACTTTGCTTATAAGCACTCAGAAGTGGTTTCATTTGAAATGTTCCAACAAGTCTTACAGCTGAAATACTCACCTATGAACATACACTTATATATGTATACAGAGAGGGAGACTTCACAGCACAGCTGACTTGGATGACATGGAATAGTATCTATATACACAAATATAAACCTACATGTCTGCAGTAGATCGGTTTACACGTGGCACCCAAAGCGTGCAGAGAACAGAGCGGTAAGCTGAGTGCCCATCAGTACCCTATTCATACTCGACTCACATATATTTCATCATTGTGCCTTTGACTGACTAAGCAGCACACTAGCAGCCTACCAAGTCATGCCCTAGCATGTCTTATTCTTGTCTGTATATGCAATAAATTTTGTTTTAAAAACACCTTCTATTCCAAAAAGAATGGTATAAAATGAACTCTTGCTAGAGGAAAAAATACGCCATGAACATCACTGTACACTATCTGTGGCTGTGACCCTGAGCATCTGCAGGGATATGCTCAGTTTTATTATAGTATATGTCTTATTTTTATCTTTTATTGTGACTTTTCTATCATAGCTATTCTGCGACAAAAAAGGACTTTCAAAAAAACCTGGTTTTGATGAAAAATATCTATTTCCTTCAGAAAAAAAATATCTTTTTGTGTCAGAAATTCAAATACACAAGCCCGGTACTTTAATTGTGTGACATGATTGCAATATCTTTTTGGACACTTTATTCATACTTAGGACCTCCATATCTCCACAACTCTGATGCAGAAGCTAGTTGCTCGTTTCAGCAACCTGTTAAAGAAAAAAAATCCTGCCATATCATACCTGCAGCTGTAGTGTTAGCAGGGATCTTAAGTAGTGGATGGTAATCAGATTAAGGCACCCAAAAATCCCACCTCAAGGACAAAAAGCAGCATTTCTAATTTCAGGATGGTTTGATATTTAGCTGAAAATTTTCTCTTCCCTTGTCATCTTTAAACTGAGTAAGAACATGATCCATTTGTGCAGCAGAAAGGATGGAAAAGGAAATAATTTCTTAAATAGCCTGATTACAAGTTTCCTGCTCATCTATGTTAAAGAACTTGTTTTTGTAGAGTATAAGCTGAAATTACTAGCCTAAAGACTTTGATGGACTCTGCTTTCTTTTCCACAGATCTAGAGGTATCTGTGAGTATTGTCAACAGTCTAGTTCTCCAAAGGTTTCACAGAGTGATCAGGAATTTTCTTTTAGCATTATTTGTTTGCTTCCCTTTTTCTTGGTTTTGGTTCCGCATTGGTCTTACATCAGGGCAAGCAGTGACTGTGCAGATTGCTAGTGAAGAGTAGAAAATAACTGCATTGCTGACACCAGCATCTTCCTTTAAGGAGGATCTTTAAGGAGTGAGACCAATGGCTTTAAAACATAAAACTTTGGACCTTCAGAGATCAAAGGAGTAAGTTTAAATATTCTGCACATTTAAGTCAGGTATGAAATGGACCAAGGGCAAGGTAGAAAGATTGGAGACTGCAGTTCTCCGTCTTAATTATGGTATTTAAGTGCATTCTATACCATGGCTTTATTTTTTACAAATTTTCAGATTTACAGATTTCTAAGAATTGATGTTATCAGCCTTTAGTAAACCCTCAATACATTCATGTCTCTCTCACTTATACATAATTTCTTCTTGCTAAGCCCCTTGTGTTTTATTTTAGAGTTGCCTTATTTATTGTGAGCCAATAATGCATTGAATTGTGTGTGCACTGGCATATTATCTTGTTGAATCATTCAATTAAATATGATAATGTTGAACACACTGACATAGTTAAACACTCAGGTGAATGAGCAATTCACTGTGAAGTGCAGAAATATTTAAAGTCATCTGTGTGCCTTCAAGCAATCTGTTTTATGTAAAAGAACACTTCATGATTCAGAGAACGATATATGTCTGAAAAGACAAAAATATTGCAACTTTCAAAGCATAGCTCTCATGGCTGAAAACTGTGGCTCTTTAAAAGAACCAAAACCCTCAAATAAAGGAGAGAAGTGAAGCGCAGCACTACCTCACCGTGTGAATAATAGGCACAAAAGTGAGATGTTACAGTGTACTAGAAATCATAACATGAATTAGCAACAGTAATTTGACCTATAAATATTTTCATTATGGAGTAAAGTTACACTAGATCTATCTGACATGACCCTACCTTTCTGGAGAATACCCCACTGCAGAGGTCTGAGAGGTTTTCTCTGAGATAATGTAAAATAAATATGTCCCTGGGTGACCAACCTGATTCTCCGTTGAAGACTGCACTCGTGAAACTTAATGAGAAACTAGTGTTACACGCTCAGTACATGGAGTTTCAAATGCTTATAACTAAATCACATCAAAACCAATTTTCTCCAGAACACTCAAAAGCACTTCTCCTTAGTGTTGTTTTCCTGACAAATTTAAAGTTTCATCCCCCAGCTGTTTTGGCTGTAGAGTGATTATAAAAAAAAATGTCATGGTAATTGTTTACTGTCAAGAGTGTCTTTTCTCAGTTTTTACGTGCTTGAAAAACCTAACATTTTTTCTCCTTCAAACTTTAGAGAAGATGACAAAAACTACAGGCAGTCAAACAAATAAAACAAAAAATCTGGAAAAAAAAGTTACATACATACTGTCCAAAAGTAAAAGTTTGAAAATTTCAGCCTGAGTTGAAAGGTTCAAGAATTATTGAATACTGATGTCATCAGGTTAGAATACAAACTATTATTCAATTTGATACTCAGCTATTACTTCTATTGCTATTGATTATTTTACCACTGTAGGAGTGCTGGATGGAATTCAATTGGCAGAGGGTCACAAGGCATTCCAGTTGGAATGAAACCAAAACCACTGGCTCCCCGATTTTATTAACAAAGGGTAAGATATCCCAAGGAGTTTGCAAAGACCCCATTGAAAAATAGGACTCAGGTTTTACTT
This sequence comes from Rhinoptilus africanus, assembly GCA_013400135.1. Classification (NCBI taxonomy): domain Eukaryota; kingdom Metazoa; phylum Chordata; class Aves; order Charadriiformes; family Glareolidae; genus Rhinoptilus; species Rhinoptilus africanus. The sequence goes on from VXBO01009529.1 coordinate 74,538, forward strand.
TTACTTAAAACTGTGGGAAAAAAAATATTCAAATTTCACTCTCAAAAAGGATTTACTTAATGGTACAAGGTCCATGATTATTTTATGGCTTTTCAGAGAAGCAAAGGAAATCTGTAGTTTTAACATAAAATATGAAAGGAAACACGATGTTACTGACTACCTATTGCTGAAATGCTTTATCCAAGTCTTGTATTCGAAATGAATCCTCCATTGAGGTAGGAGCCTATTCGAATAACTTCAGTCAAGGTGAAAGCTTTAAGCTGTTAGCCATCTCATGTTTGCCATATCACGTCACTTTTCCTCTAGAGGACATTTTCCAACATCTTAGATATAGGGCAAGATATCTTCATGTTCATCCAGCATTTCCAGGCAAACTCATGAAAAAGAGAAAGAATTTGGTCTTAGCACATAGTTTCTAAGCCTCTAAAAGCAGATGCATTTATTTTCCTAACCTTTTTGTGTTTGAAATGGAAAACTACTTTTCTGCTACTATAATATAATCCACTTTTTGACCATTTGGCCGTATATTAACATTTCTGTGACACTGAAGGCCTTTCTCCACTCCTTATTCAACAGCCCTTGTTCCTATACAATCTTTCTTAGTAATGCGAAACCTGGAAGGAACTTCAGGCTAAGCATCTGCACTTGCTTTAATTTGAAGGTTATACTAATCCCTGAGAATACGTTGACATCATTCACCTCAGATGTAAGCCCTGCATAAGTACAATGGAAAAAGGTTTCACATAAATACATGCTGAAAAGAGAAAACAATTCTCAAAACAATCTTGGGAAGGGGATGTTTTGTTGAGGTGTTGTGGAAAAAAAGAAAGAAAGAAAGAAGTGAGTTAACTGAAAGAGTACACAATGAAATGATTCATACAATACAGAGTATGTCAACAAAGACTGTGCTTGTAAAATTAAAAGCTATTTCAATTCATGTTTACTTAACTAAGACTATGCACAACATGTACCAGTAAAACCCTTACTACTGTGGTTTACAATTTGTAATATCATAATGCTAAGGAGTCCCAGTCACAGAGTAAAACACCATTGTGCATCATGTTGTGCAGCCAGAGAAAGAAAACGTATTTTAACACTGCCTCTGATAAATTATATTCTTGAAGTATGGATAGATACCAACCAATTAAAGTACTCACACTTTTAGGAGAGGTGTGTTAAACAGTTACCTCAAACAGAAACCCAGGAATTATTATATTCAGTCAAACCAAGAGTCCACTAGTTTGTTTCTGAGAATAGCACTACGTGTCCTAACAAACGGTATAAGAAACAAAAGAAAGTCCTCCCATTCTCGTGATGAAATCAGTAACTAGGCATTGTTTCCTGTATAGTCATATTACTTCTATATTTATTTCTTCTGACATCCTCTCAATCATTTGACATTAGCATATTCAGTTCTGTGTTGTTACTTTACCCATTACTGCTTTTTCACTGTTATTTGTTTATATGTCTAACACGCATGCTTATTATCTTTGGCTTCAATGACTGTGAGCACTGAGATTCCCATGTCCTATGTGAGGCCCTATGCCCTAGGAAAGGGTTGAAGAGGTTATGCAGACGAATGAACAAGAGCCACAGAGAGAGATTTTAATTGATGGGGCTTAATTTCATTAACTGACTACTTAAGGAAGGGTGTAACAAGCTACAACTAATGGCAGTATGCCAAGCATTTGTTTAGAGTCTGGTGCTAAGTTAGAGGTTCCTACCTTGGTGGACTTGCGATCAGTCTCTGTGAGCTACCCCTTTGGTTTCCAGTTTCAATTTGCGTTCTTGTACCATCTCCTCATAGAAGAATGTTACCATGGGTGGATTCCACATCTTTTTTCCATGCCACTTCAGACCAGGTAGCAGTGATAGAGAAGGACCTAAATTAATGATCAGGCAGACCTATAGCACCACGTAGGAGTTAAAGAATAAGAGAGAAATTATATTGTGACATTTTTTATTTCTTAATCACAAGAGTTATGCAACTACTTCAAAATATTTCAGCCATTTACAGAAGTGTGTGCCGTTTTGGGCCTCACAGCACAGGAGAGAAATCATTCAGATGCTGAAGCATTTGCCCATTCAGGAAGACTGAGGGAGCTTCACTTGCACAGTGTGGGGAAGAGGTAGCTTCAACAGCCCTATCAGCAGCCCCCAGTGTATCTGTGGGATGGTCATTAAGAAGATTGAGCCAGGCTCTTCACAGCAGCACACTGGTTGGGAGAGGCAAGGGCTTAAACTGAAATAAGAGAGTAGATAAGGAAAAACTTTTTCACCATGAAAACAGTAAAGTAATAGCATAGGCTACCCAGAGAGGCAAGTTCCAGCCTTGGAGGTTTTCACGACCTGCTGGGACACAGTCCTGAACAACCTGCCCTGACATCAGAATTGACCCTTCTGTGAGCTGAAGGTTGGGTTAGAGACATCCTGAGATCTCTTCCAACCTAAATTTCCCTATCATGCTATTAACCTAAAGGAGGACACCTTTGAAGCATGTGTTACCATGGGCCCAACACAGATCTTATTCAATATTTGACCCTAGAGAGCCAAACAGCATAGCATAACAATTGGAAGTAGGAAAATCAGGCTAAACCTTATTATATTTGTTATTTTATGTTTTTAATAACGACACTTCATAAAGGAGTTGTGCTAGGGATAGGGACAGGATAGACAGAACACAGCTACGTTGTATTCCTTCAGGGCATTTAAATGTGCTTGTAGATGCAGCAGCTTCTTTGGAGCTAGCTCTGTTGTCTTTGATGCAGTGCTCCATTAGTCAGTGTAGGCACATATAAAAAAAATGTGGAAATTTCTGTAGGCCTAAATGCCTATTAGTCACCTAGTGCTCTTTGAATTTCAAGCAGGGAGGTACCCAGATGAGATTTATGCCCTCAAAAATCTACATCTTGGCCTTCTGAGAAGCTGAGATAACTGGTCTTATGCTTCCAAGGCATTTAGACAATCATGAGAACATTATCATTAGGCTTTATGAAAACAAGTTTTTACAGTACTTTAAAATTAAACGTATTGCATTGTAAGTTTAGCAAACAAGATGATGAGGAAGGACATAAAATCATAAATGAAAAAAAAGAGACTATTTTAAGTTCATGATGAATTTTAAAATGAAAGAAAGCATTGTATTCCATTTTCAGTGCCAGTAATATATTTTTGGTGCTGTGGAATATTGCATAAAATGTGTTTTCAGGAATGGTTATTTGGACTTGATCTTCCTCACAGGAACTTCAGAAAGGACCCACTTCCTGCCTGATGATGGTTAGCACAGAATATAGTTTGCTGTTTGATGAGGGACTATTATTGCAGTTTTACAGACTGTTTTTTTTCAGTCTATTGCAAGCAACAATTGTCTGTCAAAACCCAAGACAGATGTAACATAGAAGGACCCAGAATTAACTCCAACAGCTATGCAAATATACTTTGATAGAAAACAGTTTTCATCTTCTTTTGTCTTGTTTTTCTCTTCCCTTTTTTCTTTACTCCATGCTGAAGTCTTGGCTCATGGATAGCTAGATGCAAAATGAGACTGACATGTTGGACACATGGATATCAAGGATGTGGTTTCCCTAGCAACAGTAACCACATAAAAGGTCTCAGAACTTACTCATGGGACATTTCAGTTTTTCACATAAAATGAATAGTGGTGGTGAATATGATTGGTTCAATAGAAGTACAGTGAAAGTATCACAAAAGTGTAACTTAATAAAGTATTAGACTCTTCTATTTTCTGAAACCAGATACTACACAAGAGTGTTGTCCTTATCTCATGGAGAAGAAAATCTTGAGGACATGAGAGGCATTAAATCCATCAGAATTTTGCTGCTTAGAGAAGTTTGCAATTATTTAGCATTAGATTTAGCTAGAATTACAAACTGATGATCTATGTCAGCAAGAAGTGAAACAGCATTAAAATCTACATGTAATCAGACTGACTCAAGTTAAAGCACAGCACAAAAGATACATGTCTCTCAAAATATTGGTCTAGAATTGTTCCTGGTTTTTGCAGCATTATCTTTACTTCATCTATAAATAGAGCAAATGGACTTGCTAAAAACAAAGCTGTTGATAGAAGGGTAATGCAGTAAAGAGCAGGAGTATAGTTATGGATTGAGAACTGGCATGGTGAGGAAAGTCTGGAAGAAAAGGCATTTTAATTATGTGATATAACACTGAAAAAACCTGTAGAGGTCATTGAGAAAACCAGGACCACACTGCAGAAAGGCAAGAGGATGTGTTATGAGCATATATTTTTTTTCTGGTCTGCCACGGTGTACCTTCAGTGGCTTGCATTGTCTCATTTCCCATATTGTGCCTAATACATGTGTATCTCAAGAAGATACTGTGACTTCCAGGAAGTCTGAAGAGCAGAACGCTTTTAATGCATTCTTTGACCTTTGGTTTTGGTTTTGTGGCAGCAGAACAGACTGAAGAGGAATACGACTAAAATATTGCTGTTATTCTGAACAGAAAGTTGAATTATTTTCTCTTGGCATTCACTTAGATCAAGCAGGATGTTGCAAGCAGCGTAAGGATGTAGGCCGGGGGAAACTGCACTTAAATCTGGAGATGCCAGGAGATGAATTTATGTAAAAAGGATAAAGCTCTAGCTGCCAATTACTCTATGAACAGAGAGCATTTAAAATATTAGTCTGTCTGCATGGGTGGAAGAATCTTTTTAGTACACAGGGTGAGTCTTGTAGCAATGGATGAGTGGTTCAAAACAAAGAAAACCTCCTTGAACAATTGAGGGATGAGAAGCAGAAGGAAGCCTTCTTTGAGACAAGAAAGTTTTGAACACCATGTGGAGCATCCTGTGGAGACTCAATTTACCCACTTTTGTCCTCAAAGGATGTGTTCTTCTCAGGGCCAAGATAATCTCTTGCAGTTCAGCTATTCTAATCTTGTCTAGTCAAATGACTTAAAATATAACTATGGTACTTTTGGAGCAAATAATGTAAATAGCAATAATAACAGCTCTTATCTAACTGCTCATATAGTACTTTGTGAAAGGAACCAGTCTCATCATCTATATCAACAGATGCAGAAGGGCATAGAAGAGTTGACTTGCTCAAGGGGAGCTACAAGGCCGGCTGCAAAGCAAAGACTAGAATCAAGGTCTTCAGAGCTTATCACTTCTACTATATCCACTGGAAGCTGTGGCTCCTGAGGAAATGCGGAAAAAGCTGAACATTTCCCTCCTGCACGCCACCTCCTCTCCCATCATGTTTTCAGGGTTCTTAGAGTCAGGCCATCCATAATTTAGAGTTACAATCCTGTCAATTACAGTGAGAATTTATGTTCTAATCTAGGGCCAGCATCTACTTATTCTGTGTAATGATGACTACCGCCTTATTCAGACTGTGCTGACCAACCTTTGCACTAAGCAGCAGCAGGAAGGACTTTGGACTTTGGATGGCTGGCACAGGAAGATTTTAGAAATGTCTAGAGAGGGTATTTTTA
>VXBO01009529.1:83231-265571 GCA_013400135.1 Rhinoptilus africanus
AAAAAAAGAGTTAATGGGTTTTGTGCTCGGAGGTTTTCACATGTGTCTGAACATTGGAGATTTTCACGTGTCTGAACATGATACAACTGTGGGAATGGATCCAAAGTGTGTGTGAAAGTTTAATGTAAAATATTCACACAAAGTTGAGAATTGATTGAAAATCAAAACCTATTGTGTTATCAAATGTGTTCCCAATATAGTCAAAGGACAGAGAAGCTGTTTTGTATGTCTGTCTGTTTGCCAAATATTCTGGTTTGCAATTGTGCTTCTCCTTAATAACCAGGCGGGATTGTCAAGAAATCCATATTTTTTTCTCTGCATTACTGTCAATTATTACAGGAGGACTCACCATAAGTACGTTTTCACCTTTCTGGTAGTGGATACTGCCAGAAATTACTAACTTTGCTGTGTTGGGCAGGACAGGAAATTAATGTAATTTGGATACAGCAGCATAATGGAAACATTGTGGCTTGGTGTTGATGTTTATTTTAAATGTCTGTGCTGATGTGAGGATAAGTGATGGGAACAGATCTTGAAACCTTCTCAGCTAATGTGTCCTGATCCAGGCTGCTGTGATCTGGGCAGGGACTTAAGTGATGTTCTCTCCCCTGTACTTTCAACTTAGTGCAGCATATTTAAAACACTGAGTATTATTCTTCATTTGGTAATTGCAGGGCATTAATGTGTATGTAATTTCAATAATTTAACTTGAATTGGATGACTCTTACTGTTTGATTAGTTTAGCTTTTAGAAGTGTATGTGATTATGACCTGAAAGGCAGATTAATAGCTGGATTATGGTCTTATAGATCATACAATTCATTATATTCACACTGATCAATATCTGGCACCCATTACTACAACGCCAGTATATATGTTTCATTCATTCAGATAGGCAGATCTATATTTTTGTTACTTTGCTTTTCAACCTATATCATGAGCAAAAGGCTTTCTAGGGTCTCTAAACTACAGCTCTCCTTATTTCATTGATGTGAGAGGATTCAGCATTTCTGAAATCAGACATTTATAAGCTTTAGTTATAAAGTCTATATTCCAAGGCTCAGAAGAAGCCATTACTTGCTAAAAGGTTTTCAAACTCCTGTTGACTATTGCTACCAAACTCTTCTTCAAATATATATGAAGAGATTACTGTGCAGATGTTTATTATCAGGTAACGGTTTGAGCAGCAAGGGCTCAAATAAGTTGAAAGTGAGGATCGTGCTGTCAAAGACTCTCTTTTATGTAGATGGAGCACCAACAGGGCACACAGAAGAAATCATTAACTGCCTGGGCTACTGAGCAAAGTCCTGACGCTGGGATGAAGCTGGGAAATGAGGTAGGGACCCTGGGAGAGATGATCCATAAACACATGGTTGGCTGATAACCTACCAAAAGTGTGCCTAACCTCACTTGGGACTGCAAACTATTTTTTTATATGATTAAGCAAGACTTTGAATAACTAATATATACATGTGAGCATATATTTCTATCTATATATACATATTTGTATAAAACAAAGTTATTTGCTCAGATCCATCCCCTGTGTACTAAGTGGGAAGACTCTGGATGCTCAGATAGAATAAACAATGGGAAGAAAAATCTGGGTAAGGAATTAAATAAAATTGTGAGACCCATACCCCCATCAGTTGCCTTGACTTATTTGCATAGCACCATATACCTGTGCAGCATTGAGCAATGGGAGAATTTGTTGAACAAGATGGTGTCCCTGCCCCGGAGAGATTACATTTGTAACAGTCAAACAGTCTGACGCAGAACAAGCACCTAGAGAGGTTTATGGCTTTTTATTATAACACAGGTGGCTGCATCACCAGATGTACTCTGCAGAATTACTTTTCTTATTATCATAACTTTGGTTCGAATTGAAAACTCATTGTTGTAACAATCTCTCACTTTTAAATGGAACAAGCTATTGTTCGAAATTAATGTTAACCTCAGAGATGCCGAGCATGCTGAATTTCATGAGACTTCCTTTAAGACTCTCTTTTCTCTGCATGAGTTTTAAACTTGACCTCAAAGAGCTATTTTAATAAGAGGAGGACTATATTATCTTCAAATTTTCTAGAGTCTGGATTTCGCTAATCCTGACTTCAGACATCAAAGAGCAAGGATATTTTAGATTCCCCAAGGAACTCATTTAATTGTGTAAGTATCTATAAGGTATAGCTTTTCTTTTTGTTACTGTTCTTTTTTTCCTTCTCAGCCCAGAAATGTTCTGTTCTGAAATTTTGAAAAAATATATTAAAAAAATATATCATTCTACAGACTTCAAAAATACAGTGTTGTGAATCAAAGAATCCCTTTGGTTTGCTTAAGAAAAAAATTATGAAGATGTTTTCTGAACTGAATCAAGGTTTCTACAACACAGCTGAAGACAGCTGGTGCGCTAAAAGGAACTCTCCACCTGTCCACTGTTCTTTCAGTAAGAATCCACCTTCCTCAAGCAACCTGTTCTTTTGAATACCTCAACCTTTTCTCAAATCTTTTCACGTGGACAGCTTGAAAAACTGAACACATCCTTGCAATCCGGACAGTATTTTTGCACACAGGAAAATGGAAATACCAAACGATTTTGACACTGAATCCAGTTCCAAGAGAAATTCCAGTACCTCTTTTAGAGAAGCATGACCTTTAATGAAGGAATCGTCTCATTTCTGTGAAAGGCTTCCTGTCCTACCCCATTTCTGTCAGTGGGCCAAAGAGTTGGATCCATTCATGAATGATTTGCTTTTGGGACAGCTCTCTGTTGCTTCTCTCACTACAAAATTAGAGCATTCAGCTCTAGCTGTCTGATGTCATCTAAGTATAAAACAGACAATACATATTTTTGAGGCACCACGATTCATTTTAGTTTTGCGAGTTTTACAGAACAGATGACTCACAAGAGAAAAAATAAGTATATGAACCATTGCTGAATGGCAACTATTTTGTTTAATGAGTGAAGTATCTTGCAATTTTCAGAATATTTTACAATATACAACAGGAAATATCTTGCTGAACTCCTGGCATTTATTTACCAACTTGTTGAAGTTACCAAATACTGCAGTACTACTTCAGGTGCACACACCTGTGGAAATCACAGGGGTTTCAGTGACTGTTTCAAGAAATGCCCATGAGAGTCCTGCTAGTGAAGCTGGGGTATTCATGTTATAATGGCTCCTGTTATAGTAGCTATGCCTAAAGCTCAGAAAGTCTGCAGAATTTATTTTGATGATTAACCAGTCAGTCTTCAGAACAAAGGATTTTGGATTAGACTTTGGATACATTCTTATATGATTTTTTTTTCTGTTTTTTTCCTGTTAATTAGAAATTTCTACCCTTCCTGAAATTTGCAAAATGATACTACAAAATAAACACTACAAGATAATACTAAAACCATTCTGGGTAAATAATAATATTACTAAATAGTAATACTAAACAAGAGTAACTTGAAATACTAAAAGATGGTTGATTTTGTAGCACTTTTCAGCAATACAGTGAGGTGTTATGTTTGTGTCTTTCCATACTGCCTTCTTCCTAACACTTGCCCAAAACATAAGAAAAAAATGTAAATAAGGGAGAAAAGACTAATTCATTTTGACCTTAAAAGAACAGTGATTTGAGCAAACATTCAAGTGAGTTCTTCCTTTTTTCACAGTGCTTTCTTCACCTTCTATTGAAAATACTCACTTTTGAAGAAGTCACAATTAAAGGGATGTTACAGCAGTAAAGTAGTCCTTGTACATTTTCAGACACCTCCTGGTTTGTGTCAGAAATAAATGGTTAGTTTGCAGCTTCATAAATTAGTTACATTGAACAATTTCCACCACTGCAACTTGTGCTGTGAGGAATGCAGTGACAGATAGATTCTGTGCTGTGTTTGCCTATGAGATGATTTTCTTGAAGTCTCATAATGAGTTGTATTTGGCAGGATTAATGAGTATTATAATGGCAAATGGATGTTTGCAGCTCTGTTGTGTTCCATCACACAGTAACATGGGGTTTCTGGTCCCTTGGAGGCCATAATTGGTGGCATTAATGCAGTTTTTAATTATGCTTCTTGAAAAAATGAATTGGAACCAAAACAAAAGCTAAGTGATCATCTCTCTGTAGTGCTGTGTGGTGTAAACACAGGACCATTGCTGTCTCTGATATCCGTGTTTTGAATTAGGCTGATGGGAGAGGAAATGTACAGGATATTTGGCTGAAACTTGATTTGGGAATATTTGTATTTTTACATTGTTAAATAGCTTTTTAATTATAAGATGCAGGGGGTATTTTTCCCCAGAGAGATTGCTCAAAATAGCATGGTGTGTGCTGAACTGCTTGCATAGTAGATTTTTATTATTCCAAATGTAGCTCTGTAGCCACAGTGAGTGTCTTTAGGTTTTCATTTATTTAATGAGAGAGAGGGTGTGATTCCTCCTCACTTTCCCAGAATGCCCACACATGAAAGCATTTTGACTAGTGCTGAGTCAGTGCCTATAACCATGTACCATGTGATAGGCTGGATTTAGTGTCCATGCACTAGTGGCCAACACTTTTCTTAGTGCACTGGCTCAACACCTTCCACAAGCAAGACTCCCAAAACCAAAGACGCACTTACCTATGTAAGATTGAAAAAAATCTAAAGGTTTTTTTTGAAAAAATTGATTCCTAAGGAAATTATATCAGAAAAGAATCAAATGTAAAAGCTATTTGAAAGGAATGTTTCATTAAAAAAGAAAGCAAAATTGTAATTTCTATGTTGCCATTGCCATGGTATCTGGTGGTTCTTGTAAGAGTAATGTCATTACTCTTTCGTTCTCACAGAACTATGGATAAATCAAAAGGTAAAGCAGAAAGGCTTAATTAAATGGTTAATTAAATAGTTACAGGATATTTATTTAATAATCTATCTGCTTCACTGCAGTGCTTTTTAACATTTACCTCCAACAGACCGCAGTATTACAGAAGAGATAATGTAACTAGAATAGGTATTTCTTACGTGCTATGTTAAATTGGGATTAACTACTGATCCAGGCATCTCTTTTTTATATCAGCTTTGCTGAACGTAACTCACTTTTGATCTCACTAGGTTTCCATTAAATCTACAATATATCAATAGAGATATATACATCATTTGTGTGGGTCCTTATCACTATATATTGTTCCTGAAGTACTAGAATGCGTAAGGCAGAAGTCTGTGCATGAACGCCAGGCTTCCAAATGTTTATCCTACTGTCTGTGACGAGACCTTTTAAAATCATACTCTCTTGATAAGGAAGATGTGGGATCAACCTCAGGTACATATATTAATTCCTTTGTGATAAAGCGATCATAGCTGGAAAATCAGTTTTTCTTATCTTTTTGGTTTTTTAATTTTTGAAGCAGTGTATGTCAGTGCACATTGTAATGAAACCAGATGAAAATATATTCCAGATGACAGACAGTCTCTGGAAGAACTTCAAATGTTGTATTTCTGTCAAATGAATTTACTAGATCTCTGTTGAATGTATAATGGGAACTCACACACCTACACTTGCAAAAATCTACAAATAAATACCTAAATTTAAGTTTCCTAATCTCTAACTCATTCTAAGTAAAATTTACCCGCTAACATCTGACTTGCAAAACTACCAGTTTCTTGACTGACAGACAGGCTGAGAGAAATCTGAATTCTTATTACTTATTATTTGTATCATCACAAGTGGAAACCCTCATCTTTGTGCTGTGCAAGGTTCAAATAAGAAATAAAGCATACAACATGCAATGAGGAATATGGAATGCATAATAGAGGACAATGACCAAACAGTGAAATAACATAGGACTTCATGATCGTGTGAAGCTAAGCAACCTACTCTGGATTTAACATGAGCTCTTTAAAAATTCTATATTGGTACTCACTTTAAGGCATCAAGCAAATAAATGAGTTTGTAAAATCTACTGCAAGTAAACAATCTATTGTAGCAATTTGGGGTTTGCTGATGGATGTGAGGTGTCCTCCCACATCCTACTGCTCTTAACAAGAAGGTCCCTAGCCTGTGTGTGAAGAAGGAAATATCTTCCCCAAACCAGCCTATGGCCACAACAGTCACCACACTTGTCCCTGTGCTTTGAAAGGAGATGCTTTTCAACCCTAAAAATTTGGTGAGGTGAGTCCTTAAAACACCACTCTGTTTGACTTCCTCTGAGGAGACTGAATACTCCCGGTACACCCATCTTCACACTTATGTTCCTATTTCTTCTTAAATTCATAATTTCTTCTTAAATTCAAACATGGTTAATGGAAAAAATATGAACTTCATGCCATGAGATTAAAAGCAAATTCAGAAGCAGTAAATAAAAAGTTAAATAGCTTCTTAGAGTAATGGTGCCTGGGAGCAAACCTCCCAGCAGCAGCCCTCCTACCCTGCACAGGCCTCAGGGAAAGTTACCTTCTCCTCCTTTCACCATCTCCTTCTTCCTTTTATTTCAGAGCCTCTTCCTCTCCTTTATCCAGTAGCAATACAGCTTTGCTGACCTGTGCTTCTGGCCTGTCACATCTATTTTTTCACACTTTCCAACACTGTGTGGGTTCCTCTCAACTCCTCCGCCTTTTGGAGTGGTATTCTCAGAAATAAATGCAAATGCACTCAATGAACCTTTTTACTGCTAAAACAAGGATGTCACTCTAAAATGATGGGTGAAGCAAGATAACAGCCACTCGATTTCCTTGATTGACAAAAATGTCTGACTCCCGAGGAATGTGTCTCAGCCCCCTCAGGTAGGATAAAGTCTCTTTTCTCCAGAGCAGTACATAGAGGTGGATGATGCCTGATCCTTGCAGACTTTCTTCAATTACTGCATGCAGCACAATATTTATGTTTTTTGAAACACTGAGGGAAAAACATGTTTTCACCTTTTCTCTTTCTCATTCTTATTCCTCCTCCCTTTCCCCTTTTGGATGGGACAATTGGGCAATGAAAGCTGCTACCTGCTGCCTGCTGATCCATGAGCGGACAAAACTGCAGAGTCATGAGCTTAAGCCAGTCACTTTTTCTGTTTTCCCAAAATGTTAATTTAAAATAAGTTGATGTAGAATATCCTATGCTTAATCACAAATACTGCATTAAGTATAAGCCATTTAATATTAATGAAGCAGTGTAGTCCAAAAAGCAGCACTGACCTTCAGCATCTTTTATAATAAACTCTGGCTCCTGCCTCCACGAGTTTGCAGCCTAAGAGATGCTTAAGGTTTGGTTTGAATACCGTCCCAAAGGATAAAAGCAAACAGGTACCTCTTGTAATACAACCCTCTACTCCAAATGCACCTAGCCTTTTCTCAAAGGTCTTCCTAGACCCCAGCCTGCTGTCCCAAAAGGCTATTTTCACTTCCACTATTGCCAGGGTGGACCTAATGAGCCATACCAGCTGCATAAGTCACCACAAAACCACTATCAGCTCTTTTTTTCTGTCTGTGCTAACTCCTCGTACAAAAATAGGCTGGCAGAAGAAACTCACTCTCCTTTTACATTTAATGATACTGTAAAACGCTGAAAGAAGATAAGGTGTCCTGGGTTATAAAAGTGATCAATAGTAAGCAATCAGGAGGCCAAAGCTCTTAATGTTTATTTTACAGGATAAGAAGTTATAGGGAATGCTAGCTAGCTGGATAAAAGCACAATCTAGCTGTCAGGCCGTTATGCAGCAGTTAATTCATCCCAGAACTGGATTAACTTTGAAAATGAAAAAGTTGCTTCTCTAGTCATGGAGGATGGTTTGTAGGCCCCCATAAATCAGGCAGAAAGCTGCTGAGGGTGGAGAGGCTTATGTATATGAAGTCTCAACCTCGTGAGGCTTGTACCTGCTTATCAGAAAAAGAAAAAAAATCTGAAGTTGAATAAGTCACCTACATGCAGAAACAAAATATATGATCTTATGCACTGCGGATAAACAGAATCTCTGGGAAAGAAGTGTTCAGTATATGGAAAAAAATACATATCAAAATGAAAAATATTATCAGACATTGGAAAGGGGACTGCAGCAGGATTTCTTTTAAACATAAAGCAACATTAGGTCTCTGGCAAAAAGACCTAACTTTAATTACCAATGCCCTCGTCGGTCTGTTCAGTGTCAGCTTTACTATGCATAATGGAGTCAAATCTCTACACATCTTTTTTTTTCAGTGAGTTGATTCCATTGTGTATATTTGAGCAAAATCAACCGCATATTTTTTACAGTGGGCTGGATCTGTGTGGTCTTTACTCTCTCATCAGGAAATAAATCTCACATAATATCAGTAGAGCAGTCTACAGTAGAACCAGTCACCTCCCATTTGCATTAACATTGCTTGTTTATTTTATCCAAAGCCTTTTGCACATTTAGCATATTTTAAAGTATATGTCAGCCATATTATAACGTTTTCCCTCTACACAAGTACCACAGATATAAATCCTTTATATGCTTGCTATGAACTCACTTATAAATGCCCATTGAAAATGTCCATTTAAATGATGGTAACGATAGTGGAGTCTAATATGCAGGAAGATTTTCTTATTATCTTATTTTGAGAGTATTTTATTAATAACATTGATATAAAAGATAAGAACATTTTACCTCCATAAATTTGTATGTGCAATTTGTTCTTTTCACTGCACAAACATATTTAGGATGCCACTCAGTAGTACTGATTGAATATTTATTTAAACAAATATCAGTATTACCCAACTAGCTGGAAAATCCATGAGTTTGGTTTTGATAGCAGAGCATTTCTCAAAAATTTATGTGTGCATGCAAATGTTGGTGCTTTGGATATAGGCTAAAGTATTTGCTTTATATGTATTATTTTGTTTGAATACAAGAAAGCTGGTTTGATTTGTATGTTTCCCCCTTATAGAATTGTTCCAAGGCTCTGTCAGAGATCACGTAGAGTAATTTTTCCCATCAATCTTTGCTGTGCAGCCATGCACGAATGCAGTAGGAAAAAGGGGGCAGAAATCAAATCACTTAATTGCAGCATTTTTCATCTACATCTTTTGTTTTATGGTGGTAAAGGCCCTGAAGTAGCCTACCATGATTCATGGCTGTCACTGCTGCCGTTAGCAGTTCAATCTTTCATTCCAGGCATTTTGGTACTGAAAGTACCTACACAATTACTTTGATGAATATGACTTGTTTGTTTTTTCCCCATTTTTAGCAGAGAGTGGTTGTGCTTAATACAGACATTTAAATAAGATAGTATTCATGCCTACTGCATCTGCACTGTTTCCAAAGTTGTGTATCCAGTTTATGAATATGAGCATTTTGCCAAAGGAATTTAAGTTTGCTAAACTTACTGTTTTTATTAACCCCTCCTGTTCTTAAGTTTGTGTCATTGAAAAATAATTAATGTTCATTCCATGCCAAAGGAAAAATCACCTCTGCTCTGACACTGTGAAAACTTCTTTTAAACCTTAGTATTGTAATTTTTTGGGGAGGGTAGCATGGCAAAACCAGTGAAGCAAAACACATATTGCTGGTCAGAAACAAAAGAGGTTTGTCTTTTGTGGTTTGTGGATGTATCATAGAAGCAACTAGTAATGTATACATATTAGGAGAAGCCTCAGTGATGGCATCAAATATTCTGGGCTGTACAAATGAATGAGGATTTCATAAAGGTGTTTTGTTGTTTTTTTTTAACTCCGTACAGTCAGCAAAAAATACACCTTCTTTGACACAGGAAGGGGACATGCTTTGGGGTTTTATTATCACATTCTAAATAAAATTCCTAGCATAAATTTTGGCATGGAAATCCACTGAGAAGATAGATGCCCATCTTTTAGGATAAAATATAATACTTTTTGGTGTGGAAACAGTTATTTGTAGGGATTGTCAAACAAAAGAAGTCTGGCCTTCATCAAAAATGGTAATTTCAATTCATTAGCAGTAGCTCTGTGCCCTGTCTTATATTACAAATGCAGGGCTCTATTTTATTTTCATTCCTATTACTTTATTTTATCATACTGTTTTCCTTTAATTACCAGTATGAAGATATTTATGCTTAAAAGCCACATAGTCAGGTAGAAGTCAGGGGATACCTACATTGCATAGTGGTAATACTGGTCAATGTACTCAGCAGTTTGGTGCTGCAATTACGTGGAATACGCTTTTTAAAAGGCCAACGTTAGACCCAGGCTCCAAAGCATCTTAAACTTAAATTTTAAGACCTCTTATAATGAAATAAGAAACATAAATCATGAAACTAAATCTGGTAACTAAAACTCAAAAAGGGAATTAAAAAAAAAATATTTTATGATAACCGGGATCCACAAGCTGCTGTACAATTTGCCAGCCCCAGACCTGTGGGGTGAAAATACAGCAGGACAAAGGTGCACTGGAAGTTGCCTCTTTCAAGATGACTATCAGAAAGGGCTATTCAGTTTCACCAACACTGTTATAGAGGCTTAATTGCACCAGGGTGCAACAGTAAAATTGAGCAAGTCCACAAGTGCTCATGGGAACAGCTTAAGTATTTACCATTGAGTATGCAAAATTCAGTTAAAAAGTTTGTGATTTCCTGCTGAAACAACAGGGGATGAAAATGGTAGGTGAATGCAAATCTCTGAGAATTACAACTTTGGGGCATAGAAGAAATGACACTTCAGATTACCCAGGCAATGGCACTATCCCTCAAAGCTACCCAAGGCACCCATGCACCCTCTGAGTTGGCACCTTGGAAAGCGTATCCTGCTTTGGAGGTGATTTCACTTTCTACTTTCTTATGTCATAGAATCATAGAATTGTTTAGGTTGTAAAAAACCTTTAAGATCATCAAGTCCAACCACTAACCTAGCACTGCCAAGTTGACCACTAAACCATGTTCCTCAGTAGCACATCTATAGGTCTTTTAAATACTTCCTGGGGTGATGACTCAATCACTTCCCTGGGCAGCCTGTTCCAATTCTTGACAACCCTTTTGTCAAAGAAATTTTTCATAATATCCAATCTAAGCCTTCCCTGGTGTAACTTGAGGCTGTTTCCTCTTGTCCTATCGCTTGTGATACCCACCTGGATAAGTTACTATAGTGAAATGCAACTGTGGCAAAATACTGAAATGAGCGGTTAGTCCATCAGATTAAAATAGTTGCCTTCCCATTCTTGTTTCGTTCATAGACTATTGCTGGATTTAAAGAAGTAACCATCTCATCTGTGTACACATTGCTGTGTGTACATTAGTGACAAAGTGTCAGGGTAAATGAGTGTAGTAGTACATGAGATAAAAGGAAGAAAAGTAATTAATTTTGTATTTCCTTTATTAAACACAGCTTTTTCACAGAATGTTAGTAGTATTTATGTGCTACAACATAGCAAAACAATAAACCAAATCCTGATACTTCAGAGTCTTGCAAAATGTACAGCTCTTCCACACGACCAGTCTTCTTGAAATCTTGGTGGTATAGAGATACATGTAGGAATTATTGGCAGCAGCTGGATCTCACTAGGGCAGCAGTTCATAATCGAAGGCAATGAGAGGCTCCTCAGGCAGAAACAGTTGTCTCTACAGATCATACCTGAAGCCATGGTCAGGAAAAGACGGCATTTGTATGTTGGATTCTTCACCCAAGGCATGAAGCTGTTAACAGCATTGCTGCTGAGGGCAAAGCAACAACAGGTTAGTCCCAGCTGGACTAGTTTTGAGCTGGTTAAACAGATTGTTTATGGTCCTTACGGTGTGATGGAGACGTTTCATAAATCCTTGTGTATTATATGTTTTATACTTGGTGACCTTTGATTACAGGACAGGACTCTGGGTGTGTAATTTGGTATTCCACCCCAGATAGGAGCATGGTGGAGTCTACTTTGCATTGGTTTGTGAAAAAAAAAAAAAAAAGAAGAAAGAAAGAAAAAAAAATCCTAAATGATTAGGGGTCTTTGCAAGAGTCTCGGGAATCTTTAAGTTTCTGATGGTGAGAGATGTGCCTAGCAAATTTTTTTTTAGGAATTTAGCATGCTTTTGACAGTCCCACTGGGTATCTCTCTCCTAATGCTACTTTAAAAATACATCCTGCCCTAGATGCCACCTTAAAAATATGTTCCTTTGAAAAAAACATCGTAACTTCAAAAATATAATCTTTCATGTTTTTTGCAATAATGTATGCGCATCCAACTATTAAAATAAATGGCAATTCACATATATGGGCAACTGTGTAAATAAATCCATACTGATTTATCAGTTTGCATTGTTGAGAGCACAAGAATTTTCTCTTGTGACTCTCTCTAAAGTTAATATCCAATTGTCATTTCAGCATAAGTAATTTTAAATTTGTTTTAAAGTAAAAACTTACACACAGTAATGGGACAAAAGAAATAGGAAATGTTTATTTGTCTGAATAATACCTCCAAATGTTACTTATAGGCTGTATCTTCCCCACTCTCAGGCAAGCAAGGGCATGTTAACCATATAATTGTCCTGATTTTTCTTGAACTCCATGGACTGATCGCTGCACACAGTGACAAAGATCAGAACACCCTGGGAGTGAAAGTGGTCACTGAACGAAAGCATACAGGTTGATTCAAAGTCAAACTAAAGTCAAACAAATATAATTTTTCATGGGGGAAACAAAAGGTGGGTCAGCAGAGAAAGGGTGGGTCAGGGAAACCTGCAGGCTGCCACTGTCTGCAACAGCTTCTTATTGCTGAATGAATTAAGACAAGTTATGGGACCGGTGAAAAGAGCCCAGCTGCTGTCAGATGGGTACCTGGCTTCCCTTCAGAAATGAACTGCCAAGGACCTGAACTTATCTGTCTCTTCCTCATACCCAGCCTGGGTTCTGCGTCCTTTTATTTGAGGTAGAAATGTCAAATGGTAGGGACCAGAGGAACTGCACTTTGATCGCTCCTTCCTGAGTATGGTCAAGTGTGTGCTACACCTCCCATTCACGTGCAAGGGAATGAGTCTTTTTTATATTTTGGATCCCCTTGTGGTTACGAGATGGACAGGAGGGTCCAGCCTGGTTTCAGTCATTGATGAAAACAGTAATATGATATTAAGGTATTAAGTAATAAGGTGATAAAGCCAGTGTTACTTATTGTGCTTAAATTCCATGCTCTAGTGATAATTAGGTAACCATCCACGGAGACTACCACCTTTGATGAAATAGCACAGAAAGGCTTAGATCAAAAGTAAACTCACATTGTACTCAAATACGGGAGTAAGTCAAAGCATGTGGGCTGCTTTGTGAAGCAGATGGATAAAAATGTGGTTAAGAGAGGAAGACGATTTGGATGTTGGAGAGGGGCTGGCAGGCTGCCTATGTTAGTAATGCTAAGGAGTGCTGGAACACTTGATAATTTCAGAGCAAGTTAGTTTGCCACAGCTTACAACCTGCTCAGCGCTGGGGAGAGAGCTTGTTCTGCCTTCTCATCAGTATGTGATATGGAATAATCACAGTGGTTACCTAACAGTGATGAAAAGCTTCAGCAGCAAAGGGAAAGAGACTGCAAATCTGATTGAATGTGGGTATTTCAGGTTTGGAAATATGTGCTACCTACTAAAATGAGCTATCGACTAATTCTGAAAGAAATGTTATATGGGCTTAATGTTCATCTTCATCCACACTATAATGAGAAGGATTAGACTGGCTTCCATATGTGGAATATTTATTTCAGCAATACAGGAAAATGTATTTCCCTAATATTTTTTCTGTATGCACAAGGCCTTAAATTTTACAGATGTGATTAATGTTTTAATTTGCTGTTCTAGTTGGATACAAGTTTACCATACAATATAAATTACTTACAAAGAAATTTGCTTATATGGAGTTTAATTCATATGCTGTTTAGCCACCATGTGTGGCATAGCTTTGCCTTCTCTATGGGACCAAGCAGTTGTGCCATTGATTTGCAAAATAAAAAACAGTTAGGTTACACAAAGCATTTCTTAACAACCTAAACCAAAGCATTTATGAAGCAAACATGTGCCATAATTAGTGTTTATTTTAGCATGAATTGGTAAACAGGATATTAATTGCAAGTTGTGAATTGGATTCCTGACACAAATCATTCTGATTAGCCAATATTTAAAAATATTTATATTGTCTATTACATAAATTTTTGTAGATCTCATTTGCACAGCAAAAGAATGACAATTAAATACATCATGAATCAACACAGTTCTCAGATTAATTGTTTCAGAATCCCTGGAATAGGAATCCGGCCACTAATTGTGATAATAATAATAAAAAAGAGAAAAATACTATTTCAGAATGTGTTTTATTTACTTTTCAACAAACAGCTGAAAATATACAACCCTGGGATGGTATAAACTGACACATGCTCTCAGGTTTATATGTGTGTTGAAGATAAAGTCCACAATTGTTTTCAGGGCACCAAAGGTAACAGGACAATGCAAGCCCAGGCAGAGGGACTACAGACAGCACATCCAGTGAGAATGGTGACTTAAAGACTGTATCATTTAGACACAGTGCTTTTGATACACCCAATATTTAACCAACTCTGGTTGTGAATAAACTTTCTGCCTAGGGATCCAGAGCCTTTTGCTGATGGGCTTGTGTCTTCAGAAAGTATAGAGAGCTGTGTTCTCTGGAGAAGTATCCCCCAGTAAGGACCCTTGTTTAGAACCTTATTTTGTATTTTAATATAATTTTTCTAACCATTTTTCATGTCAAGTACATGCAGCAACTTTCAGATATTCTGGGAAATGAAATGGAAAGCTCCCTGGCCTGAAGCGTTGCAGGCATTTCAACCTGGATGGGGCTTTGAGCAGCCTGGTCTAGTGAGAGGTGCCCCTGCCCATGGCAGGGGGGTTGGAACTAGATGGTCTTTAAGGTCCCTTCCAACCTGAACCATTGTATGATTCCTTCACAAAAAGCGAAAGACAAAATATCGCAGTGTTTAGGCCTCAATGAAATTGAAACATTCATTGAAATCCAGAGGGGTCTTACTACTAATTTCAGCAGACAGAGGATGTATCATTTTATTGTCATACCTAAGAGAGTTCTCCTGTAATCTTACATGGGGAGGATGGGTGAACAAAAGTCAAGGTACATGTCCTCATCAGGTAGAGATGATGGTCTGGCAGCAGTGCATATAGAGGCAATGCACCCTGTTTACACTTAAAATAACTTTGCAAAGTCTAAACCAGGAGGTAGTAGAGGTTTTCACTTAAATATCAGAAAAGATAAACTTACTTTAAGTGTTAAAAGAAAAATTTCTCCCTTACTGACCCACACAAAGTAGCACTGCTCTGGTACACCATATGATAACCCACCACCTTTCTCCGTTCTCTCCTTTCAAACAGGGTGTGAACACCAGCATGTTCATCTCTGCTACAGCCAAGGTAATCTGATCTTATCTGTTCATTGCATGTACAGCCATTTTGTGTACAGAGTAATTAACAAAGCAAATATGGTTATAGAAAATAGAAAATAAACCCCATTTGTTTATGTAACTACTTTAGTAGGAAAGCGGAACTTGTTTTCAAACCTTGTCCTATGTAATGCAATGTAAATACAGTATTCAGATTTTTTGTCCATTTCATCAAGAACTGCTCATTTCAATATAAGCCTTATTAGCTAATTAAACTATTTAATTAGTTATACTTGAGTGCCATTAAATTGCAATCACTTGCATCTGTTTTAATAGAGGACATATTTTATATGTGTCCACAAATGCTGGCACAAAATATTCCTTCAGCTAGCATCCAGAGTAACTGGATGGCTTCCCTGAACATTTCAGCAAGTAATCCTAATTCTGTCTAAAGAGCTGCATGCTTATAATCACATTGCAGAAAAAAAAATCAGGTGAATAATGATATTAAGGACTAAGTTAATAGTGAGGATATGGGCTAATGTGGAGAGGACGAGGTTTCAAATGGATTTTACTTCATACATTTCAGGGTACATTATATATAGGGATATGTACTTTTATTCACTAAAATTTATCTCTCCCCAAACTCTAGCTTTCCTATTCCCTAAGCCTCTACATTTCTTTTTACTTGGAAAAAAATCCAGAATCTTATGTTGCCCAATGTCATGTGAAACAAAGAAATTAGACAAGGGGTATAAGACAGTTCACCAGTCTGAGCTGGTGTAAACTGCCTAACAGTCAGTCATGAGGTTCATTCCATCTAAGTGCTCTTCTATTATCTTAAAAAGGCAGAGTGGGATAGCAGTATACACCTACCACCTCAGAGGTAGGCATTGAGGCGTCAGTCCAGTTGCTCGAACGTAGGCATTGAAGGTCATTGGACACCTCTAATGGTAATCCACCTGCCCTCCAGATGCCAAGTTGAAGGGCTGGGCTGGTTCATATTTTCAGGCCGGACCCTTGTTCAGCTGTATAAAGTCCTCAACTACAGCTTGTGCAAAATTATAATTTTTCTGCCATACTGTAAATTACTTAAGAATCACTTGTACTCTTGATTAGGACCAAAGGCAACAACTCAAATGTGGATCTGGTTTAGTTCTTAGACATGAACAATTACCTTGTTCATTCTATAACTTTCCCATTACTATCTATCTCCTTTATTAAGGACACTCAGACAAATCTTGGTCTTTGAATCAGACATTACTGCACTGTATGTAAAAGACTCTTATAAATGGAATAAGAGATTCCTATACATTATCTCCAGAATATATACATGCAAAAAGATTTTCACAGTTTCATGTCTTATATGTTTCCAGAATCTTGAAATCAGGTTGACATCTTAATTATTCAGGCCTTGAGAATTTTTGGCTGTACCAATCTCCTTGGTCTGGGCATGGCTGTGTAACCATTCCTGTAGTTCTGAGTTTTGGTTTATATTTATTTCAGTACAGAACCCAAGGTCAGATTTAAAACTGCAGAAGTTTAGGCTGTTTTTATTTTGACTATCACTATTGGAAAAGGTGGTCTCTGGGTTTTTGATGGTCAATGGTGCCTGGAAAGATAAAGGGAAACTCAGTCAGTTCCCTCTCTCCTCATCCTTGCAAGAAGGAAACAAATGCATACAGGAAAGCAGGAAGCACAATATAGGAGGCTGAGAAATGCAGTCACCAATATGTCTGTATATAATTTCTCCAACTCCCTTGGGAATTAGCTAGAAGTGTCCTCTTTCAAAGATAAATGGAGGACTGCAAATTGCCCGGCTGTATGCTTTGTATCTTTTGAAAATTTGTAATGTAACATTTCCTGAGAGTAGCAAGGATTTTTGTTGGAGGATGTGGGGGCAATCACCAAAACTCCTTCCTGACTGTGCATCTTGAGTGTGATACTACCATTAACTAACCCTTCACGACGAGGTAAGCACTCTCATATGGTTTTTCAGTAGGCATGGTGCTCTGAAATCATGTTTTCCCGGTAAGTTTTTTTCCAGAAAGCAAATTAGATATATTCTGAATGAAGGTCTGTTGTTTAGCATCCTATTCTAGCAAGTCAGGAAGAATAAGCATTATTTTTTTCCTGGATAAAACTTTGAAAAATTCTATTTCAACTCATCTAAATTCTCTTTTCTTGATTTGAACCCCAAATACCTATAACACCCTACATGTTTTAATTGACACTGTGTAAAAGTAATGCATCTAGACAGCCATGTTTTGCTTTCAGCATACTATTTTGGTAAACCAAAATTGTCTTGGCTACACATTGCAAAATAGTTTTTAAAAAGCCTGTGTTTCGGCAACATCCATGAGAGCAAAGACATAGCCAGACAGTAGATGGGAGAACTAAAATACTAGAGACCCACACCACTAATTGTAATCCCTCTGATGCTCCAAATTTGGGAATCCAAGAGCTACACCGTCATTTTAGTCTAAGGGTGAGGGAGGAGTTTATTTGCACAATGAATTATGAATTTACCTTCTAGGTCCAAGC
Organism: Rhinoptilus africanus; assembly: GCA_013400135.1. Lineage (NCBI taxonomy): Eukaryota > Metazoa > Chordata > Aves > Charadriiformes > Glareolidae > Rhinoptilus > Rhinoptilus africanus. The sequence goes on from VXBO01009529.1 coordinate 101,039, forward strand.
CAGCTCATGTTGTGTCAGCTGAGGTTTGTCTGCCCTGTGCTCTCACTTTCTTGTTTTGGGAAGAATGAGGGCAGAATAAGCTTTGATTTTCAAAAAACTCTGTATCAACTATGTATGTTCTCAGCATCATTCAGGTCCTGGATAGGCTGGGTAGCTTTGGTACAATGTCTAGGGAAACTAATGTCTAGGGTAAAAGTTACTTAAGTAATTTCTGAAAACGGCATTTCTGAAAATTGGAGATTATAGACAGATTTAGTGCAATTTTTATGCCATATCTTTTTTTTAAAAAAAGAGAATTAAAAAGGAAAATATTGCTGTATTCTCCAAAATCAAGTTGTAAATAAGTGACAGAAAGGATTCATCTTAATTATGTCAGAACAGGTACATTTACTACACATGGGTTTGCTCTATAAGTTTCAGAAAACCCAAGAAGCTCTGGGAAGGTAGTTACGTTTTGTTAGACTCTCCATTATAAAGTGTTTAGCATATGGAAACCCAGGCACATATTAATAAATAAGTAAATAAATCATAGAATCACAGAAAGGTAGGGGTTGGAAGGGACCTCTGGAGATCATCTAGTCCAACCCCCTGCCAGAGCAGGGCCACCTTAGAGCAGGTTGCACAGGAACCCATCCAGGCGGGTTTGGAACGTCTCCAGAGATGGAGACTCCACCACCTCCCTGGGCAGCCTGTTCCAGTGTTCTTCCTCTTGTTTAGATGTAACTTCCTATGTTCAAGTTTGTGCCCATTCCCTCTTGTCCTGTTACTGGGCACCACTGAAAAGAGCCTGGCCCCATCCTCCTGACACCCACCCTTCAAGTATTTATAAGTGTTGATTAGGTCCCCCCTCAGTCTTCTTTTCTCCTCTCATATGGTTTTTCCGTAGACATGGTGCTGTTCTCCCGGTAAGTTTTTTTTCCAGAAAGCAAATTAGATATATTCTGAATGAAGGTCTGTTGTTTAGCATCCTATTCTAGCAAGTCAGGAAGAATAAGCATTATTTTTTTCCTGGATAAAACTTTGAAAAATTCTATTTCAACTCATCTAAATTCTCTTTTCTTGATTTGAACCCCAAATACCTAAAACACCCAACGAAAAATACTAAAAAGACCCAAGTCCCTAAGCCTCTCCTCATTAGAGAAATGTTCTACTCCCAGTCTCAGTAAATAAATCCTGTCAGAAATACATGTTAGGGGCCACACGACTGTGTACAGCAAGGCAAAAGCAAAAAACATTCAGAAGCCTGATGCTGACATACAGGAGAAGTGAAGTGTGTTAAGGTCTTCTTAAGAAGTGACAAAACTCCTCTCTGAAAAAACAGTTACAAATGTAAAGGTAGAGAGAAGGAACAGTCATTCATCAGCTAATTTTGTTTACTTTGAGGCTTCACAAAAATAACATATATATCTGACTTCAGTAAATATGCTACAGTAGATAATCTCCATTCCCACTTCTTCATGATCATGCACTCTCTTTCTGAAATCTTTTTATCTTTATACATGATGGTGGGTAGACCGGTGAAAGAGCAGGTAGGGAACATCAGAATCCTGAGCATTGTCTTGAAATCACAATTCATTTTTATCTGTCTAATTTGCAAATATGCTGAACTAAATTGTCAGTATAGAAGTGACAGAAGTACTGTTACATTAAATGTTACAAGAATTTGAGGACTTTAGCATGCAGAAACATCTTATTTTATAAATTAAATCATCGAAGTTGGAAAAAAGAAAAGTAGACAGTTATGCAGGTATATATGAAAGTGTATAAGTGTATATATATAAATATCTAAATTCCATCCTGAGCATTTTAACTCTGTAAAAATGTGATATATATTTTAATGTATTTCTAGTATTTTATCTTCCTTCTTACCCATTTATTGATATCAGGACATGTCAACAACATCTTGCTTTTGTAGTAACATATTTAAGTCACCAAAGTAACTCCTACTGATTGTGATGAGCTGTTACAGAATATTCTCAGAAGTTAACAAGACTTGCTTGTTAAAGAGTATGAACTTTTGTAAGTAAGTGTTTGTGAGAAACAGATAATAATGGAAAATCTTTTTACTATCTCAAGGAATTGAAAAAGAAATTTTGTATTTATTAATTTCAGTAGTCTTTTGCTTTACAAGAACTCAGACATCCAATATATAGGACTACCACTAATATATAAATATGCTAAATATATGGAAACAAAAGGTGGATGAAGCAGAATTAATATGACTTGTATATGAATTTTTCATGAGGAGTAAAAATTATGAAAGTCACTCGTTTTCATAAAATCCACGGCTATATCCAAATTTGTTGTGATTCATCCACATTTTCTCCAAAGCTGGTGTTAAAAAAAATCACTTCCTTTAGTATAAGGATTTATGCTATCTAAAGAATAATACTATATCTACAAAAAGTAAGGAAACAATCACAACAAATACAATCTCACAATGAATATAAAGACTCCTTTTTCTCATCCTTTCTCCTTGTCTTGTGTTTCTCCTTCCATTATAATTGACACGGTGGTATATGTTAATACAATGCTAGAGTGGCTTTTGAAGAAAAGAATATGGTCTAACATAATTAGATGAACTGAACAAACGAAGTAGTATGGAAAAAGAACTGTGCGCACGTATACTATACTTTAACATCAACATACTTTAACTTTGCACTAGATCTCTCATGTGGTTAAAACAGGTCATTGAGTAACCTCTGATCTGGATTGAACTGGTGACATAAGTGTGAAAAGCTGAGTGGGCTACTACTGATAATTTAACTTGGAAATTCAGACATCAGTATCATGTGGAAGACAATATAACCCTCTTTAGCACCATGGAGTCAGCAGTACTCTAGTGCGACGTCTTTATATTACAAGGCAACTCTGTTTTGGAAGTGTCAATATTAAAAAGACAAAATTAAGTGCTTCTTTATAACGATCTTATTCCATCTTCTCTAAGAATTGTGGGGCAAATGTGTTTAATTATTAGTATTTTAAACAAAGCATTTTTTTCTATCTTTGCTAAGCGGATTTGATCCAGAAAAACACAGTTTTACCTAAGAGATCACCCTGCTTTGATTTATGGCTCCTTTTATATTCCAGGCCATCTTCTCAATCAGGAGGCATCATTGTGATTTTTATGATTTACAATATAATGAAGTAAAGTCAAACAGTTCACAGGCAACATGCGATCTGTGGTCTTCAGGCATTACTTTTCCCCCCGCTAAATAAGTGCTGAAAAATGTTGCCTGGTGGAATCACTATTCCTGGAGTATTGTGGTAACGTTGTACAGAGATTACATAGTTACTTCAATAATTTCCCAGGGATAGAAGCAAAACCAGGAATTCTTAAATGCTGGTGTAATGTTGGGTCATCATGATACACTCCATTATCTATTCTTTTGAATAGGACTCTGGATAACGTATTCAGTGCCTGAAGTGTTAAATATTCTGGTCTATTCCAGGGAAGGTTAAAAGGGAGGAACAGTGTGTAAGTCTAAACATTAATACAATGAAGGCCAGTCCTCAAGACATATTGAAATTAGTACAATGCCAAACCAATGCAAAATGTTCAGGAAAAGTTGCAGCTGGGATGTATAGCTTGCCTTTGCATGCAGTACACAAAAGCTCCGATTCCAAAGGTAATGACTGAAGTACATACTTTATAAAATATACCAGAACACTAATTATTTTTTATATAAGACATTATTTAATGTTCAGGACTCAGGATTATTTATGTTGCTGCCTACACCTCCCTGTTACTGGGCTCCAAAGCCTGATCCTTGCTTTAGCCAGCTGAAGGCCAGATCCTGCAGTGACCTTCACTCTCTGTGTCAGTTCCAGTGTCTGAACACTGGACAAGCACTGGGTCTCTGCTGGCATGGCCCAAGTGAGGGTTGAAGCATCCTTTCTAATGGACTATGTGAATCCCTGTTGTGTGTGTGCAGGAACACTTAAAATTTGTCATGAATTCTTAAAATGTCCAGAGAATGTGCAACTGTAAGACAGGATTTATGGCTCACTTCTCTCCTCCAAGTTTTCAAGAGCTTTTTTAGAATCATTTAGGTTGGAAAAAACCTTTAAGGTTATTGAGTTCAACCATTAAATTAGCTCTGCAAAGTCTACCACTAAACCATGGTGGTCCTTAAGAACGACATCTACACATCTTTCAAATACCTCCAGTGATTGTGACTCAACCATTTAATTTTCCTTATATCAAATCTAAATCTCCCCTGGAGCAACTTGAGGCCATTTGGTCTCATCCTATCATTTGTTTCTTGGCAGAAGAGACCAACCCCCACCTCTCTACACCCTCCTTTCAGGTAGTTGTAGAAGGCAATAAGGTCTCCCCTCAGCCTCCTTTTCTCCATGCTAAACAACCCCAGCTCCCTCAGCCACTCCCCATAAGACCTGTGCTCCAGACCCCTCACCAGCTTCATTGCCCTTCCTTGGACACACATTGATTGTACTTAGTCTCCTCCAGCAAAATCTGTCTCTGGAGTGGGAAAGTGAGATTGCTCCTGCAACTGAACCAGATCTGGAAGGCAGCTCTTGTGCTTCCAGCCTTGAGGGTGAAGGTCCAGGCATCCGGGACAAGGTAGAGATCTTAAGGGCCTGTAACTTTTTTGAATTGGGGTGGGAGAGGGAGACAAACAGAAGCCCTGTTTGCCAGTCACACACTGTAAGAAAAGTAATCACCACCACTCTGTTTCTCTCAGGCTGTTGTAAATTGTGTTCTCCCACTCTTCATCCAGTAGACCAGAACTGACACAAGCTGTGAGGGAAAGTGCTCATGCAGTTTGTCACCAAACGAATACCTATTATGCAACAGTGTTTCAGGTTTTATTAATCTTATTTTTTCCCCCCTAAGGATGTGCTATTTAAAGTAAGTTGAATTTCTCTCCCTTTGAAAGACTCTTAAAAAGAATTCTTAGCCTCTCACCCAGGTGACGGAAGAAGAAATAGCTTATTAACATATAAACATTGCTGGTCATTGGAAGGTTTCATATAGGAGAAAGTCCAAATGTTAATTTATGTTTCTTGATCTCATAAGCAGAAGAAACCAAGAACTTCAGCTCTACTACTTCAGGTAATGCCCATGCGATGATGAATCACCAGTTCTCAGAAGTGCTGGGAATATGCCAATGACAGTTCTTTGTTGCTGATAAGGATGGTGGTTCCCTTCAGGATCTCTTTGAATAAAGGAATTTCTATTTTACAAGAGCTGGTACAGCACATAAGATAGATGTATGTCCAAGCATTACTTTGAAGTTGAATGACATTACAAAGCTTAGGGGTGTCTTGTGGTCCAATGAAATGTTACAGACAGGTCTTCTGTAAATCTGAGAAAAGTCTGTGAAGGCTACAGGAGTACAACTGTGAACACGTTGTGGAGCTTTGTGTCTGGGATGAATAATAAAAGCTATTTGCAGTGGAATTATTTTTTAGGTAAGACGATGAAGGGCTTTTGATTTTTATTCTTTGCCAGTCACCTCAGAGTTAAGAGTGAAGACAGTCTTTCCACATCAATATAAGCTAAGGTAACAAAAATAAGACCATTTGAAGGAAAGGGAGAATTCTTGCTGAATTCTCAATATGTAAGGTGGATTTTGCCTCTTACCTTAGCTGTTTATATCTACTATGGCTCAAAGCAATGTTTTTGTTCTTTTGAGGCTTTGTTTCTTTTGATGACTTTCAACCTCAAAACACATATTTGGTTCCATCTCTAACTTGCAAAATTTCTTGCCTTAATCAGGTCTGACTTCGAGACACTATTATGGAAACAGTCTTCTTTCTAGCAAAGAGTGAAAATTAACTTTCCTAATTGGATTGATAGCACTGCACAGATTTTAATTTTAAATACTGACAGTGGTAATGCAGCAATGAAAGTTATCCTATACATGTAATTCATCTCTGATGAATTTAAAGGGACATAACATGAATAGGCTTCCTGGTTGCACACATGCATGAGGTGAAAATATTTATTGGTTTTTGCTATTTTATTTATTTGGCTCACACACTTATTCTAATGTTTAAATCCAGAAAGGGCCTTCTCTTTTAGCATTGTATTTGGGACTCATTAGTCATTCTGAAGCTTTTAAGTAGAAAAGGCAAAGGTTTAATCAAAAGTCTCATATTCCTTTTTGGAACAATCTGAACAAGAATATTGTTTGAAGTGATAAATCCTATGGTTTGCCTTAAGCTTTTCAAGTAAACGTTAACGTAAAGCTATGCCTATGCTGAAGGAACAAGTAGCCTGGACCTAGTTATTTCATTCTCCTATGAACAACAATGTCTTTTTTCGTACTAGTACAAAATATATCCTACCAGGGGGATCTTTCTTGAATTGAAATCCTCTTTATTGACAATCTTTCCAACTGTTTGCTGAATCTTGTACGATTTTGCTTTCTGATCGCAGAAAGAATGTCAGTTTTCAAAGCCGTATTCTAGGTGTCATGAGTTTGGTAGATGAGAGAATCCTATCAGTGGTTCGATTTAAAGATGGCACGTATAATGTGAGTTGTTAGAAGAGTAATTATGGAGGATTGCATGTGTGAGTGGGATTAACAGCATGTTTCCTTAACTTTAAAACTACAAAGCTATTACATTTCCAATGTACATTATCCACAAAATAATTATTTTCACATGACTGTCTATCCTTCCTAATCTTACTTTCACATGAAGGAAAGTCCTATAGAGACTTTAATAAGCTATCACTTCTGTCATTATTATCCATGTGAAGAACACACTTTTTTTTTTCTGAAGCATAATGCTAAAAGTAGTATGTTTTTTAAAAAAATAACAGCTTTCTTTTCAAGGGTTCTTTTGACACTTGATTTGTTGAACACTTTTATGTCAGGTAGTGTAAGATCTATGCCTTTCTGTATGCTTCACTTTTGAAAACTATCCACCCCGCCAAATTTCCTTGAATTCATATCTGTTTCTAAGAAAATCAGGGGAGCTCACTTGGTTGTGGTGCTGTGGTAGGACCGAGACATTACACTGATTGTTATATTCCTTCGCATCTGTATTTGGAAAGGGTTAAACGGATAATATAAAAGGGAAGAAGTCCTCTTAGGACTTAGGTTAAACTTCCCACTCTCAACAACCTGATATGTCTAATGTATGAGGTATCCTCTTTGAAAAAGGTTGTTAAACATGAGTTTTGTTTACATATAATGTCATGCAGTTATCAGCATAATCAAAAACTTATTTAATCCTTTTCTAATTCTAAAGTGATTAGCGAGGGCTGAGAAATCACCTTATCTCACTAAAACACAGGTACGAACACAGAGTAAATATTTTGGTAAACAATTATTCTGCCCTTGCATATTCAGCAGTGTGCTAAATTATGCATAATCTTGCATAAGTAATAAGTGAAGGTAGCTTAAATTCAGGGTTTTTTTACCTGACCTATTTCTTTCAGTGCTGTTAGCTTCTTAAATCATGTATGAGCTTTCCGTAAGGCTTCAATGAGTAGTTCTAGTGGAGAGACTTCAGTAATAAATTTCAGGAGAAGACAAGTTTTTTGACAGGCATAATGCAACACATACAGAGTTTGGAACTCACACTCTGGGAATTTAGAGCAATCCTTGCAAAGCAGCTTTTCCCTGTTACATTAATAGAGAAAATGAAGTATGAAAGTCCTCAGGAATTACTGCTAGGTGTAATTTAAATAATTTACCAGAAGACAGTTCAGCACATGCATAGAACAGGGGCATACAGAGTTTGCCATAAGCAGTTTATAAATAAACTATATTCTGCTGAAGTAAGTCAGGCATAAATTATAACTATTCCTTTTGTGGCTATACTCTGTTCCTCATTGTAATAGTTATTTAAAAAAAAAAAATCTGGGTTATGACCTTCTACTAGAAATCATAGGCTGTGCTTGCCTTGTACCTTGCTTATGAGCATGCTTACATTTAATAGTTTGGCTGCTATGAGATCAAAGTAAAATTACTATTGCTGTGGGAAAAAAAAAAAAAAAAAAGAAAGTGCATTACATTTCTATAAACAGAATCTAGGTAGAATTCTGTAGCTCGGTGGAAAAAGGAGTGTTCAGTGCCAAAGACCACTGACTAGCATCTGACCATTTTGTGAAACCCTTATGCACTTTTTTAATGTATTATTCTATTTCTCGCCTCAAGTGCTGAAAGTTAAAATGACAGAATAACTTGAAAGTACCAATAGAAAATATGAAAATAAGATACTAGGGAGTATGGAGAAGGTAAAGACTTTGTTAAACACACTTGTAGGTACTGGACAGATCCTACTACTTCATAGGAGCTGCAACCCTAACCGTTAGGGTTTTTAAGGACTGTTAATATTTACTAACCAGAAATGTTTTCATTTATTTTGTCCGTGCTGAGAAATAGGAGTCCAAGGGGAGAGGTCAGGTAATCCAGAGTTGCTCATTGATTTTTGAATACCAAATTAAAAATATATTGGATATATTTTATTCTGACATCTGTAAGTACCACATAAAGAAAAAGAAAACGCGAACATAGTTTAATTTTGTTTTCCTCTTTTTATATTATACAAGTTAAGTGATCTCTGATTCTAGTAGAGTACACATGAACACATATTTCCTATCTCTGGTCTTATGTATTTTATCTTTTCTGGTTTTAATATTTTGTTCTTTTCTTAATTTACTCTTAATTAACTCTTGTCCATGTAACTATGGATAAAGTATAACAGCCACTGGAGCACATAAGCAGTCACAGGTCAGAAAAGAAGGGCTTGCAGCATTTTTATCATATTGGGCAAAACACTAACTCATATGCTTAACCTTCAAGCAAGTCATTAAAGATATTTTCCTCAGAAAAAATATTTATTTTTCTGTTCGAATTTGAGATTTTTCTGATTGAGATTTAATAACCTGGTTTTCATGCAGTTGTGCATAAAAATAGAAAATCTGAGACTTTCTGATATTTTTGTAGATTTCTACTGGCTAAAAATATTATATATCTTTTAATTGTTTGCATAGTTATATTAATACATGCATAATAATACAGTTATATTTCATCTTAATTATATATGTATATTATCACATCAGTAATTGCATTGCTTAAATATATATATGTATTAATACAGCTACACAATGTATAATGTCCACATAAATAATTCAAGCTCTCCTTTACCTAGCATTTGTCAGCTCACCCAAGTCCTCTTTGCAAAACTCGTGCTAGCGTAAGAATTAACATGGGGAATAGGTTTAAAGTGCCCTTGGTTTTGCCTCTCTCCTTCTAAAAATATTTATGTAGAGGGAGTAGGTGGAATCTGCATGCTGTGGGGAATCCTGGCTACCCCTGCCAGACTGCCTGGAGGGGTGACGCACTATCTGTACTTCACCTCCCTTTCTCCAGAGCACTGTGGATAATTTTACAAGTCCTCATTCACAGCAGTCCAGCTTCCACAACATTTTAGGCTGGATTGTGCTCCTCTTCACAAGTGGCACTGAAATGTGCTCCCATTTAAGTGAGCAAAGCTTCACTGGAGTGCAATCCAGCGCAGGACCAGACCTCGTCACTCTGATTCTACTGGTCATATCCATGAGACAAGCCACTAATTTAACCATTTCTTTTGTAGGTTTGTACATGTTGGTTGTGTATTATGGTTTAATCTGGTTTTCCCAGAGGAGGGACAGGGTTTGTGACAGCTGCCATTTGGGATGGGAAATCCTCAGTCACATTCCTGATGAATGGAGAAGCATTTTCCATGTCCAGAACTGACATGCATATGCAAAAGGTCCACATACATAACCATTTCCCCTAACTACCCTTTGAATGTGCTGTAAATTTCATTCTCTTTTCTAAGGAAAAACTGACTTATTATCTGCCTGGTTAAAGCAGTTGTCTTTCCTAGTGTAGAGGCTTTTTCCATTATTGTACTGAACTGTTAGAAAATTAAGTGATGTTAACAAGAAATTTCTCCTTAATATGCAATAAATATAGGTTGTTGAAATGATAAAAACAGTTTAGTTCAAACAATTTAATTAACATCCTTACAAGGATCACTGAAAATAAAGTGCAAAATAAAATAAAATCACTGTCATGATCCTGACCCTGTGTTGCAAATTAAAAACACAGTAAAGTGTCATAAATTCCAGCAGCTCAATTTGGGTTCAGTTAATAGAACTATGACAAAAGCAAATGTTTTGTCACTTTCAGACTGTTGCCAGGAAAAATTGTAGTGCATAATTAATGGTAATCGACTCTTTAATTTGTATATATAAAGGCACAGGAAGTTGCCACTGATAGCACAGAAATAATATCATTTTCAGTGTTAAAGCAGTAGAACTGTTTCATCTAAAACAGCGAGTCAGGGGAAGGATAATGGAAGGTGTCAGAGGCACAATAAATAAGATTAGAGTGGACAAGGAGAAGTGAAAAGTATTACCTGCATTGAAATTTTCAATTAGAAAGGCAAAGCAAATCCTTTATGAATCATCCTTTCCACCTTCATTTAAACCTTTCTGAATAAATGCTTTTTTTTTGCCTGAATACTAGTTAGTACAAAATCAAGCTCTTTCAAAGGAATGAATTACAGTTTTATGTTGTTACTCTAGACACTTAAGCCATTTTTAAGAGCACAGGTAGGCTTCAAGATCTTGAACACCTGTGTTTGAAAAGGCTAGTGGTAATTAGCTGGTCACCTTTCTAAGCAGACCTGAAATATCAGAACATGAGCTAAGCAATGACAAAATACATTATTATGTGCTGGATGCTATGAATCACATTGCTTTCCTGGTTTCCTTACATGACTGGGATTTCTGGGTAATGCATCCTGCTGAATATCAGGGCTATGGAAAAGCCAACATGAGGTGAATGATTAGGTGAAGACAGTTTTCATCAGCTCGCTTCTGATGTACTTGTAATGTGAATTGACATTGGATTTTCTCTGTAAAGAAGCAAGTTTGTCCAAATGAGCCTTCTAATTTTGTCCCTCTTTTGCTCCATTAGAAAATGTAACAATTGTTTCTTCTGCCCAAGGACAATTTCATCTGCCCAGACCTGAGGGCAGACCCAGCAATGGGGACTGTGATTTTTAAAGCAACCGTGTAACAGGAGGTTTTAAGGGTCTGGTCACCATTTGTTACTGTGATACAAGTTGGGTATTTTTTCCCTCTGTTGAGACAGTCTTGGGATCACTGTCATCTTGGAACTGTAGGACTTTGACTCTTTAGCCTGAAGCCATGATTTATACCAAACCTTGGTCTTCTGAACGAACCGGACTCCTGGGTAGGTGTTTTGCCACCCAGAATACAGCCACTCTGTTGTGAGATCTCTAAAGATCATATGTGAGTATTAGCTCCAGAGTGGAACATTTTATAGCTACCATTAAATGGGCTTTACACCCTCCTAGTAAAAGGTTTGATTTTTGCTTTTTTTTTTTGCTTTTTTTTTTTTTTGTAATTACCTGTAATATCTTGGAGTTCTGAAAATAATTGCCAATTACTGTGTGAAACACGTAGTCATCCTGGGGTGGTGAAACACCAAGTTATTTAGGGATGACTTTAATATATCTAATCAATGTGCATGCCAGACCGTTTCCAAGAACTGCAAAAGTTGTTCAGATTGTTCTCTTTATTATAATCCTCTTTGTTTCTTTTAGTGAATCCTTGGCTGTGTCTCAGATTCCCAGGATCCTGCACTGAAAACATGAAATGCTGCTAAAGTTATTATTCTGTATATACTAAGTAATATCCACAAAACTTTCTCTTCTGGCTGTGAAGAACTGATGTGTTAAACAGATTATTCACAAGACCTGCTTTCCTGTAATAAACCTAAAAAAGGAGACTGAAATAAGCATGCTTTCTAAACACAATACTTAAGTCTAGATGGAATTTCAGAGCAATAGTACATGCCTCTTGCCAGCACATAAAGATAAAATGCTGTGTCAGAGACTCAGCATGGTAGAGAGGTGAATGTAAGAGGCAGTCCAGAATGTGTCAGTTACAGGGGCACTAAGGCTATGTATATCTTTGCTAAGAAACTCAATGTGCAAAAGTTGCTGTCCTCCACAACAGGTTGACTTGCCCCCAAGCTACCTGCTAGCTGTGGCCATTGGAAAGTCCAGCTTCTGCATGGCACCTGTGAAGTCCTTGGGAGAGCACAGGTTGACATGAGCCATTTTTGTAGGTTAGAGTTTGAAGAGCTGTGAGCCACTTCCCGATAGCGTTCCAGAGACCGTTCAATTTAACAGTACAGATTAATAGCCTGGAGGCCTGCTCCCCCCATTTTTATATTTGAAGCACAGTGTGCCATAAGAGGAATCAAATGAAAGTTGTAACTCTAGTCCACTCCTACAACTCATCTCACCCCTGCACCATGAACTTTCCCAGCCAGGTTGAACAGATGGATGATGTGATGAGACATCTCTTCAGAACTCCCCTCAGCCCCCAGGAGGAGACTCTACCAATCAAATCCCTTCTAGCTTTTATCTCTTAATTGTCATCTTTATCAGAATGCACCATTAGAATCACAAACAATTAGCTCCATTGTATGCCACACATACACTCTCTAGTGCTTGTTTTCTTCCTGGCTGAACCCCTGTGTCAGTTGAACACTGACATTCACCTTTGACAGAGAGATTCCACTGTCCCTAAATGGATCCATCTAAGCATATCTGCTACACTTGCACATAAGCACCATGCTACCAGCACTCAGAATGACCTTAGTATTGTATTTAGACCAGTTGGCACTCTTTCTGGCCTTACCCAAGTATGCTTATTCCGTGTCTCTGCACTAAATTTTCCTGCTGCCTTTTTAACTACTAGGCAGCTGTAAAGCATGTCAGGAAATATTCCTTTTGCTGTAGCATGATAGCCAGGGATACACTATCACCAACCCAATGGATTGCCAGAAAAGCTGTTGCATATGGCAGAAATGTGTATGGCAAACAAAATTATTTTTTAAAAGAGTGCAAAAAATGCCTGCATAAGTATTAGCAATCAGCTGGCTTTATAGACAGACTGTTGGTTGACATTGTGTGCTTTTGGTTGACACTGTTCACTCTGCTGGCTGTATTGCAAAATAATTTATTATTTTCTTGATTTTTCTCGTTGGAAGAGTAACTTACTAATATTTGGGAAGAAAGACAAAAATAAATAATGTTGTTGCTTTGTTCATCTGTGTCTTGGTAACATACGCTAAAATTGATTCACTGATAAGTTGTAATTCAGTGATGAGTTTCACAATGCCCAAGATGTCATAAAAAGCTCACAAGAAGCAAGTATCTTATATTCCTTGAATATGTGTGTTCTTTAGTTACTTAAAATTTCAGCCACAATGTAGTTTCTTAACCCATCTATTTTAAATATTTATGTCCTAACTTTATTGAAGTTTTCTTTGAGCAGCTGTGAGAAAGGACATCTTGTGTACCATTCTTACCACAAAAGTCAGCTTCAGTGTTCACTGTTCTTTTATCTGAGGTTAATATTAAATTCTTACCTGTTTCAAATTTGGTAACAGAGGTGTTGAACACTGTGGTAAATGCGTTCCCTGATTCCTGTCCCTTCTGAGCTTTTAAAAGCAGAGAATAATTTTAAGAAAGCTCATAACAAATAGCCTTCAAAACTGAAATCTAGTATGCTAAAATCTTTTGAAAGTCTAGGAAGAAATAAAATGTTAATTTAATGACTACCTTAGTGCATTCATTTACTGAAGCTACTTCTACTTCTCTGTGAATTTTAGGTGGAATGGGTAATGCTGAACCAACCAAGAGCAAGGATCAATATTTTCATTTACATAGGACATTTACATGGTGGGTGAGATAAATGGTTGGATATTTCCCTTTTCCTGTTAAAAGAACCAGCTCAAAGAGGCTGGAGTGTAGGCAATTAGTTTTATTGTCACAGGTAATCGTAAAAAAAACCCAAGAATTTTAACTGCTACCTGTGGCTGTCTTCTATCCTCAGCTATTCATCATGGCTTTTTAACAAATTTCAGTTTAGTTGTACAGACATGAAACCACTTTTATATCATGCGATCCAAAATGGTTTTGAATATATATTTCCGTGAATATTTTTTAGTCACTTTTACAAATGTTTCTAATTTTGTAGGAAATGGTGCTTTTTCCACTGACATTTATTCTTCTCACAGCTTCTGTGAAATTTTACAGATCTTTAGGCCTCATCAGGCTTAAAGACCGTTGTGTTTCCCCTGTGGGCCTTTTATGTGTGTTTGTGTGTGCAATAGAAATAAAAATATGCTACTAATGACAAAAATTTTGTTTTAAAAAGCCACTTGAGTGACTAGTCTATGGTTCTGATGACTGTGTATAAACACATGGAGTGCATTTGGCTGGAAGGCTTTGCCCAAATTCCCCCAAGAGAAGGTTACCCTAAATGTGAACTAAGTCTCAAGTACCGTGTGCCTCCACATGCACTTTTGATAAGACATCTATGTTTTTTTAAAATAGTGATCTTGCTTTCTTTCTTTTTTGAAGTCCAAATATATAGAATCATTGCTGTCTGGACTTTCCTATAGATTTCTTTCTCTTTCTGAGTTTGCAGGCAACATTCACTTTCCAAAATCCTTGTAAAAGAAATAGGTATATCGGTATTAAAGCCCTCTGACTTCATGGGTGTAGCTTATATTATTATTAATTTCCTTGGGTATTTCTCAGTTAAGAGAAATAGGTACTGTTGTGGGTCAGAGGGCGCCTCATGGCCATACCACACTGAGAACACCCAATCTCCTGTTTTCACAAAGCTAGGAAGGGTTGGGCCTGGGTAGTACTTGGATGGGTAGACCGGCTGGGAATACCGGGTGCTGTAGGCTTTCGCCGGCAGGTGGAGGGGTGTTGAGCATGCGAGGGTTGTTGACAATGTCACGGTTTGGTTTTTGGGTTTACAGATGTGCGTGAGTTTTGGTTTTCAAAGATCTGTAAGGCAGTGTTTTTCCCTCTCTGCAGTCCTTTTTATTAAGCAATAGAATATACTGATTGATGGAAGAAGAGTTATTTGAAGTAGTTCTTTTTTGCCACGGGTCCCTGCCACCCAACCTGCAAAATATGGGAGGATGGGTCAGAATCCTGAGAAATGCTCAGCTGTTTGGGCTGAGCTTTTGTTTGTGCTTTGGGAAAAGGTTTATATGGTTTGCTCATTTTATGCCTAAGAGAGCGTCTCGAGTGGGGGAGGGGGCAATAAGGACTCTGAGCCACTTTGAATACTCCTGCTTTCCTGAACTCTGTTGTGAATGAGTCTCCTAACAGCACTGGGGTAATTGTGATTGCAGTGATAGGGGAAAATGAGCTTCTCAGTGTTGCTTTAACTCAGTTCCTCCACCGCCAGCCTGCTGGTTCTTTACAGACATCGTCTTATGCCTCAGAGAAGCACTGGATTTGCAAATTTTGCTCCTGAGTTTATCCCAGGAATTTAATTGAACCTTTCACTTTCATCATAACAAAGATGTTTGCTATACCTTAATCCAAAATCCATACGCTAAAGACTCGGTAAACTACCCTTTTTCCTTGGATATTCAAAAGGATTTTATATCTTTGTGTGAATAATATCTCTCTGCAAAGTGGCTAATAGTTTCATCTGCTTTTATATTAGCAGTAATAATGGTGTTGCAAAAGAAACCATTTTTGGCAATACAATTGAGAGGTTTACAGCAGTTACAGCTTTTAAGATCCCAGTTTAACACAGCGTTTAATCACACTCTTACAGCAAAAGATCTGAAGCAGCAATGCTGGGGCAAAAGTAGCAGTGGGCCTGTAAAGCAGTGACCCACATACCTCTTTGGAGGACGTCCACTATTTTAAAGTTGTTTAGATACTGTCCTGGAATAATTTGGAATACTGAACTCTTTTTTTGGGGGGCCAGCCCTATGCTATGGTAGTTTGACCATCACAAGGGTTGCGAGGTATGGCTTACAACCCTGAAGGAAATTGCACATAGACACGCACAGCTTCTCTGTGGGTTATTTTCAAAGGCCACACCACAGAATTTGTGCCCACTGCCGCACAATTGTACTTCACAAAAAAGGTAGCATTAGGCAACCAAAGAGAGCATTTTAACTGGAAGTTTTTGAGATCTTCATTCCTTTGCCCTCTGACTCCACCATCCCCTCTCTTGTGGCACTCTTTGCCCCACCTCTCCATTTTGATCATGTCGCAAGTCTCAGGAGGTCCTGTGATTGCCTTTGCTGTGGGAATCAACAGATTAAAGGCCCCAGAAATAACCTGATCTTTCTGCAATACACTGAATACTGAAGTAAAAATATATCTGTCAAGACAGACAGATCTGGTAAGAAACCAGGTCTGTGTACATGCTTGAATATATATACGCAGAAAACCATAATGTAGCTAAAGATTGAAGAGCCTGGAGAGTGAAGAATAAGTGGAAAGTGATTAAATGGTAAGTGATATCTTAAAAGCATATGAGAGATTTTAAAAGGATCCATGCAGAAAACAAAGACCTATTAGTTAAAAAAGGTAAATTGCAGATAGCACTACTTCAATATCAGTCCTACAATAGCCATCAGAGATGAACCAGTAATGTAATTTCTTTTAAATGGATGCTATTCTAGTCACACTTATCATCTGCAGAAAAATATTTCTAATATCTATAGCGGATGATAGAACTATTTTCATTTATTATTGTACTAGATTTTTTTTCCCAAGGTTCCTAGCATATTTTATTCTTTCTGCATGTCATTTTTTTTATTCTATAACAAACATTGATCTTACAAAGTTGCCTCATTTTTTTCGGTACAAACTTAAGCATTAATAGAGATTTAAGAAATAGGAAATATTGTCTGGCTTCAAAAATGAGATAAGCCTTGCTGAATTTCAGCCTATATGTAAACACACATATAAATGCTTTGTATGTGTTATATATTTATAATTTAGATATATCTAAAGTAAATAGTTTTAGTCATTTCTGTGGTAGTCAATACTCATCCTCTCACAACATGTCTGGTTTACTTGTTTCTAAATGAAAAATAAAACCTAAACAATTTTCAGAAAAGGATTTCTGCTGAGTTAATGAGTGATGGATCATGGTGAAATAATGCAGTAAGTACATACCGTGGCCTTTTGGGAATAAAGCAGGATTTTTTTTCCATTTTGTACATTAGAACCACTTTGTAGATCAAATTTCATCTCCATTCACAGTGGCGTTTAACCCTACTGTCTGATTATTATGTCTCTGATATAAATACACCAAATGTTAGAAGCATTGGAGAGGACATAAATGAAACCTAACATTATGATTAGTTCTGTGATAGGGCCAAAAAAAAGTTTGCTGTGCAGCCATCTGAGAGGAGTCATTTCTGTTTTGCAGTCAGTAATTGGAGAATAAGTTCCACTATGTTTCAAGGCCTTGAAAGCTCATTTTATAATGAGACTAACAAGCTAAAATAATTTATTTTATCTGAGTGAAGGTGGGGACGATTTGACTGTGATCTATGAATACCTGCATAAGGAAGATATTTCTCGTTATAGAAGGTTCTGTAATGAGATTCTGTGTTTGAAAACTCAAAGCTATACACATTCAGACAAATATTACAAGAGAAAAGTCAATTTACATTGCAATAACTAAGCCAGAGATCTCTTCGATTCTTTATCTCTGCGTAGGATACCTGCTTTGCACTGAAGAAAAATGATAACAACCCTTGCTTCCCAAGGGGTTTATTTTATGGTCTTGTGCCTATCTTCACAAAACAAGCCTTACCCTTCTTGCAGTAAAGCAGTTGGGCTCATTGAGGCAGAAGAACAAAATTGTCAACCATAGTTTTCACCAAAGAGATTTGGTATTTGTATGTTTATATAAAAGATGAATACTGACAAGATATTATTTTCCCTTTACTAGGTCTTCCCTGCTACTTAACATATAATTGCAAGCATAGGAGATTCAGCTAGAAAATTCTTTGGTACACTGATATTTCTAACTCATTGTTAATTGCAATATCTAGGTTTGTTAATATGTGTTACTGCTCTTACTTAAATCAAATACAAGCCTTAATACTTGAGATCTGTTTCTATAGAATGTACAAAGAAATGTCAATTTCTGATTTAGTGACTGTTCTTTAGGAAAAAAAAAAACCAAATTAAATGCCTCACTTGAAAAATGTATACAATTCTACTGGCGTAAAGATGTGCATATTCTAGAAAAAGGATAAATTAATGACCCTTTGCCATGACAATCTATATATTTCATTGCCATAAATCGTCTCAAACTTTTTTTTTACTTCTTACCTCCCTTTTCAGTTTCAAGTTCATATTTTTTAATTAGTCTTATAAAACTTTTCAGAAGATAGGTGTAAAACATATCAGCTAAACTATAAGGAGAAAACAAATTAAACAGAATAATTGAAAAAAGAATAGAAATCAATCAGTAAGGCAAAATGAAATAGTTTTTGAAGAAATGTAGTAAAAATATCCATTTTTAGGTACAAACAGCTATTTTGAGGTAATTTTAAAAAGTATTAAGGTAGGATGCTTTAATCTGTAAACTTGATATTATTGCATTTTAGCTGAAGCATACCAATTGATTCTACAAGTCTTTAGGAAATTTTTTTAAATTAGTTATGGTAAATTCATTTTTCCCCCTTCAAAATCAAAGCGTATCCTATCCCATCTCCCTTGAGCTTTTTACCTATAAGAAAGTCCCAATCATACCCCACAACAGAACTCTAGTGTTTCCACTTTCAGTAATTGGATAGATAGAATAAATAAGACCTTGGTCAGATAGCAGTATTTGGTTTAGATTCATTGTATTTTTCTCTAGATTGAAGTTCCATGAAGCCATCTGATCTGACTATGAAGAAAGTGATTTTTATAGTGTTTAAATATAAAACATATCAGGTTCTGAGAGTTTACATTTATATAATGCATTGAAAATATTGAAGATTTTGTGTGAGAAGACCATTTCAGATATTTGACTGGTTTAGCACTTACAGACTGTAGTGCCATCACATTCCTGAAAAACAGATACCTGTAAAACAACTTTTAAAACATCATTTGAATTTTCCATTAAAAAAGCTTTAAAAACTTTTCTCAGACTGTCTACTGGAAAGCAATAAGGAAAGTGACTCTACCTTCTAATAAAATACACATCTTTTCAGATTCCTAAACCAGAATTTACTTACATTTAAAAAATCTTACAGTCTTGAGAAATTAAAAATATTGTTTCTCAGACTACTCCACCAGTGCAGACTGCAGAGCATACTGAACAAGATCAAAGTTGTATCATAAATGATGTGAATGATTTGCACGGCAGAGAAATTGCTCCCAGATTTCCAGGACAAGAACTGGACTGGAGGTGCTCAGCTGGGAGGGTGTGAGGGAAAGGGAGAAGAGAGGCTGTGTCCCACGCAGCCCTTTCACCCTGGGTGGGTTATGCCCACCCTATGCCCAGCCTCTACAGGCTACAGAGCTTTAGGGCAACCAGGGAAAAGCAACAGACCCTTTTGGTTTTCAATATGTTCAGTAGTTTCCATGCTCTTTCATTCTGTACAGTCTTTGGGATACAGATAGCTTCTCACTCAAGGATCATATTTCCACAGATGTTTGTATTTGTTGCATGCCTCAGTAGACATTTATACACATGTACACACACGGACACATGCACAAAGACACCTCACAGCCTGCCCTTGAAGCCTAGTCAAGCAGCCTTTCAGTCATTTATTCCAGTCAATGCCTCAGAGTCACTCTGCCTTTTGAGTCACATCTAAGCCAGTTTCTGAGCATCACATCTAAAAATTTGCCTCGTTAGAAGCACCATGTAATCTGCAAACACATCTAAGTGCCAAAGAACTCACAACATTTTTGCGGAGACTGGCCACACTGAGCTGTCATAGGCCACTGAGTAATTCCTCTCTGCTTACCCATTTTCTTACTCTACTCTCAATAGCATTTTTAGTATACATTTTTTAAAACTTTATACCCCGTTGTGATTCTGTTCCAATGACAGAATGGGAAAAAGTAATTTTTACTTTTCTTCAGTGAAAAAAACATAAGGCAGAAATCCTGTGGAATGTTTCAAGCTTTTTGTTGGCTACATACATATTGGCACCAATTGATTTATTTTTCTCTGCTTCTGAACGCTGCTCACCCCAATAGTGCTGTAGAAATAATTAATAAAAAGAAGTGATGTGTTCCCACTTTTTGCTTTTGCTAATAACATTTTGTTTAATGGGTGTGTCAGCCGTTCATACAACATAATGAAATATTGAAACGGAGATATTGAAAAATGTACCAGTCTGCCTGAAAGTTATTTGTTTTGAACAGTTACACATATTAATTTATCTGCAGCCCAGGAAATGAACTAAGATAAAGGAAAAGTGCTTTTCTATTTACTTGATGTTGGTGTCACACAACATAATAGTATTGCTTCCTCACCGATGAGGCAAAAAACCCGTTAACATGACTCAATGCAAGTTCAGATAGAAAATATTAAGCACTCCAATGGACTGCATGCCCTTGAAAAGCAAAAAGACTGTAATTCCAGAGTGATCTAAGCCTTTCAGAAGCTCCAGCTGACATCCCGTGGCTGGGTAGTGGTAGGACTTGCAGCACAGGTAATCACTGAACTCCTAAAAATACCTAAGGGTCTCAGACTTACAACCAATCCGTCTTTGTCGCACTCACACTGTTTATCGAAAATAAAACGTGGAATTTGGAATATTGATCATGACATCTGCATTTACTGTTGTACTTGCTCTTACATTTGACTGCATACAGAAAACAATGTGTTTATTTTCTTTTTGGCGCATTAGGTATGTCTGTATTCCATCCAGAACTGCTGGGTTATTATTAGGTAACACTCAGTTTTCGTGTTATTAGAATGTACCCTGAGAAGTATGTTAAATTTCAAAGTGTAATGGGAATCCATCTTAATTGTCCCTCCATAATTTGACTGTCTTGGGGCCAGTTGAGGAACAGGGTGGATTTCAGCTAAAACCTACTTCGACATTTGTAAGTAAAGTTGCAGCCTTCCATTTTCTCCTGCTCCAGTTTCAATATGCGTATGTGTAATCAGATTTGCGTCTGTTGTGAAGGATATTATTCACATATCCTTTTTTCTTCCTGATTGTTAACCCTAGGATGTGCCTTGATGATGAACATCTGTCCATTGGAGGCAGTCTGTACTGGTGCACTGCTGTTGAGTTGTACCAGAGAGAATTCCTAGACGCCGTGTGTTATTGCCCCTGCTTCTCCCCAGCCACAGAACACGTTGTCACATTGGCCCCAGCCATGGAGAGGTAAATTGTTAGCATTTTATCGTCACATGTATTACCCTGCTATAAAAAGTGTAATTTACCTATTCAGTTAACATGAGCCATGGTTCTAAGGGCTGCCATTTGATTTTCTAAACTGCATGAGTATTCATAATCAACTTGTAAAAACTGGGCCATGATGCATTAGGAGCTATTAAGCCATCATTTACAAACACTTTGAAATACTGCCGAGTTCCTTTATGCTTAAAAGAGGAAATAACTGATGTATTTCAGTTTGGTAACATTTGATAAATTCATGCAAGGAAAGCCTAAAAGCACTGGTAATTAATCAAAATCAAACTAATGGAGCAACCACATTTGTGAATCAAGGGGGAGGGGAAATTTTTAATAGAGCTCAGGGGAGTCAGAATCCTAACTTCCGCTGAATTTAAATGGGGATTTGCTGCCTAGATGCCTTGGGTGTTTATAAAAACCCCAGCCTAAACCACTGGTTTTGGAGTCCTTTCTCATCCTGATTTAGAAGACACTGTTGATGAAATAACAGTTATTATTTAATTGCATATATTGTGGATATGCATGTAGCATGCTGTGTGTATCATGTGAAAGTTAAAAGCAAGTGAGTTCCACTTTTCCCTGGAGTTCCTTCAAAATAAACAGATTTTAGGATGCTCTCCAGCTTTTCAAATATACCTTTGTAAATGAAGTTTATGAGAAAAATCAAAGATATATTGAGGAAAGTCATGGACAATAGTGTGGAGAACAATAAAGTGTTCAGTGTCTCCTTTGGAACCTCAAAAGAATACTTCCCCTGGTATGTGCTAAATATAGATTAACTTAATCTTTTAAGGACTTTATACCGTTAAAACTTAAAACTGAAACCACTATTGAAAAAATACATACAGTTTGAACTAAGAACTCCCAGCCAGATCTGCATCTATGACTTTCTTTGGAAATTTCTTTATAAATTGAAGTCATTTTTAATTTATTTTTTTTTTTACAAATATTTGAGCATGATACCTATTTACAGCTGCTTTATTGATTTTTATTTAAAAAATTTTTGGAGGGGAAAATTTTTTTTCCCACAAGAATAGTATCTACCATGAATATTGTGCTAATTTCTATCAAATATTTTGGTTTCCAGATTAAAAAAAAAAATCAAAATATACCACAAAACTGAAAAGTTTATGGCTGCCAATTTTTTGATTGAAAATAGAATTGTTTTTTCTGATTTGTAAATGCTACTGTAGTGCTTAGTTGGGGTAGCAGGGGATGTGCCAGACCTCCAAAACAGCAAAGCACTCACATTGCTCAGGTTACAACTGACTGAACCAACCACAAATGCTCTTCTGCTCATTCAGCAACCCCAGTACATTCCTGAAATGCAGCTACCTGGAGATACATCAGTGTTCTACATAAACCAAAAAAGTGCATCTTCATGAAATCTTTGAAACCAAAAACTTCTAAACTGTTCAGGTTTTTTGTCAAAAAGACTGGGTAGAGTAGGATAGGAGCGACATATTTCTGTTTCCCTTAAAAGCAATGGAAGTAAGTTATGCAAGTTCAATCTGCAGAGAACTCTAGTTTTCTATTGCGCGTCCCATGAAGTCCCTCATCCTTGATTTCAGATAAATTTCACTCTCTGATGCAGTTTAACTTTTTCTTATACAATGTACTTCAAAAACTTGGCAGACTAAAATTTTTTAGTTATTGTTTATTTTTACACATACAAAATGTGCACAATAATTAAATATAAATGATGAAAAATACTGAATGGAGCCTTAGTAGAACCACATATTTTCAGAGCCATGATCACAGAGCAAAATATATTCCATTTATAAGTAGCTAAAATTACTTTAATGAGAGAAGATTTTGGAATTCAAGGGATATATGTCTTTGCTAGATATCTTCCCTGACTCAAGTTCTTGTCAAAGGCATGCAGGAGTCTGAAAGTGACTCATTTTAGAAAATAAATGTTGTAGTAAGTACTTCTTAGGACATATTTGAAAATTGTTTTTAAAAACTTCAAGTGGTTCACTCTTGAAATACAGGAGAAATTTTATAAAGGTCAAGAATGGCCAAGGTATCGATAAGAAAAGCCAATTTTAATGACTTAGTGCACACTGGGCTTACTTACTAACCATGTTAAAGACAGTCAAAATGTGACAAACACTGGTACAGTGATATAGTTTATTTACAGAACAATTATCTTTAATTGTACTTTATGACAAAACCACAATAATTTTTTTTTTAGTCAGTAGCTTCCACTGAAATCTTTGCAAATGCTATTCTGAACTATTATACATGGGAATTTAATATATGCTAATATGGTATTGTTTGTTTGTCAGGATATGGAATATGACAAGCTTTCCTCTCGGTATTTTAGATTTTACGAACACCCACTACAGTCTAAAACTAAAGGTTACGTGAAAAACCTTGACAGAACTTTCTAAGTTCCACAAAAGTGGGAAGGTCACTTGTTTTGGATGAAAGGTACTAGCTAACAGCTTTTTAAGACATATGAAACTAATTTTTGAGAACTGTAGGTGGTGTGCTTTTGGATGGCAGAGAACAAACAAGAAATATGCTGAATCATGTGCATAATATGTCCCAAAGTTACATATGTACAACACTGTTACGCCTGCTGCTATGAAAATTTGTCTCTGAAACTCTGAACATTTGTGCTTGAAAGTCTGAATCTTGATAAATAAATTATTCTAATTCATATAGACTATTGGAATAGTAACTGTAGCGTTTCTCAGTCTAGGCTGTAAACAAGTATTTGTTAGTCAACTGGACAGTACAGATTACAATTCTGTTTAGGGATGTTAAGCAAGGGAATTTGGGATTGATTGTTCACAAAATTGGCATAGTTTTTATTTTTTCCTTTATTATATATATATTAAAAAAATAAACACCTTCAAGTTATTCTCACTGGCTAGTTTTGTTTTGGATGTAGGCATGTACAGGCCCTCGTAAAATCAATGAGTGTTGAGTGTCTAAATACCTAAAGAGAAATACAGAGCAAAAAACAGTTGAGCATTTCCAACGTTGCTCTGCACTGAGTAATTTCAAGATCCAGAATTTGGAGCTGTATATCTGATCTAACTTACTATGGATAAGAACCATCCACGTATAATAAAGGAACAGCGAGACAAGAGAAAAATCATAGTTTTAGAAGTTGTTCTCTTAGCCTTCTCACTTCTGTTCAATGTCAGAAGAAACTCAGCTGAAATGTAAAAAGCTTATGACATTTGAACAACAGGGGAGAGAAAAGGCTGGGAGGGGGGGAGTGGAGACTGAATACTACAGTATCACTCTGCTAGTTAACGTTCAATAAAACTTTCACAAACCACCACAAATCACTCTACACATTTCATCATTTGAAGCCTTTTTATTTCATGTTTTCTGAGCCCCTGAAGAGTCATTTTAATTCCTTTCTTGTGTCGTTTTCCTTTGAGACCCAGAAGCAGGAGAGTAAACTTGAAACCCTATAACAAAAAAGCATGTTTATATTCTTTTGGTTTTTAGAGGGAAGTGGATAAAAAAACTAAAAAAATATATATATAAACAGCATTCTATTTGTAAGAGTTGCAAGCCCAGAAAATACCTGCCTAAACTTGAGCTACTCAAGTTTTTTCTTCCTTTTATTGTGAGAATAACTTTGCAAACCTTGAAATCACATGTGAAAGACCAGCAGCTGAATTTTAGAGAGGTTTAGATACCTCTAGGCACGGATCTTTGAACAATCCTAAATAGTGTATTTTGGTAATTAGCACTTCCCTTCCTGTTCCCTTCCCCACCGGATAGTGGAAGAATGAACTATGGTAGGACTCCAGATTTCATCCTCCTCTGAAACTCTGCTCTGTTGACTGAGCATTTCTTTTTCATGGAAATGAAGTGTCTACAAAATCACATGGTTTTGTTTTGTTTTTTTTTTTTGTGTCATGTTTTCACAAATGAATTTTCTAATTGAAAAATCAAGATATACCATTCTAGGTCAAAGGTCAGATGTTAAAAAATGTGAAGTTCCAGTCTGTTGAATAGAGCTTAACTGCTGCTTTTCCATAGTAGTTCATTGCCATATGGCAGCTGTAGGCCAGACTGCTGCTACTTTGATGGGTGAAGATCTCCATCTGATTACATTACTGACAGGAAAATGCATATTTTTTGAGCTAAGCACATTTAGGGACCCCGTGTATGGTGAGTTGACTCTGTCTGGACAGGAGAAAGAAAATGTAATGAAAAGCTCATGGGTTGAGATAAGGACAGGGAGATCACTCCGCAATCACCATCACGAGCAAAACAGACTCAGCATGGGGAAAATGAATTTGATTTATTATCAATCAAATCAGAGGAGGATAATGAGAAATAAAAGCTAAATCTCAAAACAGCTTCCCCCCACCCCTCCCTTCTTCTCGAGCTCAACTTCACCCCTGAATTCTCTGTCTCCTCCACCCAAGCAGTGCAGGGCAACAGGGAACAGGGGTTGTGGTCAGTTCATCACACATTGTCCCTGCTGCTCCTTCCTCCTCAGGGGGAGGGCTCCTCATGCTCTGCCCCTTCTCCAGCTTGGGATCCCTCCCATGGGAGACAGTTCTCCACAGAATTCTCCAAGGTGAGTCCTTCCCGTAGGCTACAGTTCTTCATAAACCTCTCCACCATGGGTCCTTTCCACAGCCTGCAGTTCTCCAGTGTATGTCCCTCACAGGATCAAAAGTCCTGCCAGTAAACCTGCGCCAGCATGGGCTCTCCACAGGGTTACAACCTCCTTCAGGTGTATCCACCTGCTCCAGTGTGGGGTCCTCCATGGACTGCAGGTGGATATCTGTTAACCTTTGTTAACCTCTGTGGTCTTCACGGTCAGGGCTACAGAGGAATCTGTGCTCTGGTGCCTGGAGCACCTCCTCCGCCTCCTTCTTCATTGACCTTGGTGTCTGCAGAGCTGTTTCATCTAGTCTTACTCCTCTCTTTGTCTGCAATTGCGAAGTTGGTTTTCTTCCCCCCTTCTTAAATGTGTTATCCCAGAGTTGCCACCACCGTCACTGATGGGCTTGGCTTTGGACAGTGGTGGGTCCCTCTTGGAGCCAGCTGGTTTTGGTTCTATCAGACACGGGGGATCTTCTAGCAGCCTCTCACAGAAGCCATCCCTGTAGCCCTCCTGCTACCAAAACCTTTCCATGCAAACCTGAACCACCATGTAACTTAAGCTGTCAAAGCAATGTGCAGTCTGGGTACCCAGTATGGAAAATCCTTGCCTCGGTAATAACTGTAAGATAGAGGCTAACAGGTATGAATAAGAAAAATCCATTCAGCTGTGAATTTACTTGAAGCAAAGCTTTTTACACTGGTTAAATACACCAAAAATGAAATATTCTAATGTAGTAATGCAAAAAGTTTTTCTGTTGATCCAAAACAGCAGATACATATTTG
Organism: Rhinoptilus africanus; assembly: GCA_013400135.1. NCBI lineage: Eukaryota > Metazoa > Chordata > Aves > Charadriiformes > Glareolidae > Rhinoptilus > Rhinoptilus africanus. The sequence continues at coordinate 127,645 of VXBO01009529.1, forward strand.
ATTTTGATGCTTTAAAACCAAAATATTGGAATTTCAAAATCTCAGTTTGAAATCGCAGTTCCAGAAATGCTGAGGTTTCCTGCAGGCCAAAAAATTCTAAATTTCAATTAGTATCACCCTAACTGTTCAAATTTGATAAAGATATAATTGTTACTTGTACATTAATGGTTTTATTATTATTGCCTAAACATTCTTTGTTTTAAACTCTATAAAGATAGCTAAAAGAGGCTACAGAAGAAAGTCTTACAGTCCCTCATTAAGTTAATAAATATTTCCTTTGCTTTTATTTGCATACATGGAAGTGTGTTATGCTGGCTTTAAAAGGAATCTAACCTGTCGTTTGAACTGGCTCAAGTTCTGTGGTGAAGTTGTTTGCTCGAATCTGTAGGTACATCATCTCCCATACACAAAAGAGCATTCTCTTTCAATTAAGTGTTATTTTAGATCTCATCAGGCAATCCTGGCGTTTATGTAACGAGCACAGTAAGAATCTGTATGTGAAGCAGCTGAAGAATCTGGCCAAAATTAGTTGATTTTATGACTCTTAACTGAGAGCTTCAGAGAAGTGTTTGGCCATGTTCTTCCCATTACTGCTAAAAATTAAGTCCTCGGTCTGAAAGACAGATTCAGAAAAACAATGAACATAGTATTTCCAGTAGTTATAAGACTTGCACCTGAAAATGGGAGAGAGGTGTGCTCCAGCCAGCCTCTGACCAGAGAGGTAGAAACCCTCCCACCACAAGCTACTCTCTGAAGAGCACTTGAGTACCAGGCTGAGACCAAGTTTGGCTGTGGCACCATCCACCACCTCTCTAGCAACAGGGCTGTTAGGCAGCTCCAAATGCCTGGGCTACACAGCAGGGCCAAGGAGAGCATGCGAAGATCGGTAGTTAGTGACATGACTTGCAAGAAAATGCTCTTTTTTAGATTCTGAATTTTAGTTTAAAAAAATCAGAGGATGAAATTCATAAAGAATCCTCCAAGCAGAAACTGAACATCAGATGATGGCTTTTTTTAAATGAATGCTCCTGTGTGAAACATCACATACTCTTGCTTGCTTTCTCTTTATTTTTCCTTAGAGACCCTGTCTAACCTGTAGTCTGACAGTTGGGACACACTTTGAAGTGTATGCTCTAACTGTAAGTTTATCACCAGCTGTTTTAAAAAAGAAAATTAACTATTTCCTCCTTCCAGAGGGGAGGATTTATGTGTTTAACTCAATAGGAAAGCTCAAATTGCTATCCAGCCTTGAAAAAGGAGAGGGATCACATCTCAGTGAGAGCTCAACTCTCTGGCTGCTGTTAGTGATAGGTGTCTTTATGTTCACATATTTGTTGTTGTGAATCCCATGAGATTAGAATAAGTGGTTTGATTTTGCCTGAGGAAGGCCAGAGTATCCTTCAGATACTTAATAAATAAGTGCAACGAGAAAGTCAAGTTCACTGTTCCATGGGACTAGGGTAAGAAATGAGCTATTACTCAGAAAGTTTTTGGCAATTGAACTAAAAAGGACAAAAAAGTTACAGAATCTGTACCACCGAATGCTTAGGCAAGGACAAATATTGGTCTAGGATGGTTTAGGCATAAAATAGTATGTTAGAGGGATTATATGACCTCTAAAGATCTCTCCTGACCTTTTTTCCCCCTTATGTTTCTTTAGATTCCTATGCCCGGCCTGTGAATGCCATATACTTTATGTCTCTTGTCACGTGAGTTTAGGGCATTTTTTTTACAACACAGTGTGGGGTATCTCAGTAAGGATAATTAGCCCAGACAAACTACCGTACTAATTTGCCTATACAGCTACCAGAACTGATGTTATGCTTATCCAAGATTCTTGGATGCCATCCACTTTCCTCTACGCTTTATATTTTCTTAGTATTTCTTCCATTCAGTTGCCAGCAGGTAATTGATGTTTCTCCACCCTTCCAAGTTCCCTTCTATACACTACCTCTAATTTTGGTCCATTGACTCTAAAGGATTATTAATAAGCATAAATAACATTCTAAGGACTTAGAAAAATGTGAAAAAGCAAAGTGGTTATGGTAAAAATATTAACTAGCTTATATATTTTTGGTATCTCCTTTTAACTCACTAATGGATATTTGGCATATATATATACTCACGTACATTTTTAGGTGTTAAAGAAAACATTGAAAATGTACAATATAAAAAAATCTAACTAGCAATTTTCTTTTAATTTTTACCTTTTTAAAAAAAAATAAGAAAGAGAAAAAGATCACAGCACTGCTTATCTTCATAAACAGTGCTATTTGTTTTTTGTCTTTTATTATTCAGGCTAGAGAGAAGTTGATTTGCATAAGTTGATGGCACATGTGTGTGTATATACACTTCATATAGCCATTTGTAAGCAAGCGGTTACATTTATCCGCTAATTGTGAACTGACAGAGGTTACATACAGTGTGTAAGTCTAAAATTACTGTATGAAAAAGCAGCTAGAGGCATGTTCTCATTCAATAAACATTCTACTCTTCTGCATGGATATTTCTGTGGGTTTTTAGCTTCTTGGATAAGTGTCACTGTTATAATCTTTTAATTAATACTGTGTTGTAGAGTGAAGGCATGAATGGATGCTACTGGCTGTTATTGCCATAGTGCCCAGAAGGATGCTACTGTTTTGCCAAAAATGTTCTGTCACTAATGTGAGGCCTGTTGACAGACTGTTGTTTATATGTGTCAACATGATGCCAAGTCGATTGTTTCACTACAGGAATCCTGGCTTGGCCCCAGTGGCTGTCTGAGGCTTTGTAGACAAAAAGATACTTTTATAGTGGCAAGCGAAAGGGAACAGCTTTTTGGACTTTTATCTTGATCTCGTAGTAAATATTCTGTCACGTTAGATACTAAGAGGATTAATAAACAACAAATTCTGCAGACAACTTGGTACATTGTATTTTATACTCTCTGGACAGAGGAAGGACTTTGAATTTAAGTGAGGCTGTTAAGTGAGTCTAATTAATTATTGTACTAGGTGTTTAATCATATTAGTCAGAACCGAGCATAAAAGGTTGCAATGTGTTTGGAAGTGCATTTTATTGCAAAAAGTACCTTTTTTTTTTAATTGTTTCCTATTTACTCAGAATAAATAAGTAGATTCAGTGTGGGTGGTGAACTGCACTGCAAATTTCTTAATACAAACCTCGCCTTCTGGGGTCGCTGGATTCCATGCTGAGGCTCTGTTCTACACTTCTGTTTTGGGTAGTACACGGCAAGTGTTACAGAAAGAGGAAGCCCATCCTTCCTGTTTCCCCCACACGGTCGATGGACTTTTTAATAACTCTTTTTTTCTGCTTCTGAGGAAGATAACTGATCATTGCTCAGTATGAAAGCTTGATATTTATGTAAATATGTTAATTTAATGGAGAAATCTTATATACTATTTAGAAAAGGTCATCTAAAGAGCAATCTTTACTATTTCCATCTTGATTCCTTCTCACTGGGTTATCTATATTTCTCTCAAACTAGCAGTAGTAGTGGAAAAGTGTCTTTAATTTCTTGCCCAAACCAGTGGGATGTTTGTTACAAGTAGATTGCCAACTGTCACTTTTGGGCAGAATCCTTAAGTACATGGTCCTGTCGTTTAGTCAGAAAAATGTCTCCAAATCTCACATGAAAATGCCAGAAAAATCCATCACAAGGATATAGAAATCGTGTGAAAAAATACCTCCAGCTTTTGATCATTCTGCCCAAGGCTCACCACATGGTATCCCAAATATTCATTGGAGATGCAAATTCTGCATAGCTGGTGTTATAAGTCAGTGATAATAATGAGGGTTCTGTGGCTCAGAAATGTGATCAGTCATATTTACATGTATTCCAGTCTGAACTACACTACTGGAGAATAGACTGACAGTGTGAAGGACTGAGTCTTTCAAGGTGGGCTTCAAAGTGCCATCTAATAATGATATCAGGGCTGCTACTACTCATAATAATTTGTCAGTGGCAGGCCTGTATTTCTTCTCATAAAGGTCAGACTTTCAAATATATTCTTCTGATAAAATATACTTCCTATGTAACCTACAGACACAATTCAACAACTTTGGTCTTTTGCCCTCAGTCTTCAGGGAGTAAAAACCTTTTCTCCTTTAAATCAAATAAACTTAGCATGTGAGCATCTTTTCTAGAATGCGCAAGGGGGATTTCTTAGAATCTTCTACTGTCTAGGTAAGTGGCAAATCTGGTAGCTGTTTTGGTAACCAGTAGACCATCTCCCACTTTCTGCCCCTGAACCCCACCTATCGTGTTCCCGGTGATTCAATATTCCTGCCATCCTTAATACAAAACAGAAGCTGAAAATGTACTGCAAATTATTGCTATGGAAGTTGTATGAATTCAAGGCTGAGAACCTTATCTAAAACACCTAGCGCCAGGTGTCTTCACTGTAATATTGGTACCACCATGCTTCTCTTTTTCTACATCATTTTTGGAGGCAGAAGGGTTACTACAGTGAAGGCTAGGCAGTTTTTCACTGGACTTACCTGTCTTCAATGTACCAAGGTTCAAGAATAAGACGAGAGGTTTAGTGATCAGTCAATACACAATAAATGCAAACTAGCTGGGTTTGCAGCCAGTTTTTGTTGCAGATATTTTAGTTGCACCTATTTAAAAGAGAGTATTGAAAAAGGGGAGACAATGTGTTTTCCTTTGTATAGCTTGATTCCTACTGTTCTTTTTCTTTTAAACACTTCATTTTTTCTTTATTTAGATTTTCAAAAACCCAGAAAATAGCTCTTTTTTTTTTTTTTTTTTAAGGCTCTAAGAAAATGAAGCTCTCTCTTTCTTTTTTTTTTACTTAAATTGTGGTTGCAGAATTCTAAATTATGTATGTGGTAGAGTGTATGTAGTGAGAAAAGAGCAAATGCCAAATGAAGCCAATGACAGTTTTAAAATTCATGAAAAATCCAAGTTAAAATGAGAAGCATGAACACTATAAATCATTACTTCCTTGCCTCACAGCCAGCTAATCCAAGAATCTGCATCAGTTTTATTTTGCCAGTTGTGTAATCTCACACAGCCCTTGAGCTTTTGGGAATCCGACTGTCTGATGAGGAGTTTGGTTCTGGTGCACCCTGCCTATACACAGAGGATTCTTCCAAGAGGTAAGGTATAAAAAAGTTACCTTTTTTTAGGCCACTCCTGAGTCATCGTGGAGGAGTGCACTTGCTGTCTGCACACGTTGAAACTGGTCAACCTTCTCTTGGCTTTTTACCATGAGATGGGGATGCGGCCCCACAGGAACTGGAGATCTGTCTTCCCATTTCCAGATGCATTGTAGGTATATCAGATGGATTTTATAGCCTCTTTGGGGGATGAAAATATATGGATATCACATATCACCAGGTTTCTGTTCTCACCGTGACAATGTGACTTTTGCAGATAGCCTGCTGTTCCTAACACGTCTCAAAGAGGAGGTGTTTCAGTCTTCAGAGTGAGAAAGAGTTGCCTTTGACTCATCACTGGCTTTTGACAGTTTTGCTGAACTACGGCCAATAGTTCCTTATTTTCTACTTGCTTAAAATCACAACATATCAAGTTGCATTTGTGTGAATAACATGCTTTGGAACGGTTATTAGCAACAACTAAAATTTAATGGTGTAGTTAATGTATCTAATGTTTAAAATTATTTACCAGTCAAAGGATTTCTCTCTTAGCCAATAGCAAGGAGTTCAGCTTTGCAAGGTAATTTTAGACTATTTATAGTTATTACTGTTTATGTTATTTTCATGCTAGACATCACATAGATCTAAATAGGCACACATTGCCTAGATATCATATCATCTAGGTAATCAGTCTTGCAAAGATTTCTTGTTTAGTCAGATCCCTTAGTCCAGGTGTAGATGTTTAGCACATTAAGAAATAGCTTTTCTCAGACCACACATTTGGCTCGATATTTTGAGATACATTTCACACTGAGATTGCAATCTTTATCTTGAGCAAATGGAGATCTAATTAAAAACATATTAACTTGTCTTTCAGCCAGCCTAGTTTTACTGATTTCTGAAAGTCAACAGCTTTTCAGTTTCATACATCTTAATGGTGGTCTATTACCCTTGATTCATGTAGCTTTCACAGAAATTAATAGGAATTGCTTATACTGAAGAAATTAATTCATATCTCTTTTCTTCTGTGCTAGCAGGATTTTACCAAAATGGAGCAGCTGAAATTAGTGAAATGCTGCAACTCTTCCATTTTTTCTAATTTGATTTAGACATTGCATTGAAGATTTTATTTTTAATTTCTATAGAATTATTTTATGACTCCCATTTCTTCCAGATGAAAATAAACAGGAATTAATGTAGATGTTTCCATTTTCTGCAAGTTTTTAAAGGTGCAGGTAGCGGCTTTTTTTTTCTCATTTCCCTGTAGAAAGAACCTATGGATATAAGTCACCTAACTTACATTGAACTGGGTGAACGTATAATACAAGGCGATGTGTAAATCCCTCTTTCACTACAGTCTGGTCTTGGTGTCTCAATTGTAGTCTGGCTTCTCTTGTTAAGAGCAGACCACTCTAGTATAAAGCTGATTGAGCTGACATTACACCTCAGTCTGTCCTAGCACTAAGAGGACACCTATTCAGAGCTAATAACCTGGGGGCCCCTTTGCAGGTGGAATAAATTAGAGCAGGTAGGGGAGCCAGTCTTGCTGAGACCCACACCTGACTAAGCAGCTCTGTGACAACTTTAAAGCTACTTTACACATATGATGGTGACGTGCATTAGACATGAAGTCGTTACCTTTCTATACCGGACCTTTCCAAGTATTTATGTTTTTCTGAATTTGATGTTTGTTTTGGTGAAAGGTTATCAAAACTAAAAAAAAACCCCAGTGCTCCTAGAAAGTTCTATGATAGATGGAAGTCTAATATTTGCTGTGACTAGGTCTAATTCCTGGGTGTAATTCTGGAGGTAGACCAATACCAGTATTTCACCAATATTTCTGTGTGAAATCAGAGAATATTCCTGTAGTTTAGTATTTCGATCTTGTTAGGAGGGCTAAGAATTTTCTTACATGCACTTCTTAAATGAAATATGCCTCACCCTGTGATACTGCTTGAGAGATAAGTATTTGCAATAGTACCTGCAGTTTTCCTAGGTATGAATAGCAATACAAAGAAAAAAACTATCTAGTCATGGAAGTCAAATTGAAGACTATAGTAAAACTGAATTCTCAGGGATGTCTTGAGAAAGAATTCTCTGAAAGATTACTGAGTTACCCAATCTCAAAATTTATGCATTCATTAATTACTTCTGCAAGTGGAATTTTCAGGATTGTTTGTTGTGTGTAGTTTCAACTTCACATTTTTTCATAATACTATTTGTGGATAGTTAAAGAGCTGCTGATAATGCTCATTTAAAAAAAAAAAAAAAGCCAGAAGTCTGCTATGAAAATAGTGCACATTTGAACAACACATGTAAAGTAAAAGCCTTGTAATGAAAATAGTGTTGCTTACTTGGTAAAAAAAGAACTTAGAGGGAACTTATTTACCAGTGATGAACTCACGAAAAAATGACTACATGACTGCAGAAATGTTCTAATAACTGGATTCAGATGTGGTTAGTGAGAAAATGTAGTCCAATGGTAAAAATTGGATAACACTTTGGTAAGCTTAAATGCTAATTTCTTTAAGCATTTACTATTTCTAAGAAATTATTAAGGAGCTGTGATTTCACCCCTGAGCTTTGTCCTGTCCTGAACAAAAATAATATAACACATCTTACTGTAATGGGAAGTAAGGAAACAAGTGTTGTCTCTGCTAATCTTTTTTGATTAGCAAGTTAGTTACTTTCAGTATAGAGTTAGAGGCTACAAAGCTTGACAGGTTCTTGATCAAGTTTTGTTGTAATAGTTGACCACATTTGTCTAAGGTAACAAGTTAGCTATTAAAAAGGAATTAAAATTAACTTGGCAGGAAGTAAGAGATAATTGTATCATCAAAATAGAACTATTTTGCTACATGCTTATGCTGAAATTCACAGGAAATATTGATTTTGATGCAGGTTGGACCTACAAAACGTTTAAATTACTCTTTTAACATACTTGGCATATATACGAAACTTCTTGCATATATGTTTTAGTTACAAGCAAAGGCTTTGCAGATAGACATCTTAAATCTAGTTCAAAAAAAAATTTGCAGTAATCATTATTGAGAGGTACTAACGTCTTGCGGAATTTACTCAGACATGAACAACGGAAAGGATTTAACAAAGAGGCTATGGTGAGACCAAACTTTGTTGCCATGATAATAAGTGGATGTACTGTGGTTTTCAAAAATGAAAAAGTTTATTGTTTAGGGAGTGATGATCCATTAATCCTAACGGCTGTATCTGTTGTAACATAAATGATGTGATCATCGATTTAAAATTTAAACTATTAACAGCTAAACTTTTGTTATTTTTTTTTCACTGTTGGTTCTGTAGCCAACATAAAGCCCAAACCAAACACTTTACCCTCTTCCTTTCTCCAGCTTCCAGAACTGCTACTAACTCTGAGTTCTGAAGTCCAAGTTGTGTACTCCTAGCTTTACAAGTTGTCATTTTAACAATAAAAACGCTGGTGTCAGAGCTTAGCTGGCAAATGTGTTAATGGTGCAGAAAATAGAATGGGAAACAGCAGTTCTTAAACAAGTATACATAAGGACTCTTTAAGGGCTTTAAAAATAGTTTACTCAAATTTCTCAGGCACTGTTGAGACTGCTTTTAATGTGCTCTCCTTTTTTTCCCCTACAATTACTGTCATAATCGTGCTTAAGTGGATTGTAGGGTTCTTTGGTTTACAGAGTAGAAGGGGCCAACAGCTGCTCTTTCCTGTAACATTTGTTGTTCACTTTAAAAGCTCCTTAAAAATGCATTTGTTTGTCTACTCACAAATGACTTGTTTTAAACATCTACCATTTGTTTCTTCAGGAAGATGCACTTCTAGAATCTAATATAAATGCTCACCAGTATTTGTTATGTTTTCTTTTTCTCTTATAAAAATAATTTGCACAGTGGTTACACATGACTTTTTCTCATTTATTCTAAATCGAGCATGTATTTTGTTCATTTTTCCCACAGGTAAGGGCAGACTTTCACTTTATTTAGTAAATATTATCTGTATCTGGCATTTAGAATTTTGGTAGTATTTAAATGCTGTATTACAGTTAACTGTTAAACAGGAGGAAGTTAAAACCATGTATTCAATAGAATCCATCACTTATTTTATGCAGAATCTAAACAGAAATTTCTCTGAAAGCATGGAATAAACATGGGTAGTACCCTTGTATCTTGCTGGGGAATAGCCATCTGGTGCTTGAAAGCAAAGTTTATTTTAGGAGTAAACTAGTAAATAGGAGAAGTCCTGAAGACTGGTATGCTAAAGATGATATAAGCAATTATAGTTCATTGAGAAGCTGCAAATCCACCATCCTGGCTCTGTGAATGTTGTAGAGAGCTGCTAGAGCAGCAAAATGGAAAAAGTGAGGCTTGAAAGATTCATCTCCCAAAGGAGAAGAGTGAACTTGGTCTGAGTACAAAAAATAGGAGATGCCAATATATTTTGAATTATGCCTAATGGTAGTAGATCTTAAAAACAGTTAACTCAGCAGTCAAGAATATGGAAGAGCTGGAATCTGAGTTGCACATCCAAACCTGGTTGCTGCTTCTCTTAGAAACCACTGGATAGCACATTAAATGCACAGCATAAGGCAGAGAGGTCCTAGAGGATAGATTTCTGAAATACATCGTATAGATCCTCTTTGATGCAGTCTGAATAAGATGTGTCTTTCTGATAATTTCCTGCCCTTTTACAGTATTTTCTTTTCCTCTAAATGTAGTACAATCTGTATTCATTTATAATGGAATGGTAAAAGCAAGAGGATAAGGCTATCGTATATCCATTCCTCTACTGCTGTAACTTGACTTAGCCGTCAAATACGGTGTGTTCTCTCACCGTTCCCTGAGGGAACATGAATGAGCATTTTGTTTTGGAAGGTTGCATTTGTGTTTATTTTCAATTTGCATATTCCTATACGTGTTAAGAAAGCAAGGTCACAGGAGTTAAGCCTGCATTGAGTATGGAAACAGGCAGGCAGAGTAATGAGGCAAACCTTGCTCCTACATCCAGAGGTAGATTTAGGAATGTTACTTTTGGAAATCTTTGAAACTCCTACACTTACTTTTGCCCTTCACAGCCCATTTCATAGAATCATAGAATAATTTGGGTTGGAAGGGACCTTAAAATATTATGTAGTCCAACCCCCTGCAATGAGCAGGGACATCTTCAGCTATATCAGGTTGCTCAGAGACTCGTTCAACCTGACCTTAAACATTTCCAGGATGGCACGTCGACCACCTCTCTGGGAAACAGGTTCCAGCATTTTACTACCCTCACTGCAAAAAATGTCTTTCTTCTATCTAGTCTAATTCTGCCCTCTTTTAGTTTAAAGACAAGTAGGGATGGGGAAAATTGGGAACTTGGCTAGTATAGACAGAGCTCCAGCAATGTTCTTCGACAGTTTGGCAGTTGGTAGCAAAAAGCATGGTAGACTTGGATCTCCTCTCTTTGCTTAGTCTTCTCTCTTTGCTAACAACTGGAAATATGAATGATGAAGTTTGAAATCTGCAGGGGATTGAAAGAGAAGAAGGGACGGGAAGGGAGAGAATAATAATTAAGATCTGAAAAAGACCATAGACAAAAACAGGAGGGCTGAAATAGTGAGAGAGATAGGAGAATGCACACACACTAAAATGAAGGAGAAAAAGGAGGGTTACAAATAAGATGAAACAGTGCATGAATCCTTCCGACTTTCCCTTAGTGGCACCTTTTCTCCTGTATGAACAGCATTTAACAAGAATTAATGCTGAAATCAATAGGGATTACTTGCAGAGTCAGGCACTACTCAATGTGACTAACGATGGCAGAATGAGACCTTGCTTTATAAAACAGAAAGCAAGATGAATGTGAAAGATGAAAATATATCAACTTGCCTATGCAGCAAGGGAACCTCAGAAGTCTGTATAGGCAGCACAACTCAATTGATCAGCATATTCCATATTAACTGCCAGTCTGTGGTATATCCTGTTTGCAATTACTATTATTTTTGATGGTTGCAGAATCACTAGTATGTGCTTACTTTTTCTCATAACACAGGGAAAACTGGAGGGTCCCAAAATTTCTAAGAAAATTGGTGAAAGTTCTTGAAACACATTTAAAACTTTACCTTTAAGTTTTGTGTTTGTTTTTGGTTTTGTTTTAATCTTCTGAAATTGTTATAGAGTCATATGTTTGCTAGCTATTATCTTTGCTAGCTATTATCTTTTGCTTTATCTTTGTAAGAACAGTCTTTGAAAGGCCAACAAATGCAAGTGAATGGTCAGTTCACTTGGTTCACTACTTAGGACTTAGTACAGAAATTTCCCTTGGGTTTTATGGATTCGGATTTCCGTTTTTAACCACTTTCCTCTGAATTTTGTTGCTTTATTTCTTTGTTATGTATTCTGTCATTGTGGTAGATGGTAGTCGCAATATTCCTAGTGTGTCATAATGTAGCTTGATCTTCGCCAGTTTCTCACAGAAACAATTTCTTCCAATGACATAATAGTGGTGCATAGTTTACATGGTACATAGAAGACACTGGTATATCTGCATTCATCTATTAGCTTGTGTAACAGGTGAAATGACTCATACCCGCATACTGCCATTTTATGTAAACCTAAAGCAGAAGACGTTCTCTAGGAGCACACCCAGTCCACTGCAGCTGGTCCATGGGACCAAGCTAAAATGAGCCCATTTTAACCACCACCCAAAAATGTGTGTAATGTGAATGCTGGATCCTCAGCCCCGTATGTTTGGCTCTACAGTTCCACTCGCACTGTGCAGCTCTACTTCCTTCACTGTGTATGAGACGAAAGAAAAGGGAGAAAATACTCAATAACCTGCTGTTTCCAGCAACAGGATTGGTTTAATTTCAGAGAAGGATTCCAGCAGCTCTTTATGGAAGATTTCTCTAGAATATAGTAAAATATTATAATATCCAATAGAATTTCAGAAAGCACGCTGTCTTTGCTATAGAATCCCTTAGGATGGTTCAAAAGCCTGTAGGAAGTATATCATTTTCTCAAATTATGTAAATTATTTCAGAGTAATTTCTATAGGAAATAACTGGTGGTATCCTTATTAAATCCTTCAGGACTTTTCCATAAGGGAGGGATTTCAGCACTTTGGAGATGAAGCTATAGCATTTTATTAACTCTGCTGAGTTTATGCACCTAATACTTAAGCAGATTAATAATGTGTGTGGCAGAGATCTTGGGGCAACTTCACAGGGCCAGTAAGAATAATAGTTAGCTAGTAATACAGCCATACTATTGAGCCTTTATTTATAAATCATTTATTATGGTGATATGTACAAAGAGTGCTTGTAATGATAGAGGTTCTTACCCACAATGACATTTTCATTTTAATGCTTTTGTCCCATATTTGGGTTTCAGAACAAAAACCAGCAGGAAAACATTGTAAACTGTCCAGTTCAGAGCTCAAATCTTCAATTTTTTGTTTTGGTGTCCTTGAATAATGTGAAGAACTTGTCAGAGAATTGAGACCACAAATTATCTACGAGTATCCACATAAAAGAATGTCATTGTGCACTTAGACATTTTTTGTGTGTGCACATTATTCCTAGGGATGAAAACAAGCCTTAAAAACCAATCACTTTCATACAACCTGTTACACTGGTTCCCTAATGTCTAGTTATTTGGGGGCATCTGCTTGACAAACTCCTTTTGTCTACTTCCACATGCAAACTGGAGTGTGCATTGGGGTTTAGGCATTAGAATGGCTTTGCCACTTGGATATGGCACCCGATAGCAGCATGGAATGTTGAGCAAGCACTGGATACTTAATACTTTTCATTTAATGAACTGTTTCTTTATTATTTTGCAAAGCCTGCATAAGACGGTTTTATGGTTTAAAAAGTGCCCTGCATCCTTCTTCATAGGAAGGAGACCTCATTTAGATTAACCTGTGACTTCAACAGCAGGTGGTAGAAAGAACCAACTGCTTCAATTACTGCTTTTGCGCATGACTTTCATGTGCTGCTAAGATTATCAGAGGAACCTGATTACATCCCCTTAGACACTATTGTTGGCACAATGATTAAGCTGTTATTTTTTCTTTTTTTTTTTTTTTCTTTTTTAGACTGGAAACCTAAAGAGCTTTTTGGCATGAAGCAAAAGCACTGTGTATAGAGATCAGTAAGATAGTGAGTATCATTGCCCTGTAGCTTATCTCCACATATACAGCTCCCTGGTGGATCCCTATGATAAACATTATTGGAACAATTAGCTGCTGCTGACATAGAATCCAGACACAATGGCAATGGCCAGCAGCACCGAGCCAAATATCATGGAGCCAAAACCCATAAAAAAGCAACACCAAGCTACTCTCCCCATTCAGCTGCTGTCATAAAACCCTCCCAGTGCTATGTTTGCATAGCTGGCTTCACCGATATGGCACCAAAACACAAAAGGAGAAGCTGCAGCACTTGTCTTTGTTTAGCTGAAATTACAAGTCATTGAATTAGTATGTCATCTTTATTGTGCTGTCATGCAGCGGAGGTGAGGAAGGCTCTCTGTAATGGATGGAAGAGTTTGATGGCCTAAAAGACAGGCTCACAGATGGTTGTCGATATAAAACAGTTTGCCCTTTTTTTAAAAAGGGAAGGGGAAAAAAAGGCTGAATGGAATAGGTCTCTGCTGATCTGAGTGGCTGTAACTAACAATATTTATGTAAGGCTGATCTTGGAGGAGTCTAGGGCTAGAAGGTGAACCAAGAGTTTGTCTAAAGATTAGGACTCAGAAGTGCATGCTAAGCCATTTAAAAAAATTTAAATATCAGTGAGGCAGCATGACCCGAAAGGTGAAGCGGGAAAGGTCTCGCTCGGAGGAAGCTGTTGCCACTACCCTTGGGCGGGGGAAGGTACCCTTGTGTGATTCTGCAGCAGCAGCAGAATTCTTATCAGCAGAATCAATGGAGATGCAAAGCATACTCTGGAGAAGAAGAAATAATTTGTACATTTTAAGGAGCACTGTGATATTCTCTTTCCTCCTTTTTTTTAAATTGGAAAAAGGGGTTGCCAATCAAAGTTTGCTATGAGGGTCTAAGATGAACGTTAAACTGTACATAAACTCTTTTTTACCTGAGAAACCAGACCACCACTTACTCACTGCATTTTTCCGAGCAGTTTTCTCAAACTGATGCTGCACTTGTATCTAAAAAGTGTTTTAGGATTAAACATGCCCCAGATTACTGATTTCTTTTTAAAATTATCTTTGGCATCCTGATTTTGTACAAACACACCATTCATTTCAGCCAGGTCAGTCTTTTCAAGGAGCATGAAGGAAAGGCTATTCTAGCCCTTGCTGAAGTTGTCCAGCATCTCCATTACAAAATTGCCAGTACTTGGAATTAAAGACACTCATATTTTCTGCTCTTCCCCTTCCCCCCCAGCTGTTTCCTTGCCACCTCTTAGCACTATGGTTAGCCTGAGAGCTGTGAAACCATCCCTCCCCAGTCAGGATTGTTTGACTACTTTGGTTAAAATTTGTTCAGAGGTAAGCTACCACAGGAACGAGCCACTCAGCGCAAAGGATGCCACCCCACATGAGTTCAGGCTTGGATGTAAGAGAAGGGGCAACAGAGCACTCCTCCAGCTTCCCTCTACACACATTTTTTAATTCTCTATTTACACAATTTCTGCCATATTCATGAGAATAAGAGAGAAAACCAATTGCGTGTTATTTTCATGCTCACAAAAATATCAACAAGGTGGTGGTGTGTCTCCAGTGGTGGTAGTATCATTTCCAGAGATTTACAAAAATGAATCAGAATTTCCAAGTGCTGCATTTCCATAGCCTTCTCCTCACCCTGCTTTGTTTCCAGGAGCAGGCAGGAATGCTTTTAAACAAGCACTCCTCTGTGCTATTGTTTCTTCCTTCCTCCTTGGGACAGGAAAAGGCCACCAAGGCCTGTCCTCAGGGCTCTCCCTATAAAGGTAAGCAGATATAAAAACCTATGCAGGAGGAGCACATGAGGCAGGACTAGCACTTTGGAAGCATTTGATATACAGAATCATGACATGACAGGAAAAGGTATTTTGATAATAGCTGCCTTAAGTGGGATCTGACACTTCTCAGGAGAAAATGTTTTCAGTTTCATGTTCCCTGAAATAAATCTTTATCCCTGGGAGGAAAAGGTGCATAATTTGGAAAGCACCTTGATACTTTCTGAAATTTGTGAATATTGTGTTGCACACAGTAGTGCAACAAGTCCAAAATTAGTGCCTGCAAAAAGTCTTATAAATGTCTTTTTAATTTCAGCCAAACATAAGGAGGTTTTATTATTTGGTTTGGCATGTTATATTTAAAGGTTTTTTTTTTCCAATAGATAGTGCACAGCATGTTCAGATTTCAAGACATGTGCATGTATGTTCTTGAAATGCTATCACAGATCATCTAAAAATTTTTTGTTTTGTTTTGTTTTTTTTATTTTGGACTGTCTAACCAAGCAAAATACAAAATAAGAGACGAAACAAATGAAAAAAGAGACTGCCATTTTTAATTCGCTATTTGTTTTTTTTCCTTATAATGCTGTTTAATGTACCTATCAAAAAGTACTCTGTATTATACAATCCAGAATTGAGACATATGAATATCATCTATAAAAATTCCTCTGAGATATAGTCTTCTGTTTCAATTGAGAAATCCATCCAATATCAATGACCTTTCCATTTAGGGAATACTTAATGTGGTTAACTAGATATGATATACTTTGGAAATGTTTTTTATTGCATACATTTGAATTAAGAGGTACACCTTGTACAGAGGAAATGATGAAACAGCACTCTATTGAGGGTTAAAGATGAATGATGGCCTTTAAGACATTTGTTTTGGTTAAACACAAAGTAAGAGTCACTGTCATATTCAGGCCCACGGTGTTATTAAGGCATAAGAGATGAGAACTGAATTCAGTCTCGCTTAAATCAATGGGAATTTCGCCTGCTACTGCTGCAGCCGAATTTGAATCATTATGGTTAAATGGGCTCTTTTTTTAATCATAAAATGCTTTGAGTCATAACAATATGTATTAATCCTTCTAATTAATTCTTAGAGGCTTGTATACCAGGCCACTTCAGATAGTGTAGCTCTTCTGGAAAACAAAGAAAAGCCGGGAGTATTTTGAGAACAGATTTTAAATACACTCGGGTCTTGTATTTGTTTTATTGGCTACTATAAGCAGTGAACAGGTATTTTCCAGCTGCATCACAGGAGTTTTGGAGTCTTTGGAATTTGTATTTCTTAGGTTCTTTTTGCAATTGTTTTTCCTTTGTTTACGGCTTTCTGGGAATATTTGGAATATCACCTGTGAGAAAGCTGAAGCAAACAAATAAGTTTTTCTGAGTGTCTGCCTTCTCATCAGCCAAATTTTTTGTATAATTTGATCTCTTTTTGGTAACTAGTCATACCAATAAACAGAGTTGCCTGGAGTTGTGAATGGGACAAATCTGCTTGCATATCATTAACTAACTTACTCCATTAGCTTTGGTTTTGCATTAGTTCTTGCCTCTCCTCCACTCTGGCATCTTTTTGCTACAGTATTAATGTCACATTCCCTTTGTAGTTTTGCTCCTTCCCTTGGCTTTGCTTTGCTTCTCTTACAACCTTAGCCCTTGTCTTTGCTACCTGCCTCACCAGGGAGCGACACTCTGCCGGTACAGACTGTCAGTGATGTATGTAAAGCCCTGATTTATACCTCCTTTAAAGATAAGCCCCAAATACATGGATTGGCATGAGATAGCAATTAAAAACCTTAAAAAAACCCATTGCTGAATCCAGAAATGGCTTGCTGTTGTTGACTCAGTTTGCTCCTAAGAAATGCCTCACTCTGAGCAACGTCTTTGCTACCAAAATTATACTGGCATCACACTGCTTCAAAATCAAACTCCTCTTTAAGCATGCTTTACCTCAATAAAAACTGTTACCTTTTTGAACCTTATTGTTTAAGTTTATTATGTATCCCTAGGAAGTAGTGGAATAGACTGAACAAACACCTTTCTCTTTCTGTTGGAGACTCAGTAGGAAGCTAGACATTTGGTGATCTTTCAAGTAACTAATTAAATTATTAAAAAATATATGTTATAGTTATCTAAATATATCTGTATCATTCAACAATATCTTTTCTGAACTTCATTCACATAACACACCTACTCGATGTTTTGTTGTTTAGATCAGACACAGTATGATTAGCCAGCTGCTTTCTGTATCTCGTGTTTCTTTAGTCTGGCTTTTGCTGGATTTTATTCTTAGTGTTGGAACTATTCCTAAGCAAACTTCCGAAATTATTTGTCTATGGGAACACACGTGTGAAATTTACTTTTTTTTTTCTATTTGAGATCAGCTAAACCCCAGTTTTACAGGTTATCAGATTTTGCTTATTAAGCTGACCTTGAATTTTATGTGAAGGATTTAGTTTTGATTCAATAATTTCTTACATTATGTATGTTTTAGTGGCATTTAATCCTTAAATTTTACTGCTGTTTCCTACCCGTCATTCACCTGGAATATTTCCAGGACTTGCAACGCAGAACACTCTTCATTCCCGTCTGTCTGCTTCTACCTGAAGGTGGTCATGCACGAGGGACTGATTCTGGGAGCCCAGGCACTTCTGCACCACGTTTTTGAATAGCAGCCAGACATCTCCCTGCTAAATTCTGAACTTGAAGTTGGCAGTTCCAGGGTTTTTATAGGGATGACGACTTGATCCAACAAATTAGCTCTCTGATATATACCAGACTTAAAATATTTAGGTTTAATGCAGTATGCTTGGATTTCAGCCTAAACTTTGTGCCCATTTCCAGAAGTGGGATCTGCCCTCAAGATTTACCACCCACTACAGCTATGTTAAGCTTCCATCACTAAGTTTAGTTGAAAAAACACCCAAATTTTTGATCAACTCAACATACTTTGTGCCTATATAATAATGCTCACAGTATATAGGGACTTTTTTCCGTCTTTATTTACCTTTGCCTGTGTCTTTAAGAAAATACTAGCAGAGCAAACCTAACTTTAAATCAGTCTATATCTTGCAGTATGTGAGCAGATGACATAGATGTCCAAGGATGTGATAGGGATCAGCTCACACACTTTTCAGCTGAGCATATGTGTAAAAACAAAAACAAACCTTACTTTTTTTCTTAGAAAGCACCACGTATTTCAGGCAGTTAGGCAGTAACAGATGTTGGAGACTCAGTAGGAAGCTAGATGTATGCTGGGATGTCACTCAACTCCCCTTAACAAGCTGCTGTGTTGGAGAACCAGTCTCCATATAGGCTCTGCTTAGTGTCTCAGAAATAAGATGACACTAAAATAACCAGCTTCCCATGAATACCAAGCCTCTCTTATAAAGAATATACTACCCGGGGGCTGTGAGGGGAGGAGGGGGGTCTGTGTGGCAAGACTGTATATATAACTTTGCCTGCAAAGGTATTGCAAGAGGGAAAGACTGTCTTTGTTTTAATTTAAGTAATTTTAATTTTGGATAGGAGCAGGATTGTGTTTGTTATAGAAGTATTTCATTCAGAATTGTTATGAAATATGATGCCTCCACGTTTCTGATTGACATAGCTTCAGGTAACATGCTGTGCCATGCCAATAAAAAACTACCTACCATCAAATAACTGCATTTGAAGATGGATATTGTCCATATTTGAGAAGCCGGTACAAGCATATTAATTCACTCTAAGACCAGAGAAAGGCGTAGTACTTACTTCTGATGCAGGAGTAAAGCAGCAATTACAACAAAGTACCATACCAATTACAGAAACTGCAAATATAATATTAAACTGAGCCAGATGACACGGTGTAAGTCAGGCCGAAGCAAGGAGGCTGCATATGACATGCACAAATCTTATTGTCAATACAAAAGATGCTTTCATGCCTGGTATGGTAATGAGTAAGGTCATACCTGGCCACATCAAAGTAGGCTGAAGAGTATAATTGACAGATATCTATCCAACTTCAAGAGACCGAGAGCAGTGACACTTGGGGACTCAGAGGCATCCGAGTACTGAGGGTTGTACAAGGACTTTGACAGTCTGAGAGAGATGCAGGACTCTGGAAATCTGAGCATCATATTTTCCGATTTTCTTTCAGTGACTTCAATTGTTTGGACCTCTCTCTGCCACTGGGGAGTCTGGGATAGGTGTTTTTGAACAGTTTAGCTTTGATTTTGCCATGGTTATTTTCTTGTTTTTCAAATAAACATAGATTTATTGAAGGCACTTTTGGATCTTAAGGCTGTTCAGGGGAATATTTACTACAGTCTTGTCCTTGGGACAAGGGAAACAAACTTCTTACCTTAGGCAAAAGACAGAAGAGAGGGACGATGGTACCTGACCTGGGGCGCTTTGTCACAGGTGCTGAAGGTGTCACCAAAAGGCTGACTGAAGTCAGTGACATGCAAGAGGGTGGCTGGGGGACCACAAGAGAAGACACGATTAGGGATCTTGTGGTTATCAGCCACAGACTTCTTCCCTCAGTAACCACAAAGGTATCAACAGTCCTGGCATGGCTGATGGGGAAAGTCATTAAGAGTTCTTGGGATGAGAGAGGTGGCTTTTGTCTGCAAACCTCTATAATCCCTTATGCAGCAGGATAACTACCAGACCCCAAATGTTTTTCTTCTCCTTTTTTTTTCTCTCTCTCTCTTTTTTTTTTTTTTTTCACAGTTGCCAATATTTTAAAAGACATTTCCAGAAGTAATGGGGAGTGGGTGTTGGAGAGCTGTATTTGCTTTATAGTCAGCTTTACATATAACAAATGAGCATTCAATTTCTCCTGGGAAATAAGTAAATTGTATTGAAATTGAAACAGTGGCAGAAAAGGAGTAAGTGGTTTGACTTGAACCACAGAGGGAGATTACAAGAGAACAGAGATTAAAATGCAGAAACCCTTACATCATGCCAGAGCATTGTGTGCTGCACCTCCCTCTCTTGCTGAATGGAATTGCTGCTTCTTTCTTCCGGGGCAAACCAAGCTGCTGCTGGAAAAATGGAACCTGTGAGCAAATCACGAAATATCACAGCATCATATTTTTGGACCCAGGGGATATGGGGTTTTTGTTTGTTTTGGTTTGAGTTTTAAAAATATCTTCTCGTTATTTATCTTTAATGTTAAATATTCTTTACTCAAATAGAGTATTTTCTCAGAACTGTTTCAGACACTTTAAATTCCTATACCCAGTTAGTATTTTTCTACTCATCATATACACAAAAACCCTCACCCAGTGTCCCTTTACCCACTACTATCTACAGATTAATTGTAGATGATACACTGGCTGAGTAATAAACTGATATGGAATGAATTAGTCACATGATTATTGTGCACTTATTCAGAAAATGTTTGTTCTAATTTATTATTGATTGATATCCAGTGAATTTTTTTTCACTAGCTAATACTGTATTGTGCTTTATCAAGCTGTAGCATGTTCCATACAATCACATTGATTAAAAAATGAGAAGGATGTCAAAAAATTCCTGAACAAAATATTCCCATTAGATCTGACTAGGCGATTTAGCTGAATTCTAGATGGCAGGTTTTATGGCTTTCAGAAGATAACTGTGTTTATTAAATGTTGATACTTTGGAAAGGTCTAATTGAAACTGTTCATGTTTTATGAGGTGCTTTGTTTATGCAAACAAACACCATAGGGAAATTATGGTTAAATGTAAGAATTTTTGCTATTTTGGGATAGTAGTATATACTGTTATAAAACAAAAGTTTGAACGAAAATCTTTTTTAAAAAATAGAACTATTTCTGTTAAGTTTAAACATTTTTTTAGATTGCCACATTCTCCCAATTTTTTTATATTTGACAAACTCACTGAATAATTTCGGAACTAAGTAAATGAGATGTACTAGTTTAATCTAGAAATTTAAAATAATTTAAAAAAAAAACCAAACAACTAAAGCTGACTACCTTTACGCATAACCTGTGCGTACAGTCTTGTAGACCACGATTAGACTCTGCAATGCCATTTTCATTACAGATGTAAGTGCTCAACATTATTCTCAAAACGGCATTACTTTAAAGCATAATGATATTGTGTGATAATGAGTTCTACAGGTGCAAATTACAGTACTCCAAAAAGTAGACGTATTTGAAAAATCATCATGTTAATTTTTGCTTTTCAGAGTCATCGAATGTCGCGTTCATTCTTTTATTCTGAACGAGAGTAAATAAAGTTCTGTATTTGCCTTCCCTGCAGCACTCAGATTTTTCTGTGAGTTTAATCTGCTCCCATCCACTAAGAGTCAGTTTCTTGCATGCCTTTTCACACAGTCTTTGAATCCTTTTTCCATTGTAAAGCAATGAATATCTCCTCCTCTGCCCCCAGTACCTTCACTGCAGTGTTCTTTGCCCAGGAATGGTTGAGACTAAAGCCAATATTCCCCTTGAGGGTGTAAACTGATTTGTGAAATGGGATAGGAATGAAAATGAACAATGAAATGGTATGAAATACCCACATAATAATAATTGTTATTATTACTATTATTTTACCATTTTCACTGTTTTTTCCTGTCTTAGCACTTATGCACACATTTACCTCGAGCTTTGTAGATAATGCCTCAGGCTTTATCTTAAGTGCTTACAGCTAATTTTGAATGTGGGAAAGTACATATTTTCATCCATGATATTTGAGGTCTTCCAAAAAATATCCCAAATGGCTACACTTTTGCGGTGGTAGGTAACATGAGCCAGCAGTTAAGCCAGCAACCTCTGGTAAACAAATAAGCCTAACCATTAAATGATGTGAAAAATGTAAAAAACTGTGTCAGCTGAGTGACTTATTCTGCAGCCTCAAGGACAAGGACAGGCTCTGACTCCAAGCTGTGTCACGCGTTGGATTGGAAGGCCATACACCTTCTCATGATGCTGGCTGGCTAGAAATGGACCTTGAGGACCAACTCAAGGAGTTCTCCTGCTCCTTCCCACGTCTGCTGAAGGATATCATTCACCTTCTACCACCACCTCGCACCCCTGGTGCCCAAAAGCCTCGCTGGTCAGCATAATACTTGAATTTGACAGTCTCATTACCGAAGGGCCACACACAGGCCACACACATGATTAACACACTGTTTGGCTGCAGTTATTCTTAGAAAGCCAAGTGAAAGTTCCTCTTGCTACCACAGAAGCTCTCGTATTTGATTTCTTCTTCTTTTTTTTTTTAATAAAATGGAAGCTGTTATGTAGCAATCACCTAATCCAGAAGGACTGAATTAATATTCTAGTAACAGTTGAAGTAATTTAACACCTCTTCAAAACTGTTTTGTGAGCGATGGGGTTTTTTTGGGAAAAGCATCAGAGAGAGAAACTCTTTCGTAAAAACCTACACATAAGAAACATATACAGGTTTTCACACCTTGCAGAGGAAGATTAAAATCCAGTTGGTGTCTAGAATTAAGATGAGCTGCTCTTTTTCACTCATGTTAATGCAGATGATAATTCCCTGCAACCTTCTTGCAAGGGACAAAGGTACGAATTACAGTCATCTTCCTCCACCCCGGTTATATTCTGAGTCTTAACTTTAAAGACAGTGGCTAGTTTATTCTGTAGAAATAAGTAGGAATGTTAGAAAAGGCTAAATATCATCATAAACCAAAACATTATGATACCAGAAACCCTTAGGAGCAACACTAATGCTTTTAAATGAAGGTTTTATTTGTCTCTGAGCTGCAAAAGGAAGTCACTAATGAGATGTCATTTACATTCTAACACCTGTTAAATGGCACTTTTCTCTTTCCCCAAAGAGAGAGATGTTTATGAATGTTTGCAGTTTTCTGAGTGTATCTACAAGAATTATATTTTCATAAACAATGCTATATATTTTTCCTCTATATACTTTAGTTACTCCAGAACAACATATAGAAATATCAGGAGCTTTTTTTGATTTATTAGATTTATTTGTCTTTGTTATATAAATCTAACAACAAATGTCTAGCTTACAAAGAAATCTCATTAATCAGGATTTAACACAACTGCGTATTTAGGATGTGATTTGCAGCAGTTACAGTGCAAGAACTGTATGTAATTATACCTCCATTTAAATGAAAATTAAAAGCTTGTGTTGTAGCAGGGTACACATGTTGAATATATTGTTTTACAGAATAAGCCCTCCAAAGCAGAACACCTGAAAATCAAATTTCAGTTGGTTCTGTTGGGGAACTGCTGCATGGTGTGTGTGACTTTTAAGATTGGGACCTGCATTACGACTGACCAGAGGGAAAGATGGGAAATTATGGGAAAGCAAACGATCTATAACAATACAAGTAGATATGCTTCTGTTAGATAAGCATAATACAAGTTTCTTTCAATCATTTCTAAAGTAGTTTGGTGTATAAAATAACTCATTCAGTTAATGTAAAAAGGCAGAATCCACAGAGGCCTGTGCTGGAAACAAGTTCTGCAGAGGAATTTGAAGAAGGAATTAAATTAGTATTAGAATTAGAACTTGAATTAGAATTAAGTAAGCTAATATTAGGGAGCCTGTGCACTAAACACTGTGAACAACTTTAGGAGGTGCCCCTGTGGACTGCACCTCTCACTCATTAAGTTTGAGATTGACTTGGGGGTCTTTGTTTCCCATTCCCCATCCCAGCGCCTGCAGTTTGCGTATCTGCTGCTTGTCTTTCAGATGTGGTTCCTCAGGTACCACGCGCAGCTGCACGACACATACGAAATTTTGCGAGGGGAAAGGAGAGGCATGATGGCTTTGAGCATGGCCCCAGTACGAGGCCCTGTGCCATTTCATCCATTTGATTTGCCTGTCCAGCTCAGAGGCAGCACAACCCCAGCACACACCAAAGGATGGCAGAAGGCGATAAAGCATCTGAAATGGCTGGTGCTTTCCTAAACTGAGACATCTCAGCTTGGTGGAGTGTGGTGCCATTCTGGAGGCCGATGCCAGAGCCAACAGGAGAGATGGAAATAACATTTGGATCTTCTAAATCTCAGTTAGGTGCTTTACCCATGAGGTGTAAAAGAAGGAGATGGCACTGATTGCTCTAGTGAACCATCAAAGACTGTATTCTTAGCCAGATTCAGTGCAGTCCCTCTGGGGACAGGCTAGGGCAGAAGCTACCAGTTGAAGTGAGCTGACACAGTATAACCTGCAAATCTTATGTTGGGGATGAATTAAGCTCTGGGTTTTCTAAAACAGTTCCTGAAATTACAGGTCATAGGCATTTTAAGCTCCTTTCAATTGCACAGTGCCGAGATTTTAAGTGTTGATGGTTCTGCAATGCTGTAAGCATTATTCGTGTCAGTAGGTCCTAAGCAGTGGTTTGGGTTTTTCAAGAAGGTTTTAGTATCCATATGTCTGTCACAGATGTTCCTTGGGATTCAGCTTTCCTTGAGAAAGGCCCATATAAGTTGACAGTGTCTCTTTCAACATGCTAGATGTGTGACAAAAGAAAGCGGTGTTTCTAAGTTAGAGTCAAAGTAATGACAAGCCCTTGAATGAAGGTAAGAACGAGTCCTTGCAGACTAAGTCTACTTAAGCTGCCTTTTGGATTTAACCTGAATGAAGCAGATTTTTTTTGAAAAGGAGAATTACTGAGCCAAAGAACTCAAGCTTTGCAGCCCAAGCATTCTGCAATTTCAAGAGGGGATTTTTTTGTTTCTTCAGATATGACTGGACCTTTCTGAGAAATAATCCAAAGTTTTAGTTCATGAGCCATCTTCTCTCCTATATTTCCCAGTTCTGACATCATTGCCTCTCTGCCCCTCAGACTACAGCACATTTTCTGTGATTCGTGTTAGTCTCAAATGTTCTGCTTGGAGAGCAGAGAGATGGTTTTGTTTTAAATTTACAGCAGCTTTAAATTCTCTTGTATGTTAAAAAGATTGGTTTCCTCTTGCTTGCCTTATGTCTAGAAACATTATTTAGAAAACTTTGCAGTCTAGAGAGCATGAGCTTAATCAGACCGCTCTGTAATTACTCACTGGCTTTATTCACCCTGGATGATATATACCTCGCATGGTGCTAAAAGAAATAAGTATATTCATTTCCTATCCAGTTCCCACCTTGCATTATAAAAGCCAAATATCCATTCTGCAAATAGAGATGAATCAGCAATCCATATAATATCTATTCATCATACATATTTCACAAGGAGGATATTGTGGTGGCTGGAAAGTTTTTACAAAAATAATATGGAAATCCGGAACTTGATGTGGAGTGTCAGAGAGCTTCTTACTATTATTTACCTTATCAGCTTTTGCTTTCTGAAATCAATGGAAGGGCATCAAGTTCAGCTAATCCATATTTCTGAGTATGAAATTGAATTTATAGTCTGTAGTATGTTGACTACCGCTCGCATTTAAGGCATAATTGATTTTTATTGAAAAGCCAGCAGGCACATCAAAAATTTCCACAAACCACAAGGATGTTAAATTTTACCCTGTTTAGATAATAGTGTTGCTTTATTTATCCTTTGAAATGAAGCTTTTATATTTATATCAGCAAATGTTGTGGAAGTGTGACTGATGCCTTGTGAAACCATCAGTCCATAGTTCTGTTAAAGTCTACAGTATAGAAATAAGCAACTTTTCTGTTCCTAAAGTAAGTGTCTATGGTTGGTTTGTTTTAAGAATAAACAGAATAATAAATCTGCACAAAAGAAACCATTTCATATCATGTAGCAAAGTTATTTTTCTTCATTCCAATAAAAAGCTTGTGCAATTACTTTTTCTGTCTTCTTCTCCTTTCTTTTTTTCCATATTGGCCACTGTTTATTTCTCTCTCATTCTTTTAAACATACAAGTGTACTTTTGTGTCTGCTTTTAATTGGCCATAGATAGCAGCCTAACTAATCCGTGTCAAAATTTTTAGTTTCTAAGGCATTGACTTCATTATCTTTAGGTACAAAGGTGATCTTAATCATAGACCAGATTTTAGTATCAACAAATCCTTCATGACGGGTTTCTTTTCAACCAATTAAGCAATTAAACAGATGTTACTTCCTTTCCCTCACATGGGCTATCTTAGCTATTTGTGCCTGTCCTTCCATATTGCCTGTTGCATCACCTCAGTGCATATGTGTTTTTCATAAGAGTTCTTTGAACCGAAGAAAGAAAACTCAGGGTTACCCTGCACAGGCGATATACTACAGTCAATAACACATCTGGGAATTCTAAGAAAACAGGCAACGAGATATATAAGTGTGACTCAAGAGTTCTCAAAATTTAACAAATGCACAGAAACACAAATCTTAAAGAAATTATACATCAGTTTCTCAGTGTAAAAGTGTCAAGGAGAAATGCCTTTTTGCAAGGTAGGTATTTTCAAACATGTGTGCTACAGGTGCAGGCACAAATCCAATTAATAAACAACAAGATTTGTGCCTGCTCCTCTGCTGTCATTTTCAAACTTCACCACAAACTGTCTACAGATATTCATACTTTCTTTTATTTTTCTCCTTGTTTTTCATAGCATTTTGCACATACTTGCATATTCTCTATTGTGGGACTCTTAATGAAAGCATCTGTTTTCTTTCTGAAATATGTCAGGTTGTAGTAAAAATAGCTTGTAACTAAAATAAATATGTCATTTGTCAGTTATATACAATCCACTAGAAAGGCAGGATCTTCTCAAGTAGTCATCAGTTCTTCTCAAATAGTTCTTCAGCAGTCTAATCTAGCATAATCCCAATGAAACCATCATTCTGGTATAGCTATGTTGCTAAATAAAAGAGCTATGCTCAGACATTGCAGCTGTGGTCAGCTTCTTGGCTTTAATTCATCTTTTGCTGTCTGTATCCACTTGGACTGCTTCACCTTACCCTGTCTAAGAGAACGTAGAATATTTTGGGGGATACTTCATTCTGAAACTGATCCCAAAATGTAGCATACGGCAGATAACACCAGCTTTGGTTCCTGCTATTCTCCACAGTACTCTCTCCAATTGCTGAAATGTCTTCAACCTTCCCCCTCACCTTAAAGTACATCCCAGTTGTTCCAACATATGTACTCGCTTTGATGAGATGAAAACACCACTTTGATGGGCTTTGACACAACCTTCACATTATTTCCAGGTACTGTGAACTCAGTAAAAACAGACATACAGAATAATTGTATTTCTTAGCACTGGAAGAGCCACTTGAGGCACAGAGGAGCCCCAATGCCAAGTGCAGAGCAATGGTAGTGTGCCCACTCACTGGCCACAGAGCGACCCAGCACTGCGTGGTAGGGATGGGAACCTGTCTTTACCTCTTGGCCATCCCTTGCCTCATTTATTTAGCAGAGTTAGAGTGCAGGCTGAGAAATCATCATTTATTTCCTTTCTCTGTACTTTTCTCTTCATTCTCACACATGGATACTGATAATGCGCTACTGTTTTAGCATTGTTCACCTGTAATGTAACCACACCACTCATTATTTCTGTTACAACAGTGTTTTAGGAGCAGTGTTCAGGGACCAAGATACAGTTACAGTAGGTGTCATACACCAAAGGAGCCAAAGGGTGAGTAAAGAGACAGGAGGAGACCACAGACAGACGGGAGCTCAAAGAAAAAAAATGAAACTGGCTGTTCAACCCCTCTTGCATATGATGCTCAGGCATATTTTTCAGGATACTTTCTAAGGTTATTTTACAGTGAATGAAAACTGTTAAAGGAATGTAGCCTATTGGAGTTAAATTTCAGTTCATTCACTTGAATTCATTTTGCCTAATTTTAAGCTTCCAAATAAAAGAGGGTTTGTTTTTCTTCAGAGAGAGGTGATTCTTTTCAAAGACATTGACCATGTCTCATAATTAGCGTTCACTATTCTGTCCTTTTTCTCTTCAGCTCTCCTGAAAAAGAGACTGTTTTTGTGGAGGCGACTAAATGCTTAAGCAAGCTTGTATTTATTTGATTAAGGAAAGACAAAATCTTCATGATCACTACCAATTTTGAGTAAGCTTTAGAAGTCTGGTAATTTAGGATTGTCATCTTAAAAAGAAGCAGCAAATGCAATTTACCACATGTGTAGAACAAGGTCTGTGAGGGATGAAAGATCAGTTTGTCTGTCTATCTCTAATGATACATCCTCTATGTCTGAGAGTCTCATCTTTCAAGTTCGCATACATATTTAGGAAAAGTATGCAAATTTACATGAAAATTCCCTGGAGTATTGTATGGACAAATCTTGCCCATTAATGGACTCATAATGTCTATTCTCATACGAATGAATGATATAAAGGATATTGTTCACAAGTACTGAAATGGGAACAATTCCATTACAAATACATGTAGTATGCTGAAACTAAGCAGGGACTGCATTCATGTATGAATACAATGTAAATTTATCATTGTAACAATTTTGTATAAAAGGGAGATTTTATTTGCATTCACATTCACTGCAGAGATATGAAAATTACTTATACGTTGAATTTGGGCCCACAATTAGAGGAAATTTTCTCTTTTTAAGGAATTTTCTGTTTCTGAAAAATTAGATGTCTGTTGATTACAAAATATAATGACATTGGTGGAGATGGGAGTATATAAGTGTGTATGGGAGAAAGGCAGAGATTGGAGATTTGATGCTGAAACAAATGAGCCTTTCCTCCATCACATCATTCTCTTATTTATAATCTTCCCCTAGAACTTCTAATCACTAAAAGGATCATTCTTAAACGTTACCTTGCTCTCCTCAGTTGATTTTTCTACTACATACAAAATCATTAGTACAAAAACAATGCCTTGGTTATTTTACTTTCTGATTTGGAACACGTAGGTTTTGGTATGGATAATTTGGTGTATTTATCAATTAGACTAATTCAGTGTCAGATTTTAATTTATCATGAAGGGGAGGCTGAGCTGAAATATTCAATGAGATTGCAGAAAACATAATTAGGAATTTTAGTTCATTTTTTAGTTTGTTTCTACTGTACTGGTACTCCTACTACTCTTAAAATAATAAAAACCAAATGAAACCAAACCAAGCCAAGACAAAATTCATTTTAGTTATACCGTTTACACATAGTCATACAGACATACATTTTTTTATTTTCCCCGAACAACAGAAAGTACTAACTTCACATAAGTTTTCAGCTATAAAGGAAGGTCTTTCTGTAATAAATAATTAACTTCTGAAGATTGTATCAGACATCATTTTCCTCAGACCCATTTGAGCAATACCTACAGTTTGATCTTTGCAAAAACATCTGAATAGCCATGCAGAGACCTGAGAATCGTTTTTCAGAGTGTTCTAAATAGAGAAAGAAAAAGGTGCAAGTCTCCAAAACCGCTAACTACATTACTATGAGTAAAAGACAAATCTAGTTTTTCTGCTTCAACTAATTACTGCTTTTATTAATTTCCCACCTGAAGGCCAGTCCTATCTCCATAGCATGTTTTGGCACAATGTTTACAAAGTTCTAGTTCTTCTTGTACATGAACTCCATTAATAAGATTAGATTTGGGCTCTTACTCTACAGTCTGTTTCTGCATTCATAACTTTATGCAAAAACTTCTCTTTTTTGTTTCAGTTTCACACTGTATTCTTTCAAAATATTTGCCAAAAATAGTTATTCTTGAATTGGGGGGGAAAATATCCACTTCAAACTCTTTTGAAATTGAGCTGGTAAATAAACTTTTGCTTTTACTTAATTTCTGTGTGTGAGGTTACATTGCATTTTATGTAGCACCAAATTCAGCACTTCACTAACATACTTTTATACTCCTCCAAAGCTATTAGGTTGCCCTAAAAATTCTTGACTAATATGGAGGAACTCTTGCGTTGCAGCAGAGGGAAATTGCCATCTCTGTAGCCTCAGCATTCTTTAGTTGGAGTCAAACAAGACTTACACCTACACTGATTTTTCATGCTTAAAATAAAATGTCAAGAAAAAAAATATTTTTTTTGTCCTCTCTGGTGGTTTTATTTTCTCAGGTAGATTTAACCAATATTATCTCTTATTCAGACTGTACCAAATGTTTATACTCTGCCTCTTCTATTCTTCTAGGCTGAAAAAGAAGATGTTTCTCTCTCTGGGACCTACAGAGGAAGATGTAAGATAATGTAGAATAGAAACAAAACCTGTAAGAGAAAGAGGCTAAGTTATAAGTAATTTACATTGTTTAGAGGTTTTATCGTGTTGATCTATACATTGCCATGCACAATCTTTCTGTAGTCAGAATGCCTTTTATTAGTTTACAGCCTTATGGATTTACCAGTTCATAGCCAAGAGAAGAGATCTATGGAAAAAACAGAATATGGAAAAACAGAGTTTTCAAGTTAGAAATGGTTCTCACCATATCAGAGGTCAATATAGCCACTAAAATGCACCTCTGAAGTCGTAAAGAAAACAAAAAATATAAGGAAATTATGATGCAAACATCAAAAATAAAATTTGAATGCTGGATGACATTTTTATTCTTTTCCCCATTCTAACTACTTTGCTTAAGACTTAAATAAGAACACGAAAGTACAATACTAAAAAGGTCCTTCAATAAATGGAAACAAATGAGCTCTTTCCTACCACAGAATTACTTAAAATCAGTCCTTCTTGTGAAGCTAATCCCCTGACAGATAAGACTGTGAATTCCCCCCTCCCCTTCCTGCACGCTCACAGATGGGTTGCAACAGAAAGATGACAAATGAGTTGTGTTTGGCTGGATTAATGGGTATTATCATGCTAATGGATGTTTATGGTGCAGTTTGGGAGGTTCATGTGGTTTTCAAAAAGTGTTGGTGTTCTGGGTAGCTGAAGCCTCTGTGTATGTGTGTGTATGCTTAATTAGTCAGCTTTTTATGCATATTGTACATTTTTTGGTCTCCTTAATGGGTCACAGCTAAACTGGATGTGGAAGTGTTGGCCTTATGCTCAGATCTTTCATCACGTCATCAAGTGTGACATGCAAAATACAAGGGTCTGGGGCTTGTCTTTCCACAGCCTCTGTGAATGCAGGTGCCTCATAATCCCAGGTCTACTTTGTTGCAATCACTTTTAAAATCTGACATATTGATCAGGAGTTTAGCTTGAGTAACTACTGCACATATATCAACTCCAGTTGAGGATGTCAGGTCAAATTTGTTGGCAATGTGATCTTATAACCAACCGGGATAATTCCTGCCGTTCAAGTGAACTGATTCTCTTAGCCTCATTTGGCAAGGACATTGCACCAATAGGGCCTGGGAATTTTGTGCCAAGCAGGGCAGACCCTCAGGAAAACGTCTCATCAAAGACCTAGACATGGAAAAATCTGTTGCTCTAAGAACCAAGAGGTGTCAAAAATGTAAAATCACGCAAAAATAAATAAGCGTTTGCTCTGGATTTTAAAAGTTGGGGGGTTGTGTGGTTTGGGTTGTTGTTTTGTTGGGGTTTTTTTCTGTTGAAAGTTTCTTTTTCTGTGAGAGTGATCAACCTTTAAACATTCCTGTTTGCTCTCACTTTCTTCTGCCCACAAGACTTACTTTTGGTATTGTTTTAATAGTCTTTAACTTGAGCTGATAGGCTAGTTTTATACTAGCTATATTTAAAGGAATACATATGTCAGACACTTGTGTGTAAACTTCTGCTTAAAACCCTAAATGCTCATTTGAATGCTAAAATGCATAATTTGCATGCGGTATTGAGGGAGTTGTACACATAAATGTACAGTTGAGTTGACTCTCAGTTTTCTATAAAAAGAGCAGGTATTTAAAATCTGGAATTGCCATGGAATACCCAGCAAGAAATAATAGAATTTATGTCAATTAATACATTTATTGATTTAGACAGTATAAAAAAATAATGAGGCTCTGAGGTACAATAAGAATGCAGGCAATATTCTCTTTCATCTAATTCGTAAGATTTCTGAGGTTTTTATCTAAAATTTGGAAAGTCACATTTTCCTTTCAGAATAGCCTAATTTTGGGATTAAGACAGTGAAACCGATCTTCACAAATCAGTACCAGAGGGGATTTTAATGTACTGAAATAGTGCTTGCCATTTATTTGGTGTTCCTCCACCATCCAGTATAAAATAATTTCTTCATGTCTTTTCTTTCCTTAAAAATTCACCGAGCGTATGTGGACCTCACAGATGCAGCTTTAATTGAAAGTAATGTCAAAAACAGTGTTTTGATCTGTTTCCTTTCTTTTGACATTCTCTGTTTTTGGAATGTGTTGAGTCTGTACGACCATTCTCTGTTCAGAAATTCATCTGGAAATTTACATATTTTAAAGGCTTCTTCCTCTATAATACAGCTCAGCATAATAGTGCAAGCTACACAGAAATTGAGGTGTGAAAGAGAAATTTCCCAATTTCAGTCCTTAACTGAAATATAAAAACAATTCTTCACCATCTGGGAATTACTATACAAGGCTTTATTCTGAGTAGGCTTGCTAGAGGGATAAAGTTCATATGATCCAGCAATGGGTAGGCTGTATCTGGCTTTAAAAAAAATAATTTTTTTTGTAGATTCATTAATTTATAGCACTGTCATTGAAATGCACAGAATGTTTCATATATTCGGAAACATACTGAAAGGCATTACATCCCAGAGAACCTCTAAATTCGCAGAATCCAATAAATTACATATTATTCTGCAGGATGATAGAGTCTGTCTCTGATGAAGTAAGTAATGTTCCTGATACAGAAAGGTGTAAATCCCACAGGAAACATTACATATCAAGGATGCTCAGCATTTTACTGGATTATACTCCAACAGAAATAAAGAAAAAAGAGAGGAATAAAGTAAGATAGACATTCATAAAGCTTGTCCTTTTTCTTTTTCCCCACCCCAACAAATAAAATCAAAAAAGGTCTCAGTCTCAGAAAAAGGTTGTTAGCTGTATATAATTTTTTTCAAATGAATTATGAAACTACCTACTGTTAAAAATAACTTTAATCTAAATGCAGTGTACATTCACTCTGTCATTTAAAAGTAGGACTAATTCTGACAGTTCAGTACCAGATGCTGTGGCTGTGAGCACCTTTCAGATTGCACTGGACTGTTTATTCTGCAATAAATCTGCAACAACAGGGGGTATATACAGTCCTCAGATCGTGAGGGTATCGGCCACTTTCAGAATAGAACCTATATACAAAACTCCATAAAACCAACTTGAGCTAGAAATGCTAAGCGTTAGCAAAAAATAGTCGTGTATGAATTTTCTGTGTGCATGTGTTCAGGCAAATATAGGCACAGGGCTCAATTCCTGCTGCCTGTGTGAGTTCAGATGACTGAAGGCACGTCCACGATAGCTCACACTCAAATACAAACTCTCTTAGCACCCAGAAACTGTAGGTGCAAGATTAATCCATAATGCCGGTGACAGGTTGGGGATCAGGAGTCCAAGGATATAACTTGCTCTCTGGCCCAGCAACCTAAACTACAATGCAGAGGCAGCCTTGATCTCTCTGATCCTGCTTCTCATTTTTGAACACATTGACAGCTACACTGCCTTACTTCCTTGGGCAGGGGTGTGGGATAAAAGCAGGCTATTTCTTACCACTTGTCAGGGTACTTTGGGTCAACCAAGATTATTTGAAAATCTAGTTGAAATAAGTAATTGTTTAAATTGAACAGCCCTGTGAGAAATGTTAATGTTGTGATAGTTAATTAGGTGCTTTTCAAAATTAAAACTGAATTTAGTATTTGGCAAACACTGTTAAATTTACAGGTTTAAGCATACAAAAAACCCCTCAAAATATTGTTGAGCTAATTTCTCTGTTCAATATATGTTTTTTTCATCCACTTAGGTGGCGAAACAGATCCTCTTTGGCTCAAGATATATAATTTCCTCATTCACCGAACTGAAAAAATCAATATTATTTAGGATTTATGCATCACATATAGCAAGGGGATCTCTCACTGAGAGGGTGACTACCAGACAAGATATTTTAAAATGCCACATACCACCTTTTGTCTCTTTCTCTGAAACAGCTGCAACACGTGAGTTGGTGGGTTGACCTTGCATTGTAGAAGTTAAATCACTTCATAGCACAGTATTTGTGATACCTTCTTTACTTTTTTTTTTTTTTAATATATATTCAGAAATGTGGTATTTTACTGACACCTCAGAAGTGTGTAAGTGGCTCAGTCACTGGCTCTGTACCGTGGCCCTTTTCTGATTGTTGGGATGATCTCACCCCTTCTATGGTACTCTAAGCTGTGATATCTCCACTCTGCCCTCAAACAAAGTCTCTGTTTGTTTGAAGCGATCTGCTGTGCAGCCTACCCCATCACTGGTGCGCTACGAGAAGGGCTGTGAATGCTGAAATTCACCCTGGGCTGCATTGAGAGACGCACGATTTTAAGGACCAGAGGAGTCAGAGTGGGTTCCTGATTCCTTGCTTGTAACGGGACTCTGCAGAAAGGCATGACCTTGGCACTTGTCCCATGAATCCCACGAAGTTGTTCCAGGTGTGAAGCTGTTCTCCTGGTGACCGGGGCTATGCTACCTCTTGTAGTAAATTTGTTTATTTGCGAAGCGGCAGTTTTCAGTCCGGCGAGCACTAACCCTGAGTGGCATTGTGCGTATGTATTCAAATCGATAATCGCAGTGCGTTCTTGCAAGGCCTCTTTAGGAATGGTTTTCATGTGTAATCAGATGAGGCATATGTCAGGAAGACGACAATGGAATCCTGTGATGTCTTATATATGTTTTTAATAAAAAAGCAGAGGGTTTAATTTTGTTACTGTTATGAGTCTCAGAGTGTGAGGCATTCTTCTGTTTTTCCTGATAAACAGGCCATTCACACTCTCCGCATTATACAGGCTACCACGATTTCGGATGCAGCCTCTCTACCCTTTGGCTTTGCCAGTGGCTCATCTACTGATAGGTGGAGTTTGACATCCCAAGCCTTAGGTACCCTCCTGCTCCACTGTGCCCATGCCATGTGTGTGCACATGTGTGTGTGTGAGCGTGTGTGCAAGAGACACGGAGAGGGAGAGAGATTGCAATGAGAGGTGAAGACTCTACTGCCGTGTTTGGGGTGAGCAACCTAAGCAGGCTTTATGGAAAGCACAGATTCCACAGAGACACGTACGCTTTCCACCCGCCCTGGATTTCCAGACAAGTGTTATTTTTCAATATTTTATTGTGCTAGCAATAGGAGGAATCTTGTAACAAAGTCATATCACTGTTTCATCCAAGGCAAGTTTAGATGTTATCACTGTGATATACTTCATCATAGATTTATTCTTAAGTTGTTGCATAATGTAGTTGAATAGAGTTATAACAATTGTACTCTAACAAAGTTTTAATACAAGATTGTGAAATTTTAACATGAAGTAGTTTTCTACAATGACAGACTGTTATTACCTGCAAACTTCCAATGACAAATCAGATTACTTAATGCAAAAAATCTAATTTAACAGCATTTGTTATTATCTGTACGGCTCTATTATTGTCTTTTTATTATATTCATAATCTGAAAATAATGCAAAACAGATATATGGCTGATCATGTAATGACCAATGGCATATTGTATCTTGTTTAGTAGGTGGCTGTCCTCTTGTCTTATTTGGGAATATATAGTTTAACAAGATACTTGCCATCATTTTCTTAACAGGGATAATAAACAGAACAATTCTGCATAAAAGCTCATATCAGCTTCTTTCATGCCTTTTCTTTTCAGAAGGCTGCCTAAGGGTTTAAGCAATTTAGTTGTCTGACCCGCATCCTTTCTCTGCAGTCTGCAGTTCTTTTGTTTAACATTAGTATGTGGGCAAACAGCATTCAGAGCTGTGCAGAGCTTATCAGCCTGTGCTCAGTCGACCAGAACCCCATTCTGTGTATCTAAGAGGGGCCACGTTTAATGCTTCACAGTAGGAGCATCTGCAGTTTCCAAAAATGACTTGTTTATCAGATAAACTCTGTCCTTGCACTGACACATAGTGGCTCTTCAATATCATGCTCTCCTGTATGAGAACTGAGCAAAACAGGGTATGCGCAATGAATAACAAGTGAAATTTATGCACATGGTATGGTGACATAGGTACCCTATAACGCCAGGCAGAGTTTCTTTGCATCCGCTCAGTAGTTGCGACGAGGAAACTTCCTCATTACCTTCCGAAAATGTTTTAGTTACTCATTCTCAAGATATTTAGAGCACACGCTCCAAAGTCAGTAAATGTTAATTAATTTGCTTATTTTGCTTGGAATTCAATTAGGAGTTGCACAAGGGGCCTGACTTCTATGGCAGAGGCAGCGAGACTGGGAGCAAAGCCTGGCGCTGCGGTCTGTGGTGTGTCCGTAGGTGTGCCAGCCTCTGATGCTGCAGTTGGGAATTTCATTTTTCAGATTCTGTGTTACCAAAGTATTCCTCCACAGCTCTGCAACTCAGTTTTTACAAACTATCTGCTCCACATGGAATTTTTTTTTTTTCAGGAGATCAATTAGACCCCCGGGCACTACAACCATAAATATATCCTTTTCAGAATCATGAATTTCGTGTTTAAAATAAAGGGCTCTCTAAATATTTTAGGTGCCGCAGAGGTTAGCCAGTGGTTTACAAATAAAATGTTTATTAAAAAACACCATTATCTAAAGAGAGGTAGA
Organism: Rhinoptilus africanus; assembly: GCA_013400135.1. Classification (NCBI taxonomy): domain Eukaryota; kingdom Metazoa; phylum Chordata; class Aves; order Charadriiformes; family Glareolidae; genus Rhinoptilus; species Rhinoptilus africanus. The sequence goes on from VXBO01009529.1 coordinate 164,234, forward strand.
AGCAGCAGCTTGGAGTTGGTGTTTGAGGCTCAAGATCCAGTAAGAGCGGAATGCTGTGAGCTTTTTTCAGGCAAGTGCAGCTGGTCTCTCAAATTCTCCATCCGACTGAACCAAGGATATCTCATAAAATGAGCTGGCTTGGCAAGATTTCTGGACCTCTCTGGAGCTTTTTCTGAACGTGCTGGTGGAAATATCTGTTTGGCCAGTCACAGAGAGGTGGTAGGTAGAAGGGGGTAAAAACCAGAGGTTTGGATCCAAACCAATGCCATCTCCCTGCAATTCAGGAGACCCTGTACGCTTGCATGATACTCCTGACTAATTATAATGATTTTATTATATGAAATTGATAGTACATTGCAAATAGCAATGACTTAGAATGAGCCTGATAAAATTAATGTCCTCATCTGTACAATTAAGATTTTTGGTATAAAGATGAGAGCACAGTGAGTCTGTCAGCTGTTACACTTTCTATCCATACAATGGCTCGACGCTGAAACCGTGTGCCTGGAACAGAGGCTTACACCAGGCTGCCACCTTTCTTTTCCTCCCCTCCCCCCCTCATCAGTATATGCTGGCTGGTCAACTAGTCAGAGAAAAATTGTTAATGAGGGTTAAATGGAAGTTATCTATTAAATGTCATTCTAGGATCAAGACACCGGAGCTTTATTTTGAATGATGCCCATATTTTTTCTCTCCTTTATTTTTGCACCTTCTCCCTCCCCCACCTGAAAGAAAATATCCAGTGGATGCCTGGCAGCATCCTCTGATTGCTCGCTGTTTTCCTGACACTAAATCTACTGTGTCATATTCCTTGCATGGGCTGCAGATTTTGGCCTTTTCACCTGCTGTTTTGGTTGGCTTTAGATGCAAAGAGAAGAATATGAAAAGGAGAGGGGGAGGGAGGGAAGTTGGGAATGCTGGAGCTAAAAAAAAAAAAAAAATAGAAAGGCAAATGTTTTTAGCGCCTTCATCTAGACATGTGTCCCCTCACTCTGTGACATGGCTGCTCCAATGTTGCCATGGTGAGGATTTCTAATCATCCCTACACATGACAGGCTCCTATTTGTCTGCACTCCCTTGGGTGTAAATTTCTAGGCTTAAAAAAAAAAAAAAATCCATGTGAGCGTATCATCCGCCGTGCAGATGTTTCACTGCTTTAGAATATCAGGCAGCTGCTTGTGCCACCGTCGACAGCTAATTGGAGACTGCATCGCAGGAACAGAGGCGTAATTATGGCATAAATACACATCCTCTGGTGCATCATTGTATCTCTATTAACAGAAAATTTTAAACAGTGTTCAGAGTGTAATTAGTGTAGTTGATAAAGTTGTAAAACATGTAAATAAGGGAAATAGCAGGTACGTGGCCAATCCACTACCCAGCACTAGGGGATGCAGATTATTGCCTATTTAGAAATAATTAGCAAAGCTGCATTAGCAAAGCCTGTGTCCAACAGAAGCAATGCAAACATTTATTCTGGTAACAGCTCTTTCTGTGCTAGCCATGAAAATCTACTAATATTGGTAATTTAGCCCTCATTACCAGAGGATAAAGCATGAAAAGAGCTCAGACATGAAATATGACAAGTAATATTAATTTTTATTCCAGAGGAAAGGATGCTTTCTTGGGTTGCATGCTGATTTCTCGGCGGGGTCTCGGCGGTGTGCGAGCGAGCTGGTGGTGGAGGATGCGGCTCTGGAGCTGGCTCCCTGCTGGAGGTGTACCCCGGGGTACCCGTGACAGGAGCTGATGAGCCATGCTGTGGTTAGTGCCCAGCCAAACCTCAGGTCGCAGTTCAAAACAAGCGCTCAGGCATTAAACTTCGCTCCTCCGCAGACCCGCGCCTTTAATTTTGTCCTCGACCTCCCTCCTCGCCACCCCCCAAAAATGATTTTGCCAAATCACCTGCTCCTGCCCCTAGCTGTCCTCCTCCCCCAAAAATGTGTGACGCGCAGCTGTGCCGGGAGCACAGAGAGCTGTGAATCAGCCTGCGCGCTCCTGCTCTTCAATTTTGTCTTGTGCCCGGGATGAGAAATGATGGCTTCGCCCTCACTGTTTATGTTTTAGATCATGTTACGTGAAAAACATTACCCTGTGACCATAAAAATAAATGCTGAAATTATGACTTTGCTTTACAGATGTATTTTCTAATGAAGAAAAATGCAGAAGCCTGGCTGGCACAGGAGGCATAGATCATTTTTTAAAAACAAGAGGGTAAGAGGGGCTGAATATTCTGGAAAGGGAAAGGAAAAAAAAATATGGTTTTTTGCAACATCTCTGATTTCTTCTTTTTTTCCTTTCTACTGGGTGTAGAAACAGAATGAATAAAAACTCCAGCTTATAGTGTCAGCTAAGTTCTGCTGCATCCTTAATAAGTGCACACGTGTGTGTTTATGAGAGAGAGGGGAAAGGGGGAACAGGAGAATTCTGCTTGACAAGTGCCAGTGTTTTAAAAAGAAGTCTAAGAAAGATGTTATCTCTGGCTCAGGCAAATAAATTTCCCCACTTAGCTGGTGTTTCCTGAACATTTTCAGAATTCAGCTCTCACCACAGACTGCATAAAAGCCTGCCAAATAAGGGCTGAATTTCATGTAATACAATGCTTAAAAAAGAGAGAAAGAAAGAAGAGGGGGAAAAGGTAGAGATGAAAAGAAGCCGGACAAGCTACTGTCTGAAGTATTAAAATGTAAAATAAGCTTTAGAGCTGTAGCAGGGGGAAAAGCCTTTTACAGATCCAAAGCGAACACTGTGTATATTTTATCACCCACAATGACGTGAAAATTGTGAAAACACTGAACTTGCTGATTGAAGTGGGTTTTTTTCTACACTTTGCTGTAGGTTCAGCACTCATCCCACCACCCTGTTTAGATAAAAAAACAAAACTAGAGAGGGAAGCTCCGTCAGTCTTGTGCCTGTGCTACAGCCAAAGCAGACAAAAGCTCAGACAATACCCACCTCATCTGCTCTAATCTGAGCATCCCATGGAGTTCTAGCATGCCAGTTTTTATAGCCTTAGCATATATTTTCTGTGCTTAAGATTTATGTAGATGTGCGTTCCTCTGGCATGCAGTAAGTACATAGTTTATGCATATATACACTTTATGGGGTAAGCTCTTTTTATGTGGTCAGGATGCCTCATTAGATGCCCTGGTACTGCTCTGCTCCCGTGGAGTTCAGTGAGGTTGTTACCACAGAATTCCCTGGAAGAAGAGCTGGGCCAGCGTCTGCTGCTTTTCATAATGCTAGCACTCTATGGCTCTGTGTGAATCCTGCAGCGTATTTGCAGGGCTATATCCATATACAGATGATATTGCAGTGTTTGTAGGTGCATGTGCGTGTGTGTGTAGGCACTGATATAGCTATTTTAATATGTGTTTATATCTTCATGTGATTATGAATCTTTAATAGTAATAGATTTCTTCAATAATGTGATGAATCAGGAAAACCTGCCAGTCAGTCTGCATGTAAACATATATTCATATATTTATAATGTATACATATAGCATAGGCATACATACTTATCTCAAAGAGACATTTTTAATTTATATGCTGAGTTAATGTTTCCGAAAAAAAAAGCAACAAAACAATCCTTTCCAGCCCTTCCCCCTCCCGTCCCCCTGACCCAACATCACCCCATTATTTATAACAGTGTAATCCTTGGACGTATTTTTCCAGGGTCAGAGACTTTGTTGAGCCCCCTGGACTGCCTTCAGAAGTCTTTTATTACCTATCCACCAGAAAGGGGGGAAAAAAATGCTGTTATACATCAGGAACAGCCATCTCTTTCCCCTCTTCCCTCTTTCACTTCAAATTACATAATTTAAGTGCATGTTGTTGGCAAGCCTGAATGAATTACAGCATTGCAGGCAGATCAGGAGGATGGTCTAAAGACTGGGTGTGTAGGGAGAGGTGTTTGGAGATGGACAGAATTAGGCTTCTGCAAGTAAATATGCACAAGGGGGTCCTGAAATGGTTTTAGGCAGATTAGAAGTAGTTCCTTACAGGGTGACAGGGTCATTGCTCATTCTTTGCTACAGAAAACGACCTGACAGGTCATCTGTAGCTGGAAGTAATTTCAATGTTTTCTGGTTTTTCCTCAATTTAAAAACTTATGTGCTAATGTTTGATATTAATAAACAGGTTCTAATGTTTTGTGACCTTTTTAATGGCCTGAGCAATATAATACCAGTTTGAAATACAAACGTATTAACATATATTCTGGATAAATTAGTTTAAGATCACATTTAATACAGATCCTATGGGCCAAATTTAGTCCTGTGTAAATTAGTTTAGGCCCATTAAAGTTAGTGTGAGTTGTTATCTATCACACTAGTCTACTTTGGAAAATGAATGCTGGCATACGTGACATTTCTTTTGCGGTGTGTGTACTGTGACAGAAAAAGTCATATTTCTCCATTTTTATCTTTGTAGGAATGTGTCCCACAGCAACTCTGTGGCCTTTGAGGAATAACAGGGGCACACATCGCGATGCATTGCTTGCTTTCTGCATGGTAGGAAAGACCTGAAGCGGTTAAATTAGGGTGTTGAACTAGCTGGGGTTGGTTAAAAAACCCCAGTTTGATCAGAAAGCAAGTTGGTGAATTACCTGGGCCAGGAGGAAATTAAAATCAAAAATGGGACTGGAGGTGGAAGACATTGGGATCTTGCAGATCATGGGTGCTTTCCTGAAGAACTGCAGCAACTTCATAGGTGTTACATAGCGCTGACCCAAAGTCCATCAAGTTTGAAGATATGCCATTTGGTGAAAAAAGTGTAGCAGAAAAGGTGGATGGGAAAAGCAATGCAAGAAAAAGTGGCTATGTTATTGTAGATCTCCTCACCATTCACCTTATTTTTTCTGCTTATTTATACCATTTCCGTGTTGGTGGCTCTAGGTGTTTTAGACATATTGTATCTTAAAAATAAACATGATAACGAGTTAAAGCTTATGATTAATTTTTCATTCAAGCTACTGCACTTCTCTCAGTTCTTTCCCCGCATATACTTCTCCATATATCTTCAAGGGGGTAAAGCACATCAGAGGAGTGAATGAGCAGCAGGAGGAGCTGTGGCTCACAGAAGCTGTGTTGCCAGTAGCAAGTATCCTAGCCCAGTAAAAGTAGAACTGTAGAGTGAAATCATTGATATTGAAGACATGGTTTCCACGACCTATGTCCTGCAAAGGTTTTATTATGTGCTGCCTTTCATCTGGTCTTGTGAACTGAATATCCAGTGAGAGTTGGAGAAGATAGATGTGCTCGGCCAATTTACTTTCATTGGAAGGGAAAGGAGCACAGGCACTCTTGGACTGCGCTATGATGCAAACCAAAGTGAAGAAGTTAGGAGATTCACTTCAGAAGCACATTCCTGCTCTGAACTAAACCATCAGTACGGATGTCCCCCACACATGGAGGTCTCTCTTCCCTGTTGGCCCTAGTATGTTCACTGTGCTTCAGAAAAAGTAATGCTTTCTGGCCTCTGTGTCCATGAGCATGATTCCTTTGTCAACAGTGTGTGCTTGGTTACTCTGGTAAGGGTAGGTGAGCCCCTGCACAAACTTTTGGAATGAATTAAACCCATTCACTATCCTGAACAGAAAAGTTTCTGTCTTGGTTTCACCTTGGTGTCCTAATATGAAAAATAAGGATAAAGCAATGAAAACTGCATAAATAAGAATTACGTCTTTCCTGGAATACTATCAGGAAGAATACTTTTCTGTATCACTATATATATATTTAAGGCAACTCAGTAAACCCTGAAAATGGGAAAATCAAGATTTTTAAGGAATTAGTCCTGATATCCTCCACTAAAGAGAAAGCAACTTTGTTCAGTATGGATAAGGAGCACGCCACTGGGGAAAAACAGGGCACTGAAGCACTCAGTTGTAGTAGCAAGGTCAGTGGTTCAGTCACGCACCGGCTCTAGAGCATTTGTTACTGTTATTAAAACAGTACGTTCTTCCCACATTGACAGGTTTCCTTGCTAGCATTGGCAACATCAATATTAATTTTGTAAATGTTTATCTCATGTAATGTATATGATTAAGACTTGTTTGGATGTTTTGTGATGATTAAACAGAGACCTTTCTGTGCCAACAGTCCTGTGGCGTTGAGTTACTGTGAGAAAAATAATGTGTGACGACGTTAGGAGAACCCAGCTGAACGTAAATACTTTCTCTAGTGCATTGATTTTTCCCTAATTTTTACTTTTTTGCTAATTTTGTTGCTACTGATAGTCCCATATACAATAACAGATTTGAATTATCAAATGCCAATTGTATATTTTCACTTACTGTGTCTGTAAGTGAAATGCTATTTATGGAATCCTTGGAATAATGTCCATTTCTTTAAGTTACACTTTCTGTGAGGTGGTAGATGTTTCCCTCTTGTCTGGTAGCATTAAAATTACACTTCTGGGCTCATATGACAAATGCTGTGAAATGCTCACTTTCAGTCAGGTTTCATGTTATGCTGAAAATAACTGGGAATTCACAGGTTACTCAAAATATTAGCTCTTTTTAGGTGTCTTGGTAAATTAAAGCTGCAGTTCTTGGGCTAGGCTCACTCTTAGTAAAAGTGTTCATTGAAATTGATGAGAACTGACCTTGATTTCATGGCATAGTCATTACCCTCTGGTAATCTAGAGATGTGAAAGGATTTGGGAGGAAGGAAATATCTCCCACTTTTATACATGTCACACTGCTGCAGCATGCATGAATCAGTAGCCAAGAAAAACATTTTTCTACTTGCCTGCTGAAGTGATAGCTAACATAAATTAATTTCTGTTACCCCTTTAGCCAAACAAGTCACAAAGACTTATAACCATCAACCACGATGAAGACCAATAGTTTTCAGACGCTCTTGAGCGTATGCAAATGTTTTATTGTTCAAGTAAACCACTACCATAATCTAATCCCCTGCTTGCAGAGGAATGGGTTACTCCAGTTTGGGGAAAACTGTGAAATAGTCACTGCATGGGACTGAAGTGGGATTTTTGAGTCCTACTGTTTAGTCTGGCTTGTGGTCTTTAATTTATCTATTGGCAGGATTTGCATGTCTCAAATATTTAAGTGTTTGTCAAGCATATTGAAATCCTTAAACATAAAGGAAAATTCTCACTGCAAATTCATTACTATTACTATTACTATTACTATTACTATTACTATTACTATTACTATTACTATTACTATTACTATTAATTACTATTACTATTACTATTAATTACTATTACTATTACTATTACTATTACTATTACTATTACTATTACTATTACTATTAAGGTTTCACAGAGTTAACTGTGAATTATTTGGTGAGTTTTTTATTGTTTTTATGGATCATGGTTTTGTAAGTAAATTCTGGCTTTAAAATGTGATGACACATTTGATTTCTGTTTCACTCTAGTTACAAATGATACCAGCTATTCTGCATTAGCTATGACCTTTAGAAAAATAACTCATGAACTTATTCATCTCAATGGTTACTGTACATGTCCGGTTTTATTTGCCCCTGTCTGCTATGTATAAAACCACAGTGTATGAGTGTGTCTAGTTGTGCATTTGCAGCAATTGGAATTTTTTATTTAGTGATGTGGAGAAAGTACCCTGCACTGTGGGTTTAAGGGTTAAGAAAGAAAAAACCACAGAACCCAGTAATACCCCACACACTTGTAAGGGTGACCGCTGTGGGTGGGTAGGTATGAATGCCCTCTTTAATTTAAAACTCACCAAATCTTTGATTTTTACCAGCTGTGAGAGTGCCTGTGTAACAGCCTGTCCATCAAAGCACCACACGAGCAGCCAGTTGCGAGATGCGCTCCGTGTGCTGTAACACGGGCAGACCCGTCTGTATTTACGGAAGAGCTTTCCCAGAGCCAAAGCCGGCTCCAGGATCACATCTAGCTTTTTAAGGCCCATTGTAATAGAAACTGTAAGATCGGCAGAGTGAAATAAGTATATCTCTTAAAATGTGTTTTCTTGTTTACTATTCAGGGTGTTTTCCTTGGAGAGGTCGTATTAAACTTTGCCTGTAAAGAATTCAGCCTTGCCTAATATTATAGCAGCTCGGCTTTCAGAAAAGCTGTGCTGCGAGCGCTTGCAGAGGCGAGCTTGTTGCACCAGATGGTCTTTTCCTGTTCCTGAATCTTTTCATGGGTTTATGCACTATCAAAAGTAAAACTCTCTTATCAGCCACCAAAAGGCTGGGTATTATTTTGGCCATTATAACAGGTAGTCACATAATATAGCGTAACTAATACCAGGGAACTTTCACAGAGACCAAAATTTTACTGGGTGTTAGGACAGGTGATTAAGGTTAGCTTGCGCCTGTTAATGCAGGTTTCACTGCAATAGTAATCCAACGGCGATACAGTCCCTTTCATCTACGGGATCCCAGAGCGCTATGCAAACCTAGCAAATTGGTATGAAAAACTGTATGGTGATCACTTCATACACGCCTGGAGTGAAATGCAGCAGCTGTTCGACAGCATACAGTAATATCCCCAAACTCTTTAGAGCAGGCAGTGATGAATGCTAAAAAATCAAAGACAGATTTTTTTCTTTCAGAACTGGGTGCATTAAAGTTAGCTGCTAAAATACCTTTTTGGCAGCTAAATCCCAGTAGGTGGGCCTCGCTTTCACAGGTGAAGAGGGCTGGCATCTATCCTGAAATCCATAAGAGCAGAGGGAAGTTCAGTATTTCAGAAAAAAACAGGATCTGGCCATCCTGGAATTCTGATCTCAGCACTGCTAATAACCTTTAACATGACATAATATTCTTCATAAGAGAATTCAGATAACACATTCTGAAAGTTTTAACCTTTGTGTGAAGTTAACATGCTCTTTCATGCCTCTTATTAACACTGAAAACAGCTTTGCCCCAGAAAATACAAGAGCAACAAAAATCCCCTTGGAGTATGGTTTCATGGGGCTCCCACTTTAAGGGAAGAATGATAATGGGGAAGAAAAAGAATATTTTTCTCCCCAGATCAAATCACAAATCAAATGAGGGACTAAAACCAACATTTAATCTGCTTTGATATTGATATGCAACACACTATGAGGAAATAAAAGTCCGTGCTTGCTACCTATCCTCACCAGAGCTGGTGGTTTGTCCATTACCTTGCAAGCTCCATGGTCACACCGTGCTTCCAGCTCGCAGAAGGGATGAGTCCGTTCTCTGGTCTTCCTGAGTGATTTTGAATGGGCAACCTCCAGTGTCCCAGCAAAATGCCATAGCCATAGGTTATTTTCTCTCTACTGATGACGTCCTGCTTTGACTCGTAGAGGGAGAGAAATTTTTCACTTTATAAATCAGAGAGAGGAAGAAATTTAATACTGGACCTGCTTTGTCTAGATGAAGGCCTTCCATGTCAGCATCCCCTTCCACCACAACATTTTGTAAGTTTAACCTTCATTTCCAAGACTCTCATTAAAAGCGCCTAAAAGCCGAACACTTTAGAAGTGTCACATCAAACTTTTCTTTCCACCTGAAGCGTTTTTGTCTAGTTAATTATTTCATCATTTTGAAAAAACCCTCTGTCGTTTCTGTTTCAGCAGAAGAAATTCAGCAGGTCAGCCTAAAACTGGGAGTAATTCCAGTTGCCTCAAAAAAAAAGGGAGAGTTGAACTTCCCGAGATGTACACCTTGGTAGGGTTCGGCTACTCCAGGTCTCAAAGAGTCTGAGCTCACCTGAGGGTGGGAGGACAAGCATGAAAGAATACAGTTCTGGCATGTAGGGGGAGAAGGGGAATGTAGAGGACTGCTGGGAGCTATTCATCGTAAAGTTTAGTCGTCTCTGCCTGACTAATGATAACTAAGGGACAGACTCTAATCTGAAATGTGCACTGGTGTGTGTCTTGAAAAATACACTACAACGAAGGAGTGCATTTATCAATATATTCCTCACTGTTCACCCTATGTTTGGTCGAGGTCCAGCTTATTTTGCAAAAAGACCTAACTAATAAAGATCTGAATATAATTAGTCTGGAATTAGTGAAACAGCTACAAAGCAGGGGACCAGTTAATGGTTTGGTTTACTGATTCATCTTCCTGTAAAATCAATTTTGAGCTCTTCTTATTAACAAAATGTTCACTTGTAATGAACAATAACTAGTGCCAGCAATACAGTAGTTGAAAAACTATTTTGCAGGCAAAATTAAACCATAAGCATAAGAAATACTATAGCACTTTGATGTAAATGAATTGTTCCCTTAATAATTGATTGGTGGATGATGAGAGAAATAGACCTTACACATTAAATGCTGACTGACATAGCAGATAAGTTCACTACTGTGAATATACCATGTATCACTTAATTTTTCAGTCAGTTAGCATCTTCAGAAAGAACTTCCTGTGTGTAAAAATAGTTAACAATCCTCGACGGATCATTTTAACACAACATTTAATGGCAAAGGAAAGTAACAAAGTACGATTATTTGTATTTCTACATGTCTGTCTCCGTTTAGCTTTTTGTAAAAATTCAAATGTACGACATTCATAGCATTATAAAATATTTTGTTAGGGACACCTTTCAGCATACACTTTGTTACCTAGAGATGCAGCTGTAATTCTTGGAGAATATTAACACACAGGCTTTATTCTCAAGCCTGGGAGAGTGTCATCCTGACCTCTGTTTACTGCTATTAAACATAGAAGATTTACTTTGAAGCATTCATTTAAGGAAGTGAGTTATTATTCCTTTGCTTGACCTTAGCCTATAGCATATATATCATGAGGTTCCATAAGACCATCATGCACTAGAAATTGCTCTACCAAAAGATAAAGTTTAAAAAAATCTTAAAATATTTTCAAAATTGGAGACAGGCATTATTGCTTATATCCTCATCACCTGCCAGTTAAATAAGCATTTATATATGCTGAAAATATATATATTTAAAACCTGTCATTTTATATGTAGTAATCCCTAATACAAGTACCCTGAAAGGAATCCTGTTTTTGAAGTTAACGTTATGCGAGCCATTGCTCATATTTATTACTGGGAAAACATTATTTTTAAAAGCATGTGAAAAAAATAGTTTTCAAGCTGTTTCCTTAATGAACTGGAAATAGTAACCCTGTCAAATGTAATACAAAAATAGTGTTATAAGCCTATGGCATCTATTTATTACTGGAGAACAAAAGCCTTCATCCATTTCCTTTAGAGAATGACATTTTTGTAATTCGCTGCCCATTTCATTTGTTCTAAAAGGACTTCGTAGGTTGACAAATATCCCACAGAAATGGCTTCTGATGCTTGATAGGATAATGTGCAGCCCCTTAGGACAAGGGCAAAAGCAGCAAACTTATCATCCTTTAGTTTAGCTTAGCATGGGTCAGTAACAGCGCCAGGGGTGACAGAAGATGTTAAAGTGTGGGAAGCAAGAACTAAGAGCTGTAGGAGGGTAGTTTTTATAGTTTATCCTTTCTTTCACCATGACGCTGCAGAGACAGCTTGAATCACATTGTTGATTTGGTTCACTGCACGCCACACTAACTGCTCCAGTAGGAGGAAAAAACCACTTACGGGTCATTTTCCCCAATAGTGTGTGACATTTCAGCACTTATCCTATAGGAGGAGGAAACACATGTTTAATATTTTAGCTTGAAGTTCATATTTTAAAGATGCATTATCACACCTGGAGGTCTGGTGTGATAAATTTGGAGATTATTGTAGTTCTACCGATGTGAAGATTTTGGAGGATAGAGTGTTCTGCATGTTTAATTGTCCTCTACATTTTGTTCCAATTTTTTTTCTCCAGCAAAGCAGGATAAGAATGAGCATTTGGCTCCTGTGGAGTGCACATTTTAAAAACAACAAACTAGACTTTAAAACTGTGATGATGGCTTTCATTTGTCAAGAGCTGAAAACCACTTTAGAATTGTCATTTTAGAAATGTGTTTAACAGAGTCAGGTCTTCCTCAGTAGTAGATGATTATCACTTAGTCATAGATCTTGTAAACTTTGGGCTGATCTAGCAAGACTTTCCATGCAAAGATTTTCTGCTAAACCCAATTGGAGTGACTGAACATAATGAGAGAAATCATGTCCTTGTTCTAAAATTGGCAGCTAGTCTTATAATAACTAAACCAGCTACCCCTGCAAAATATTTTTCCACTTTCAGGTTCCTTAGTTTCTATTCAGTACACAGGAGTAATAAAAAGCATACTCATTTTTTTTCCCTGATTAAAAAAGTTTTCACAAACTGCACCCAAATACAGTTATATTCAATAAGGCAAATCTCATACTCCTGTAAATCAACCCTGATTGTTTTGGATGAGGATGTACATAATTATAAAGTGCCGTGATCAAGCAAAATTTTGTACGTAGGTTTGCAGACATTAGAAGAAAACCAGACTCAGCCAGTTTACTCACCAGTTCAAATATGCTTTGCTTGAACTTAAAAAAAAAAAGAAAAGTCAACTGTAACTAACCCTAACAAAGATTGCACACATGGACATCTTTGGAAATTTTCTTCTGGATAGTTTTTTTAAGTGCACTTAAAGATCTTTTCTGAAATAATTTGAACCCTGAGGTTCTATGTCACTTGGACACCAGCATCCTGAGTGCCAAACATCTGCACAGGCTGCAAACTCCAACAAAACACCTGGAGCTCCTCGTGGAGTGGTGGGACTTCAGGTCTTCTTGAAAAGTCTGTTCTGATTAAATGTGATTTAGGTTTTTAAGTGCCAGGAGCACCTCTGATAATGAGATGTAGGATTCTAAGCCACAAAGCCACTTCTGTAAATTTACATTAACTCTTTTTTTTTCAAAATGGCTCTTTTTTTCAAATGAATGAAGAAGTTTTGATAACTCATGAGCTGGGTTGGAGGGGGAACCTGATCTTTGATCATTTTTGCAGAACTTCCACTCTTCTTGAAGCAACACTTTAACCTACACGACCAAGGTTCAGACTGCGGATTTGTGAGTACTTTGTACAGTTGTAATAAACCTTTCATACAAATGCCAGAACATTTTAATATGTCTACAGCAAGAAATACATTTCTCCTAAAGGTCTGCCAATAATCATTCTTTAAGTGCTATCCGGAGAGTGCAGCTTGCAAACGCTCCTTGCCTGCACCAGACACACCCACTACATATTAATTACAGAAACTGTCTTCGCTGCAATAGTGTTTCTGGTTGGATCAGATCTGTTTTACAAAGGAAGTGGAAAAATTTGTTGGTGTAATGTATGATCTGAATTAATGTATTTTTAAGAATCAAATTATCCTGATGTGAGAGCCCCTAAAGGGACTGTTACAGTGGAGAAGGACTGAAAGTTTTGACATGGTTTAATGAGCTGTATGCTAACTCCACCTGAGTAATTAACAGTCTTGACAGTCCTTTTGAACAGTGATATTCTGTGTAAGGATGTTTAATGCTCTGAGTATCAGCACTGCAAGAGCCAAGACAGAGGCAGATCTGACTAGGGATTTTTTTGTCAAAGGAGTTTTGACTATATTTTTTTTTTCTCTTATGAATCATTAAAGCAAATACTTTCAGAAGCAGTAGCTAATTTTTCAGTAGTTTTATTTTTAAGTGCTTAGTTATACACCACTTTCCCACAAGTTGTAGAGATGTCAGCTCTCGTTCCTTAAAAATGAAAATATGGATGCAAAGTGGCCCCATCCAACACAACCATGTACAAACACTCTTCTGTGAGTAAAAGATAAATGATTCTGTGGCAAGTAAATTCAATTCATGCTTTGTTGTAATTGTTAATATGTGCTAACATGCATATCATCTTATAAATCATTCTTTTAGAACTAAACGAATATTGTTTTGTACCCAGAAACAATGAAATGGTAATATCATTAAATGCAGAGGCCACATCACTATTAAATTTTTTTCTTAACCAAAGCAATACCCCAAAATGGAGGAGCAGAAATAATCTAGGGAGATTTCTAATGGATAACAAGCTTGGACAGACCATTAAAAACTGACCAAAGTCCCCCAAAACTTCCTGTCTTCCAGGTGGTAGAGTCCTGACCAATTCTTTTCCATGCCAGTGAAAGGAGAGGCGAAGAAGGCAGAGCCTGACAGTTGCATAAAATATAGAGGCAAACATTAAGAAGTGTCTTTTATTTTTTTCGTACACTTTATTTCCCTTATTTTCCTCTTTTCCTTTAATTTTTGTAAACTAAAATTCTTTATCAGTTGTATTCGAATATCATGTAAATCTGTACATGTTGATGGCTGTAACTTTTCTGCTTAACAGATTTTACTCCTTACTATGCCTGTCACTGGTTTAAGCAATCTGTGTGTAATTGATTTCTTCAGTAAAACAGATAACATTTGCTTAAAGCTCCTCTGATGGCTTTACAGCCTCTACATTAGCAACAGCACTTCCATCTCCACTGGCATTCTAGTAAAATATAATTATTATATATCCAGCTCCGAAAGACGAAAAAGTGAGCAGGGAGAGTCAGTGCTGCATTTTCCCTGAGTTCACCATGGCCTGAGCATCAGATTGTTCAGCCTTTACTGCGGTCACACTAAATGACTGCTAACACTGTTCCTCTCCCTGGCCCCCTGCCACGCAGTTTTCTATTCACAGATTTAAAACCAGAACCGATGATATTTCTGACTCAGAAATAAAAGGGCCTTTAATTGCCTTGCAGGTAAAAGGACTTATTTTTAACTTCAGCAGAAACTTCTCTCTAATCATAAATAAATAAATAAATAGATAAAGACAGGATTTATTTTGTACAGTATAAAATAATGACTTTTGCATGTTCTAATTCAGATAATTAACACAAAACAAAATGTAAAACCATCCCTCAGGACAAAATGGTTTTGCCTGGAAAGGACATAAGAAAGGGAAAAGAAGACAGGTGCGTGGAGGAACTTAATTGTAGCACACAGAGAAGACTCGAGGGACTGCAATGTGGCCTCACTCCTCTTCTCTCCAGCGTTCTGTGGTTTGCAATTAGGCACCAGTGTACTGGACAGTGGATGTTTCCTACACAAAAAGGAAAGGCTGCACACAAGAATTTTTAAGTGTTTTTATTATTAGAACCAAAGCAATCACTATAGACAGATTTTTTAACAATGGACTTCCCCAATTTAGCACATATGCCGAAATAAAATTTCCACATTACAAGGATGCATGAGGGATTTCAGTGACAAGACAGGTCAGGTTGTAACAGAGAGTGCACAAACTCTGTTCTCTTTGCCTGCAATCTGCTAGCTTTCAAAGAGGGGAAAAGTAGATTTTTTCCTCCCTTTCCTTGTCTGATCCTCTTTCTTACGCTAAATAATGAACATACTCATGATGAGTGACGGCCATTCTCATCAGCCACAGAATAAAAAGATCTTGAGAAGTACTATTACTCCATCTGAGCTGTATCCAGGAGAACACAGAAACGTGTGCTTCACTTGGTGTAATCCTTGTGGGTATAAACGATTTTCTGGATTGGGGCCAGAGTGCTCGACACCTTACGAGGTCTATCCCCAGGTAAATACTCTCAGGGTCATCACCTGAGACTGAATTCTGCCGTCTTTTGCCCATTACCAGCATCTCAGCACGTTCCTGCTGCTGGGTGCCCCCAGCCTGGGTTCTCCCCCCAGTCACCCCGGCTTTATGCACACAGGGCGGTGATGAAGGCAGGTGGGAAGCAGTTGCAGTGCGTGTTTGTGTGTGTGTGTGCATGCTATGCCAAGAACAAATATTTGCAGCTCGGGGAGTATCCTGCAGAAATACCTTCATTTCTCCCCCTGCTTTTCCTTTGTTTTTATTTTTTAAATTTTGAGCTTTCTCATGTGTTTTAAATGAGAGAAAGCTGTGTGCTGCAAGCTCGCAAAGTGATTATTTCTCAAATCCGGGATGTCAGGGGAGAGTGAGGGTTCTAACAAGCTGAATAAATAGAATATGCAGAATGTTAAAACAAAAACCGGTGTGTTTCATATTGATGTGGCAAAACCGGTCTGGAAAATTTAGATCCCAGTTGAGATCTGACTCTCACATGTGTCTTGTAGATGTACTCTAAGGCAGAGCTACATTCCATTTTCATAGAACAAATATGTCTAATAAAAACACTTGGAAAAGTCACTGGGCTGGGAAGTGGAGAATGGAGCTAGTCCAGCATGTAATATTCTAAATTTTGTTCCTTGCTTAATTATTTAACGGTTCATTCACTATAGGCAAAGATCTGTGTTGGTTAAAGCATTAATACTTTAAACAGTAAATTTTTCTCATCTTTCACTGAAAAGATATCTGATGTGGTTTGGTGTGATACAATTTTACATCCCAAATAACTTCTTAGGGAAATGTTATAGGCTGGTTTAAAATGACAGTACTGAGGGGTTTTTTTTTTTTTTCCCTTCAGCTTGCAGAAGGTGCTAAAACAGTGATCCTCAGCTGTGAGGATCTCAAAACCTCTTGCTCAGAATTAAGATTCATGGCAGTTTAGTGAGAGTAGAAAAGATCTCTGTGTGAGAGGCAGCTGATATTTTTCTCCCACCATAAATCTTGATTTCAAAACTCTGATTTCAGAAGTGGGAAAACTGAAGCCCAAAGAGCTTAAGGGGAAAACTTAAAAGCACTTATTTGGCCTAGATTCAACAGTGTTAAACTAGCTTAGATACTTGGGCACCTAAATACCACCAACTCTCAAAGACTTTCATATTATAAGCTCTGAAAAATTAGAATATGCAGATTTGATCATATTGCCCCTTTGGCAAGGAGTATTCAGGCTGAAAGCATGTGAGGGGGAGAAGATGGCCAAGATCTGATCTGAACACACCAGTGTAACTAAAGACGCATTTTAAAACTGATTTAATTATATCAGTTAAAGAACTTGGCACAGTTACTCTTAATTCATCTTTCTTCTATTGATTTAGCTAGAAATCGCAGTGTTAAAATGTATGGAGCTGTTTGGTGTAGAACCTGCCTGACTTCTCCCTGATTTTAAACAGATTGCAGAAATGATGCCTCCTGGACGAGAGTAGGCATTGCCCAAGGAGCCAGGCAAGACTTCCCTCTGCCTACTTCTCCTTCTGCTTGAAATATATGCGGTGTTGGACTTGCCATCACTTTATGGCTATGTCAGCAGTCCCGAGACAGCAGCAGGTAACGCAGAGATTTGCTTCTTCTCCAATATGTGAAGGGAGAATAGAGAGCCTTTACTGCACAATCTGCATATCAGACCTCAGTATTGTTGCTGCCAAAGCATGGCCAAAATGTTTATTTATAAAAATAAAGCATGCATCTACTGCTTGAGCATCACTGAGCAACGCTGCAGAGCAGCTTCAGTCACTCTGGATTGCATCTGGTCCTTGCTTTAGTTTGTCCTTCTCCATGTCCTCATCTGCCATATGCTTGTCTACCATATGTCTTAGCATTAGCCATCAAACAGCATCCTCAAATTGACAAAATGCTGTAGCTGAGGACCATAGGAGATGAAAGTGTGGGTCCTCTTGAACCTCTGTCACAGGTTTCTCATCCTTGCTGTATGTGTTTTAAAGGGTGTGAGTAGAAGGTGTGAATGTAAGCGATCAATTCTTAAAGCTGATGGATTGTAGTCTATATTGCTCATCATAAACTAAGAACCCTATTTACACTGAGGATAAAATTGCACTATCATATCTGAAAGTAACCTGGCACTATGACCACGGACACATTTTTTAACTGTTTAAAATAGTTTTATTCTCCCTGTTAAAAGACTCCCTAGGCTGGAACAATCAATGTGTACTTTAATCCACAGAGACAATTTTGTAATGGATAGCTGCTATCACCTTTTTTACTCCTATCCCTAAATGGCTTACACAAATCATAGCTGAGGAAAGACATTCTCTGTATGTTAACCTGCACCCGATTCTCACTGCTAAAGAAACACCTTTACTAAAATTTGTGGAGCAAAGCTGTCTCACTGCCTCTGGCTCCCTGCACCAGCAAAAGCTGTTGCTTTCCTTTTCAAAGACAGAAAAAAGGACAAAACATACATGACAGCTTGTTTAAATGGTACTTCAAATATGTTTAAGGTCATATTCTCCATTTTGATGGATTTTTTCTCACTGAAAAAAAAATTGTTACAATTCTGATGCTTCAGCATTTAATTGTTAAATTCTTTCATGAGCCTAGAATTGATACAGAAACAGATGTTTAACCTCTCCTTCCTCATTGAGACATTCAAGAAACATCTTTTCTTAGACCCAGAGTTTTATCGGTCTGTGCAACAGTAAAAAATGTGGATATGGATGTTCAAGCCCAGTTCGTCCTGAGTGCCTGTAGGTAGCAAGCACTTGCTGGTGGACAACCAGTGCAGTAAATAAGTTATTCAAGTCTGGACACTGTGTGGCTCATTTCCTTCTTGGAAACCCACCCGAGAGTTTCCAAGAGATCCCCCACCTAGTAATGACTCTTTCCTCTTTTCCGTTATTTTTTAGGAGTAAGTTATTCCAGGTGTCTGTTACCTCTTTGATCTCCTTTGTCCTTCCCAGGAATTCGGTTGGAAAGCACAGAGCTATTTTTCATTCTCCTACCTAACTGATAGAGGAAATTATGCTGCAGAACCATTAGGAAGAAATTTTATCCCTGTGCTCTTGGTTTTTGGGTTTTTTTTTTTTGATGTGGTGTTTTTCCCCTCCCCAAGGGAAAAATATCTGATACATTTATTCTATTTAATTTTTAAATTTAGTGAGGAACCTTTTAATTGTTACCTATTTCCCTGAGCAAGCTTTGAGTAATGCCTGTTCTAGTTGCCAATGAGAACCTGTTGCTAATGTTTCTTTGTCCTGCCTTGTGTCACAACCCTTATTATCATCATTCATTCTTCTTCAGTTCCTCTCACCTGTTTCATCATGTTTTTCCAGAGCAGGCACTGACACATAATGTGGGGGTTTTTTTCTCTCATCAAATTGGGCACTTAGCCTTAGATAGGAAAAGAATACTAATATTAAATAACAATAATAGAAGTCTGAAGCTTGGCAGTTCAGCCACTTTTGAATTATCCCCATGGGGAGACAAAAAAGCCACTAGATTTTTTTTTTTTGCTATGTTGTTCAGAAAAGTTGAGGGAACTAGGATTACTTTTTAATCTTCCCATAAATCCAAAATGGCTGAAGAAATTTTGCTCAAACTTTTTAAAAAATCACTTTGGGAACAAGTCAAAGTATGCTTTTTAATAGTAACCATGTAATCTGCTGTAAAGAGGTTGACAACTGAATTGAGAAGTGGAATTAAATTTAAAAATGTGTTTGAGTGTGCTATCCTTCTCTGCAATGGCAAGAAATTTTTTCATAGCATATGTCCAATCTTTCACTTAAAAAGGCAACTAGTGTCGAACCTGCTATTTTCTTGATGAATGAAAACAGTTTTCTGCTGTTGAACTGATAATAGGCTTTTATTATACGAACATGAAGACATCTTCACCAAATCTATCAAGAATCCAGTATGTAAGTAGAGTGTACAAGCTATCTACTGGCACTTTTCCCAGGAAACTGATTTATCTTTTCAGCAACAAATAGCAACTGCTACTGCTTAATCGGGCAATATTTGTGAAATGTCATTTTAATGGGGACACACTCAGTCAGTGTCAAGTGACTTAAGTGGTGTTTTAAGTATGAAATTCCATGCTGAGATTCCCACTGAAGACAAAAAAAAAAAGTGTGATGTTCAGCTCTGGTATTTCAAGATGGAAACTAATATTTAACCATAAAAAAAAAGAAAAAAAAAAAAGAAATGGAAGACTGAGTTGTCTTGGGTTAAACTCTGAAATTTGGCTTAAAGTTAAGGCATGTGTCACAAAGCAGAACTGAAACCTCTTTCATTATCTTTTAAGCAGTGTGTAACACAGGCTTTCTTCTGTTTTGTTTTGCTTTAATGCAAGGGCAACCAACCCAAATAGAGGTGGATAGTTTGGTATACGAAAATTTCACGTCTAGGCTAGCTGCCTTTTGTGGATGGTAAGATTTTAGGAAAAAAAACCCTATTGATCTTAATGTAAAGGTGAAAAAAATGAATAAAAATCCTGAAGTCTGGGCTACATCAGATAATCTGAGCTACCCTTGTGGCCTTAGAAATGTGTGAATCTGCCCAGCTGAGGACATCGTGTAAACCCATTTCATCATGGCCATGCAGCTAGCTCTCTGACCTCAAGTTTAAATGTACCGTGAACTCAACCATGCATTGGTGCATCACTATTCTTTTGTCCTGCCTATATAGTTTCTAGCCTCTGTAAAAACTAGAGGGGAAAAATGTCACATGTTCCATAACTATAAAACAAAAATGAAACCATCAAGGCTGATTAAAACTCACCTCCTGAGTCCATACTGTAATTGATTAGAAGCTTTTCCAGTCAGGTACTGCATCTGAGGTGGGAGGGGATAATGACTAAGCACTGGTCTGCACCTATGTTTTCCTTGGGTTTAGCTGTGGTCCCTGGTGCTCTGCCTCATGAGCACTGGGTTGCTGCATTAGCGCCCATTAGACTGCATGAGGTAGGTACTAGGGTCGAGGAAGTATAAGAGACTGAACTGGTCATGCAGACATGGCTTCTGAGTAGAGGCTTTTACAGTTGCTTCTAGTACAGAATGAAGGAAATGTAAATTACCTCACACTAATTAACTTGAGACAAGTGACACAGGAAATAAACCTGAGGGTATGTGATGAGGACTTGTAAGACAGTACTTTTTCGCACAGACAGAGAAGAAAACTCTCTCTATTGCAGGCCTCCTCAAAGCCATACTCAACAACAAAATTCTACAACAGAAGACTTTATATCCCATGACCTGTTACAGTTTCAGTTGATACTGAAGAGACAGAATTATGGTTGTTGTAAGGATCTTTCATGAATTTTTCTACCACTGTGATTCCACAAAGAATCAAGTTCTTTATCATAAACACTTCCTTAAAGGCCAAAAAATACATTTTATCCTCATAAACTTAATCATGCAATAAAAAAAAAAAATCAGGGAGCTGTTTTTACAGGGAGCTGTTAGACATTGGGGTTTTTTTTTTTCCCAAAAAGTAAATGTATTTTGTTATTTTATAAAAATTATATATGATTAAAATATACTTCCTTTTTGCTGTTTCTTAAAACATCTCTTAAGGCAGCAGTATTCTACAAAGATGTCATCAAGAGTTCTAAGGGTTATTAAATAATTCTATAAAATTTGTGACATAGATTATCTCAGTAGAATATTTCACACTTTGTCTTTTCCCTGCTTCTAATACTCTAAGGTGTACTTGTTAAGATGAATGAAGCCTAATTTTCTAAGTGTTTAGGCTAATGCCTCTCCTGTATTTTCCATTGTGACAATAGAACTAGGAATACAAACAAAAATATTGTTGAACTTCAGATCATGAGGCAGAATTTAGATGCTGTGAGCTTACACACTAACATGATGGAAATATAATACTGCAGAAACTGTGAACATACTGAAATAAAAATAAATTGCATCGTCATCTTATTATTTTAGGACTTCCTAAGAAGACTCCTAAAGTAAAAAGGCCTATCATGACATTGATATCCCTTTCAAAGCCTTTTGTTAGTGTTAGTGTGTGTGAGAAAACATCTTGACCACAGGTGGTAAGCAAGTCCATAGTATTCAATTTGAATGCTTTGTGTAGGAAGATGTGTATTTTATGTAGGCATGTTAAATAAGCTGAAGTATAAACAAATATGGTTATAATTTTAAATGAAACTTTCCTGGGGAGAGGAGTTGGTTTAATAGCCTGGAGGTACGAAATGAGGTCCTTCCAAGATATTTTTAAGACTGCAGTTGTATACTTCTGCATTTGCTTGATTTCCATTGATTTTAGGTTTTTTTAATTCCTGAGAAGAGGAGAATGGAAGAGTTTGGGGTTTTTTCCTGATCAGCCTCATTTTGATCCCTGGGAAAACCATGGATCAAGTTCTCTTTGAAGACTTTTCTAGACCCACGAAGGAGAAGATAGTGGCTAATAGTCCACATGGATTTACTAAGGGTAAATCAGCTTCAGCTTCCTGGTTGCCTTCTAAAATGAAATTATTAGGTCTGTGGATGACAGAGGAGTGGTGAGTGTCATCTACCTTCACTTTACCAAAGCTTTCACCACAGTATCCCACAGCATCCCAGAGCATCCTGGTATCCAAATTGGGACATTTTGGTCTAGATGGGTGAACTGCAAGGTGTACAAAAAATTGTACCACTGGGCTCCCAGTGCAAAGGTGGAGTTCCTCAGGGGTCTGTCATGGGACATGTGCTCTTTAATGTCTTTATCAATGACCTGGAGATGGAATGGCAGACTATGCACTCTCATGAAGCCTGCTGACAGAAGCAAATGGGGGATGAGTTGAGCTACGCAAGAGTAAGAAGCCTTTGAATAGGCTGGTGGTAACCTCATGAATTCAACAAGGGCACAGCTGGGATGGTAGAACTCCACTGATATCCCAATGATAGTTTAAAAGATTTTCGATTGCTATTAGTTGTGATATTTTAATTCCATGCTTTAAGCTTCAGCAGGTGTCCTGAAAGTGTGAGGTAATAATTCCTTAAGAAGAAAAGATTGTTTTGGTTCAGTTTTCTGAAGAAGTAGTCCCTTCCTTTGCCTTTACTATTGACACATTATGGCACATCTATATGCCCTGAACCAGTCTGATCAAAAGTTTGAGATGGGAATTCATACTTCTGTCTTCTAGGTCAGGTTGACAGGAACCTCTGGGGTTTCCTTTTTAGCTTTTCCTTACCAACCAGAAGCAATTAACTTACTGGGATTATCTGTGCATTAACATCTATCAAATTCCCTGCTATCACATGGAACTAGGATATTGATCTCTCTTCTCCTCTCTCCTGTCTTTTTGTGGCAAATTATTATTTGTAGCCTTGACTCATTTAAGTAAGAAGAAAAAAACCACCTACTTCTCCCCATTGACTGCATAGGGGAATTTAGCCACTTACTTACTAATGAGGGTTGGCACACTGGGCACTTTAAAATTAGATTCAAGTTAAGTGCCTAACCTGGGTGAACTTCACCCCACCCTCCGTCATTAATGGCTTATAATGATATTCTTTTTACAGAAAAGCTCACTTAGAATGTATGTTAGCAAATTCCGTCTGAAATTTTTAAAAGCAGCACAAATTACTTGGATGGTTGTTCTCATTCATTTAAATGAACTAGTAGGCAGCTGTCAAAAGATATTCTTCAGGACAGAGGGCATCATTCTTCTGTTTCTACTGTACCTTGGCAGTGCAATCCTAGTCTGTGACCAGGCCTTCTTTATGTTCTCTGCAGTATGTGTAGTACTACGACTCATAGTATAAATAAGATGATAAATTAGTGGAGGAAATATTTCTTCCTATCATCTGACCAGACAGAAAATGAGAAAATACCTTGTTTAAAAACAGAGAGGAAAAGCGCCAATTTTTAGTTCATTAATTTGGTTAACTTTGTTTAACGTTATATTTTCTGTAGTTTGCAATTTGAGAAGCTGAACAGGTTAATTTTGTCTCTGAGGTGGTAAATTTGGCTTCCATACACCCGTGACATAACTTTAAGTAAAATATGACATGCAAAACTAACTTGAAGAACAAAGAGATTAAAATACATGACTCTCAGAAGTTATGAAATTCCAAACAGTTGTCAATCCAAGTATTCCTCTGAATCTCTAAAAGTATTCTTTGTCATGAAATCATTAGTTTAAACAATCACACCTTAAAAAAATTCCCTTATTAGTGCACAGGTTGGACAATGGCCACTGAAATAAGCTACTTACACTTTTCTTGGTTCTTTTCCTTTGTCTACTTTCTTCACAGTCTCTCGTCCAAGGCAATGAAAGTCAGGTGGATTCTTTCCGCTGGTTTCCAGGGCATCAGATCACTTCCCAAGTGAGATGGTAGTCCAGGCGCTGGGAGGAGAGACACACATCAGCTGTAGGTCAGGGGAAAAGAAGGTGAATTACCCTGTTATTTCTTGGGATTTTCTACATAAGTGGTTCTCAGCATAACATATGTACTCTGGAGCTAGTGTGTCGTTATCATGAATCCATTTGGCTTTCATTGTAATGGCTGTGATCATCAATCCGATTAGTACTCATATAGATGTCAATGATGTTCCATTACAATTTATTATTAGTTAATGAACACCTATATTAGGCTCATACTACACTCATTTTAAAAACTGCTTAAAAGGGTTAGCTGTGAAATTTAGTGGCAGCCAAGTTCTGTGTCTCAAATCAATCCTCAGCTTCTTACAAGGATTCTCTCTGAGAGTGAAAGCTCAATGTCTGTAAGATCCCTGCTAGGGGATGGAGACAGAGATCTTACAGCCTCGGTTTTGGGCTGGGAATGATGCAAACCCCACTTGAACAGTGCTTTCCAGCTCCTGGGCTCCTTCTGTCTCCATCCTCTGCTTCCTGCTCAGCCAAGAGGCTACCAGCCTGTGGCCCCATGCAGTGCTTTTGCACATAGTGAGAAGCAGGCAAGGAAGCTGTTTTGCAGGAGCAGGGACCAGAAGGACCTTGATTTTGTGCCAGTGGTTCTGCCAGGTATGACGAAGAAGCCAGCTGCTATGCTCACGTGCATTCAGTTCATCTCTTGCTGCCATGCCCTTGCTGTCGTAGGAGGCAGGTTGTCACTGACAGAGCCAGGAGACACTGCCTCCAGAGAAGAGAGACACTCAGTTGTCCCTAGTCAAGGAGGTACCTGACTCACAGTAGACTTTTCCTGGTCAGCAGGCTTGCCTTTGCGTGGTGCCCTGCCTGCTGCCTTTTAATAGAGATTCAAAACCAACCACAAAAGACAAATTTTTAAAATATTTTTTTTGGAAAAAACACTCAGTTTCAATTCATTATCCTTATTTTTAATATTTTTTAAATAATTTTTTATCATTATTATTTTCTGTCCTGGGCAGCCACCTTTGGGATCACTGGACCCTTGCAAAGTTTGTTTCGGGCAATAGTTTTGAATGGAAACATAGGAAACATAGGCAAAGAAGCTGTGACAGGGGTGGATCATGTATTTTGTTTGTATCAAAATAAATGGTGAAATAATATGTGATGTTTGCCTATCACTGCTGATACACAAATCATTGTGCGTATGTCTGCTGGTATTGTACATGAATCACTTTGCATGAAATTATTAATGCTCAGAAATCATGACAGTGAAAGCATCTGTGATTCTAATAGGAGAGCAGAGGCGTGCACGCTCAGTTACGGCTATAGGATGAGGCTGTTTCACGGTGCTTGGTCAGCCTGGCTCTCCCTGAGCCCAGGGTGCTCTGTGCATGACTCCCAGCTGCAGCTTTTCTTTGCTTCCACCAGATCAGGCACTGGGCCCTTTCGGCTCGCACCCTTGGACAGCAGGGGCTTTCTTATCTCCAGAGGAGTTCCCTACCTACTCATTTGATATATCTTTCTATATTCCTGTTAGTTACACATGGCACTCTTCATTCAGTTCCTGCTGTTGTTAACGATTTATTTATTGTCTTTTAGCATCATGCTTTAATACTTGCATACAAGTCTTCATTTGCCCTTGAACTATTTCTGTCTTACATGTCCCCATCTAAGCAATTAAACATGGTCAAAATGTGACTTCTCTAAAAACTTTTTCTATGTTCCTTTTGTTACCAACACAGCCTCCTTTCAGATCAGTGTGTTTTGTGCCTTTAAACAATTCCTTAACTGTTAGTCTACCCCCTGCTCCACCCTTTTCACTATTTCCTCCTTAATTCTCAGCTCTAAGGTTTAACATTTTATTGGTTAATGTTGTGTCCAGCTTCTTTTACAGCAGTTGTTGGAGCATTCCCCTTTGTGGTTCTCCATACAATTTTTCCCAGATCCTGTCAGTTGAAAATGCACCTTCTCAATTCTTCGTGCGTTATCACACCAGCCATGCCGTATATCCCTTTCCCACCCTTTGTTAAAATGTGAACCCTTATGATTGCCTTTGAGATCCTTCCCAATCCTTACTGCTGAGTCAGTATCTTGCATCTCCCACCCCTTCTTTGCTTTGCCACCATCATCCCCCCTTTCCTGTGTTTCAACCATTGTTGTGTTTTGTGCCTTCTTGGACCATCAAGAAGTGCCTCAGAGCAGATCCACAAGGCTGTGACTCTAATTCCAGATTCTGATAACTTCTGTAATACTTACCAAAAGGCTTTAGGACCAATACTGAGAAGAGCAATTTGAATTTTGCTGTGAATTAGTAGGGAAGCGTGCAATATTGTTTGCTTTTTATTCTGGCTCATGCAGTTATCACCTCAGAAGGAAATCTCTTTGTTGAAAAGACCATGTCTCAACCACACATCTGGACAGCACCCAGCACATTGTGAGTGCCAATGGAATACAATATCAACAATAATAATAACCCACACCCAGAAAACCTCATTAAGGACCCCAGGTATCCCTTGAGTTAGGTATTGATCCACGTAAAGGATTCCTGTGTCATGCACTTACATGAAAGGCCAGATTTAAATCCTCCAAAAAGCCACAGAAGAGCTCACATTACATCTTCACAAAGAGGCTTGATTAAATGTGAATTTAGTTCATGGTCTGAAGTGTACATATTAAAACACCGGAGGATCTTTTAATCAAAACTTGGGCCTTTTTGCGTGGCTGAATCTGCGATTTTTGTTAGGTGATATTGACAGGGATTGTTCACTGATGCATTGTGATTTAATGCCATGTGACCACAATCCTTGCATGCAAATGATTAATTATAAAGCGTATTTGATTTTGTTAAAGGACTTACCACATTTCCTCCACTTCTGCCTCTGTTTAGATTGAAGTCTAAAAACCACATGCCTTTCATTTTTTACTTTTGTTTGAATTATGTCAGAAGAGGCAATAATTCACAAGCTACTTAGCTTTTGGATTAAAACAGGTAATTGTTGTTTGTAAAATATTATGGCTTTGAGTCTATAGCAACTTTAAACATTTCAGTGTTTGCTTCAAGGCATGAGGAGACAGTGACACAGCTCATTTCCTCTGCTGAGCTCTCTTTGCTGCCTTGTACAACACTTATTTCAAAGCACGCCACAGCTTAGAACTGTCGTGATCCCCATTAATATAAAATCATTGACCTCTGCTCCTGCTGGTGCGACTAAATTACATTCTGCTGCTCAGCAGCAGCCGCATATGGGGCCAGCTCTTTTAGTCATGGCCAGGTGCCTTGATGTCAGCGCTGCCCCTCCTACGCTCAGGGTTTTCCTTTAATGAGGATTATGCACCTTCAAAGATCGAGGAAACCCACTCCCAGGATGGCAGCATTTCTAATAGCATCTGCTCTTACCACACGGAATAACTCGGTGTTGGAGGAAGCCCTGGAGAAGCCCTCTGTTTTTCCCCCAGCAAGGAACTGTGAAGGATCATGCTTTGGTGGCTGCGTTCTCCCTCGACCAACAAACCCAGGACACTGTGAACAGAAATATCACATTTTTATGAAGCCCTGTAGTGCTGTGTTAAAACAGTATCCCATATCGTGTCGAAACCCGGGTGGCATTCCTCCCCCCCTCCGCTCACCCTCTTGCTCATGCTGCACAAAAATAAAGAGTACTTAGCACAGTTTTATAGTCTGCACGTTATTGTGTTCTTACCAAAAAAAAAAAAAAAGATTTTATACGATTGATTAGGACCGATACAGCTTCTGAGTGTGGTCAGCTTTTCTCACTGTGTGGTCTTTCTTGCTCTTTTTTCCCCTGACCCTTTTCACCCACCCCCACCCCCTCAAGACACAGTGCTTTGTGAGCCATGGTGCATTTTTGCCTGTAAGCTCTGTTCGCTACAAATGGGCCTGAGCAGCAAGTTTTTATACCAAATCTTCCTAAATATGGTGTTGTTCAACAAGGAGAAATTTTATGTCCTGGTTGTGCAATGACTTACGTATTCTTAGACTTTGACACCTATCAGAGAGACTGGATACCAATGATAATATCTGGAATAACACTTGAACTGCCACATAAATTGCCAGCACACTCATTTTGGGTCCAGTCCCACCAAGTAGTATTCATCACATTAAGCTTATGATGATGTCAAAGTGAATTAGCAATGATCGTCTCCTCCTTGGTGGGGGTCAAATTCTTATAGATCTTATCATGTGAGTACAAGAAACAGAAGAATATGGCACAAAAGGTTTTTATACAGGAAAACTTGAAAATCTTTTATGGAACTTGTACAAATGCATCTTTTTTTTTTTTTTTACGAAGTATTTCTGTGTTGAGGACTTTACAGTCATTGTTCTCCTTGATAACTGTCACTATTTTTTCATACTTTAGGCTACTGCATGATTTTACGTGATTTTAGTTTTGTAATTAGTTTAAAACTGATACTATATGTTACTTCTGAAGGATTTATGATGTTTTGTGTTCTTTGTATAAATAACTGTAAGTGTTGTTGACTGCAATAACCACATGGTGTATGTTCCTTGTCCTATTCTCCCTTGTGCTCCCAGTGAAAGTTAATGCTGACCAAAAACAATCTGGAAAGGAAAGCTGAAGATTTAGAAATTTCTTTGGTATTGACCAGTAGCTGAATTGCAGATAAATCTTTGTAATGCAAAGGAACAATTCCTCGTTTTTCTTTTGTGTGCACGTGTGAGAGGGGGAGGAGGAGGTTTTTAATTGTGTTTTGTTCTTTATGAAAGGTAACATCTGGATTAGCAACTTGCTTCTGAAAGCTGATACCCAAACAGAGTGCTTTCTTTACTGAGAGATGTCCTAACCCCAGTCACACGACTGCTAATTTGGCTTTTCTCTTAATCTCTGCAGAACTTGCTGAACAGAAGCGAAACTATGTGCATGCTAATGGCTCACTTTCTACATACTCCCCTCTCTCCCTCAGTGTCTGGTGTGCAAAGCCGAGCTGGAACAAAGATACACTAATTATTCTCCATTAATTTGTCTGCTTGAATGGTCCTAAATACCAGAGTGATTAATTAGCGCAAGGCAGTCAGGGCAGGATGTCACACCCTTCTCTCCGTTTAAGTGTCGGCAAGGTTGTGCTCAAGTGTTGACAACAGCATATCTTTAATTTTCTCCAAGAAGAAAAGTTTAGTCAGTACAATTAATTTGAGCTTGGCTAGCTTGCAGGAATAAATGTAACATGTGGAATGATATTACTGCTGCTTAGGCAATTTTTTTGCATCCTTAGGGTACGGTAAAAATTTTTGGCACCTCAGTTATTGAATATTGTTTTTCTATAATTGTTTCAATTTGGTTTAATTACTTTTGTGCATTTTGCAGTTAAAAAGTGGCTCATAAACCAGTTAGAAATTATTATCTTTAATGACTTGAGATGGGGTATACATGAATGGCTTGCTATGACAGATGAATTAATGTCAGTTCAGTTTCTGAATTATCTTAATTCAGTGTTTTTTCATGGTGACTTGCCCAAAAATGTATATCAACATCAATAAAATCTACAGACTACCTAGTTTGCAGTGCTTCAAGTAAATTAAGTAAAATAACTTGAAATTAAAATAAACACGGTACAGTAATATTTCACCTGAGATCAGAACTTGCTTGCCCTTCTGTTTTCATATATAGCTGTTAAAAACCAGTTAACTATATAGTTTTCTAAAATTAGCTCCATAATAATGCTAAGATTTATACATACACATTTGTTGACTGTATAAGAGACTTGTTTGTCTTTAACAAGCACGGTACATAGAAATAAGTCATCAATTGTAGTAGCACTGGCAAATGTAAAACTTACTGTATTCGCAAGTCCTTCTGTTTTGTTTTGATTTTGTTAACCACTTCTCAGAGCATAATTTTATCCTTGGGGGGAGGGGGTATAAATGAAAAAGAGACTTTAGACATTAGACTATGCTTGTGACCTTTTAGCAGCTACCCTCAGATAAACCCCTAAAGGAGCCATACAAGAAGCTACAGAGAGAGCTTCATCTCTCCTCGCATTGTTAGTTGCTATTGTTCTCCTTGTCAATTAATTCCCCATAATAAATGTTTGACCATGTGGTGGCTGATACGAGCTGCTTCAATGTATGTTACTTTCCACCGAAACTGATTCTTTCTCTTGAGCATTCATTGCTGTGTTTCAGCCATCAGTGCATATTTCACTTTATAAGTGAATTTTTTATTCAGCTATGTGACTGCACAGAAGTTCTCATGTTACAATGAGAGTTTGGGGAAGGGTTTAACTAAATGAGGAACATTTGTTAGCTGTTTAAAATGACAGAGCTTATGCATACCAAGTTTTGCAGAAAGATGTAAGTGCTAGGATGCATAGTGAAACATCCAACTATGATTAAGTCAGGTATTGCAACCGTTATGGCACCTATATGCAAGAAAAAACCAGACAATTCTGACAAAAGCTACCAGTTGCTGGTTACCTCTAAGGTCAATAAAAATAAGTAGACACCATAGGCAGTAAATATGAGCTGAAGGTCTTGGCTGTGAAGTACCGATGATAGAACCTTATTTTTAAAAAAGATAAAGAACAGGTCATTAAGAAATACCATCATTTTGCTTCTTGTTGAATTTTTCTGCTTGCTGTGTTGCTTAAGTAGGAATTTTTTGCATCAGAAGTCTGTGATTGCTCAGTCTCTTCTCTGATCAGTGAACAATGCTGAGAAACTCTTATCCCCAATTCATGATGTTCTTTTAGTTCCCTTTTCCTAAAAACAATTCACTACTTTTTGGGTTTTAAGTCCTTACTGAGATATAGTGTGTTTTTAAGCTTGCCTTCCTTCTGCACACCAATCTCATTTCGAAACCATCGCTTTTCCCTTTCTTCTTTTTTAATCACTGTCTGTCCGCACAAGCCAGCACATGGTATGCGTAGAATCTGTGCCTTCCTATAGCACAACTCTGTAATAACACTTCAAGTCAAAATGTCTAGACAGGACATTGGGAAAAGGGAAAATCAGCATAATTTCAGACTCTTAGGTGGTTGGTTTGACCACAGAAATGAGGACTCAACTATTCAAATACACTCCCCACTCTTACAAGTGAGTATTAACTTTTCAGGTCTATCCCAACAGCCTTGTCGTAGGCAGTGATCTTCACACTCTCCTACTTAATCAAAGAAACAGCATTCATCAAGCTGTTGTGAAAATGAATGAGCTGCTTTGTGGGAGAATCAATTCAGTGTACTATTACAGGGCCATGTTTGTTGGTAGTGATCCAGCTTGGATTTCTTGAAAATTGCTAACTCTACAGCTAGTCCCATTCCTCTCGATGGGACTAAATTTACAAGTCAGAAGTTATTTAGCCTTCTATTGATGTTATAAAACTTAAAGGGATCACAGAATAAGAAGCGAGTTCAGGTACACATACCTTGACTCACTATTGTCTGTTGGCTCTGAAATATCATCTGTGACACAGTAGAAAGTAGTTCTCAAATATCGTAATTTTCTTAGCATAAAACATAACCTGTTGATTTCTGCCTTCAGATGATTCATGATTTTCTTCTTGCCTTTATTTTCAAAGGACTCTAAGTCCGAGACAGTTGTCCAGCAGAGTGAAAATAAGAAATATATCAAAGGATCTTCTTTTCCATGTTGATATTTGAAGAAATCTGTTGCATATTTGATGCACTGGAAATTTTATTTTAAAGTGAAAAAAGTCACTCCTGTCATTTTGAAAGGTCAGTTCTGCTGTCAGTTTATCTGCTATGTTGGTGCTGGTCAAACGAGTCCTTCCTGCATGGTGAGAGGAGATTCAGCTTGTGTAGGTAGCCTGTTATTTGAACTGTGCTAGCTGTTGCATCTCTTTTCTTTCATCCTTGTGTTATGTTTTCATTTTTAACGTCTCCCTTCCTCCACATAGCAACCAAGTAAAAAGTCCTTTCTACACAGAGAAATATAGGACCAAGTTCAGAGATGCCCAACATGCAGATGGTACAGAATTTCACTAATATTTCCTTTGTAATTAACATTTCATAAGTTGACTCTCTCCTTATCCCCTAGAAATTGATCTTAATTATTTCCTGGAGACTGTGGTATATCAAAAGCAAAATGCAGATGTTTTTCTGGAGGATATCTGAAGTGCACGCTAACATTTGGCTGATTAAAAAACCACAGACTTCTGTAGTATAGCAAAGTATAAATGTAAAGCATGGACAAGACAGGCTAGTCCTTCAGTTTACAGATCAACCACCAGTAAGGAACATCTAAATATGAAGCGGAATTCTGGTGCAAATTGGCATAGCTTCATTGACTGTAGAGAAACTGCATTGATTAGCAATACCTATTAAGTCCACACCTGCATGAGATCTCTGTTTATCACAGCAGGAAGATTTTGTGTATATGTACTTCAATTGAGCGAGCTCTGGGGGCTAGAAGAAATAACTGCAGTTATCTCTTTTGTTTTCTTCAAAGCCAGTCTCTGTGGCTACTTGGAATCTGCAAGTCCAGTTGGACTTCCCTCAAAATTAGGGACTGAGAATAGTTTCTTCCCTTGCAACATCTCCATTAATCTGTTGTCTGAACTCACACAAAGTTAAAAGGGTCCTTTGAGAAAACATTTCAAGTTCACAGGAAATGAGACAAAGTACAGAAAAAAAAAAAAAGAAGAAGAAACGAAAAAGTAATATCAGTACAGTATTGCAGACTTTCTTTTAATTCCCAAGTGTTCTGCTAATTACTGAAAGACTGGCATTCAGAAGCCATCCTGTCGTGTCGTTTGTGGACAGAGCTGTAACTACACAGTGAGTCACCTTCCCAAAGCAAACGCCAGCTCTTAGTCTGTAGCTGCGTGGAAATGCGTAGGCTCAATAGCTCAAGGCATCACCCTTCAAAGTGTTGAGCACCTCTATAAGAATTTGCATTGCCACCCATGAAAATTGCATGTTCTTATCCCATTATGAAAGAATAGATGTCTAAATGTGGATGCAGAAATTAATCTGATCCCTTCCCTTCAAGAAATTTATATTTTTCATATGTCATTCTAATTTTTAGCAAGCTGTATTCTTTAAATTGATGTTGTTGTTGACCTCCCCCTCCATCATTTACCTGCTAACCGCTGTTTACTAACATTTGTTTTCTGATAATGCTTGGAAGATGGAAATTACTTTCAAACCTATTTCTGGAACAGAGCCTGAAGAGTTCTTAGCTTTATCGGAGGAACATGTGTATTTCTTATTATTCCAAAGGTCTAATTTTGAACAATTAGGCCAAGTAAAACCAAAACACTATGCTAACAAGCTGTGAGAGAAAAATGGGTTCTACTGAACTTCTGAATATTTGATGCTGTCATTTCTGAAGGGCAGAAATGCATTAGCCTCAGAAACTTTCCTATCAATAGAAGGTACTTGGGTGAGTTCTTGGTCCAAGAGCTTCATCTCTGAGAGCGAAGAAAAGGTGGGTTTGGTAATATATTAGCTTTTCTGATTACAACATGTACTCCTGTAAAGACGAGAGCGAGAGATCAATCCCTTTTCCATCATGTTGTTTCTAGCATCTCCATATCACAAAAGTAATTTGGACAGGATTTGATTCTCATGTGAGGTTACATTAGAGAAATACTAAAAAATCTATCTAGTTCCTGTTACCTATTTGCAATCCTTTTATCCTCCTTTGTCACAAGGCAATACTAAATAGATATGATTGTATGAAATATAAATCTCTAAAATATGAGGATTTTATGTATTCTTTAAGAATTCCCATAAATAATAGAAATTTGAAAAACAGCTGATTTTTTTCTCTCAAAAATTTTTGCATTACAACAATCCAAAGATGTAATTAGGAAAATTACTTTTAATTTGATGCAGAAGCTGAGAGCGGGATAGATCATCCAAGTTTCTAGGTTCGTAATGCAGAATGTATATAGAGGAAAGCAGAGTACTTAGATGACACAGCAGACTCGATCCTCACCTGTCCTCCTGTCAGCACATAACTTAGACCACAGCGTTAGTCCCATTCCCTTCAAAATGGAAATTCACGAGTCCTTAGGATCTGACTAAATTGCTCCGCTGGCTCCTAGCCTTCTGGAGGCCAGCAGTGCTGGGCTGAATCACATGGCTGTGGCCATATGTTTTCACACGTGTGCACACGCGTGCCTGTGCACGCACCTGCACACAGAGGCAAGGAGCCGAGCTTGCAGCATCCTAAGGAAGTGAAGGTTGGCTCCAAATCCTGCCAAAACTGGCAACACTCTTCCTGCTGCCCTCAGTAGGTATTTCTAGGCTGTCAGCCCATTTATTTACCCCCCAGTATGTGCTGTCACTCCTGATCACTTACTCACAAAGTGCTTTCAGAAATATGTTTACAGAAGAACCTCATTCTGACTTTCATATTAGTGCAAATTAGTGGGAGTACTTTCCTTGCAAGTGCTCTTGGGAGCCATTTTGGAAAGCTCTTGTTATTTGCTTGCTACTGTAAATTAATCCCAAATGTTTGTATATTATTCATGAACCTAAAACTCAAACAAGCCATCTCCCCTTATCCCTGCGTTTATATAGTTTCCACGGCCAATTAAAGTGAACAAAAATAAGATCTGGGATGTAGCCCCACAAATCCATTACTGCATAAGGGAATGGGTTGACATTGTTCTATAGCTGGGCACACTTTTGCCACTCAGTTAATATGAGATATTTCCCTCCACCTTTACAAATAGAAAAGCTATGCCATAGCTATGGCAGGACAGGAGTATGACCATGGGTAGCTTGTTCACCGTGTATTCACAGTCTTGCTAACTTTCTGTTGTGCTCATGTGCCACACTGTTAGAGGATTAAGCATAGGCACAGACAATAATAAGGTAAATACTTGAACCAAAGGCTTTGGCAATGTAGCATAGGGTAAATTGTTTTTCAGACTGAATCAAAATCCTGAGAGAAAACTTTTGATAAGAATACTCACATATTCTTATCGTATTAATGGTCTCAGCCACTCTGAATACTGTAATGTAAGAATATACCTGTTAAAATGAATAGTCTGTTTCTGAGTTGTTATCAAAGGAGAAAAAATAAAGCCTCATGCTATTGTGCAATGTATTGATCATTGGGCACAGAAGTTAAACTGCAAGTCTGTGGAGTTTTTAAAATTTGGGGGTTACTTCAGCAAGATGAATTGCACAGGAAGAAGAGAGCGCGTGTGCTGCATCATTCTGACAAAAGTTCTCTTGGAAGTAATGCCGTTACCAGATGAGAAGCTAAATAGAAATGTTCAATAAAACATGTGTGCATCTGCACAATAGAATAGTCCTTATATTTTACATCGAGCTACCTCAGGGTCATGGAAGGTGTTTTATTAGCACAGTCAACAATAATAGCATGATTTTTATTAGTAGGAAAAGATAGAGTGAGAGACTACTAATTATTTTTCAGCCTGAGGGGCATTTTTCCTGAAATGACTGTTAATTTGATCATTGTCGTGCAGTTCACAGATTTACATGAACTTATTTCAGTGCAACACATGGTTAAGAACTAGAGTAAAAATGTTGCTTTATTAATGGTTTTCAGCGAATGGATTAGAAAGTGCTAACCGTGTGGGTATAGGGATGATATTGATAGTACTCAGAAGGTTGAATCTCATAGCTAGCCTGAAGCCCTTTCTGTGTGATATTTTTTGTTCATGCAGTGAGATATTAAGCCTACAAGAATGAAATAAAATCCCAGTGAAATGAGAATTTGTTGGTGTTGTCTTAGATCTATGTGCCGTGCTTTTGCTAGTGGTTGGCTTTTTTCTTTTTTTTTTTTTCCTAACTGATCTGGCAGGTCTAGGATCCAACTAATTTTTTAGGCAATTATTTAAGCAATAGATACAGCCTAGATGTTTACGTATGTATGTACACATGTATAAACATAAACACATTCTTACTGAACCTTCCACTAGAAGTGGCAAAAAATCCTGGGAATACTTTCCAGGTTTTAGAATTTTTCAACACACTGGCATTTTTCTTACCTCAGTTGTCTCCTCTGCTTTTCAGCCCACATACACACATCCTTTCAAACCTGAGAAGACCCATATATGCAATTCTGAAAGGCCTCTAGTTTAGATTAGGAGAAACTGCAAGATGAAAAGAAACAAAGGCAGAGTCTCCGCAAGGACAAGTAGTTTGCATCTCCTTTGTCACATGCTGCCTTCACTCCTCCTCACAAAACGATAGCTTCCCTTTGCCGATGGGGACTTTTTAAGAAATGTAAAACTTTAGCGTACAGCTATCGGTCACTGTTGCTGCGTGCCACTGTCTGGTGCGCAGACCAGCAGGATGCGTTGTACAGCTGTATCTTTCGTCCTGCTGTGGCGGACTCCAACACCTGGTACCTCTGGAGTACTCTCACCTCGTCATGTGAATGTTATCTGAGTTGCAAGCTGAACAATTTGATCTTTTAAAAATGTTTTTTCATTGCCAGCTGTAGCAAAAAAAGGAAGATGGAACTCCCAAACTGAGATAGCAAGGGGTTTCAGTGAGCTGTCGGAGCATTTCCCCGCTTTTCAAGTTCATGCATGTTTAGTGAGTATTTACCTTCTCACACTTGGGAGAGCACTGGCACCAGCGACTGTCACTTGGTGGCTCTAGCCCAGGACGCCCACCTTCTTTTCCTAAATGGCTTATTGACTTGCAGTTCAGAGTGAGTCAGGAGGAGCTTTTAGCTCTTTTGCTTCAGAAGCAAGGCGGAAAAAAGGCTTTGGCCTCCCTTAATACTCTAGATTCCTAATTGCCTCTCCCTGGCTCCTACCTTGATCTCTGTAGATGGTGTAAATACCTGCTCTCTTTTTACTGCTTTGAGGTCCCAGTTTTGGTCCTGCCTGCCTCCAATCGCTGTTTGTTCTTCAGCAGACCCAAAAGTAACATGTTTGGCAAAGCTTATTAGGTACTAATTGTCTCTCACAGTAGCAAAAAATAGAATTATTTTCATTTGCCTTTTTCTGTCTGGATTTGGTGGGGAAGAGTAACACAATTATGCAAAATGTTTTCCTAATTTTCTGCTCCTAGCAGAAAACATTCCACAGAGATAACTTTGGTTTTCAGTGATACTGTATAACTGAGTTCCTATAAGAGATTTTAACTAGATTTATAAAATATTTTAACTAACTGAGATACTTGAGATATTATGGTTTACTATGGTAAAGTATGGTCAAGTCTCAGGTTCCGATGCACTAATGTCAGAAACCTGCCCTATGCTTCTATCTGGAAATAGACAGAGATACCGCAAGTAGGCAGAGAGCCAAAGGCTAAACTCTTGTACAGCTATTGCAGCAACAAACAACACAAGGATCCATAGAAGCAAAGGAAAGTAGAGTTGGCCAAACCTGCTGGGTTAGCACAAAGAGGTAGCACCCTTCCTAATGGTGCCTGACACTTACCAACGCCTTCGCTTTGCTGTGGGTCTTACTTCTTAAGAATCAAGGTGATGAAAACATGATTTAGAGTTGCCTTTCTTTCCATCTCATCGTCTAACATAAGTTTATCTTTGTCACAGGTGAAAATTTTGGTCATCTTTTCAAGTTCATTGTGGGCACCGACAATTTTCTGCATTTTGCAGACTTATTCTACTGCCTTACTGATGATGCCTTAATCACGGGTCTAAGATGAGGCAACCTTTACTGGTGCCTTTTTGCTGAGAGAAGGTGAGAAGACTGTCATCATTTTGCTTTGTAGCAGTTTTGTTCATGGTAGAAATAATTTATGTCAGTCACGCCGAACTGAGAGGCTACCCTGAATTCAGCTATTATGTCAATCTGCAAAAAAAAAAACAAAAGTAAGAAGGCTAGGAAAGAAACAGGCACAATCAGGCATAACTAGGACTGGATGATAGTTAACATGAATTCTCCATTTCTTTTGTTATAGTCATTCTCTAAGGACTCTCTATGAGGTACCTATAGATCCTGATACGCAGCTCCATATCCTAGACTTTGAACTGTCCTATCATCTGTAGCAGCCATCGTGATTACACACAGGCTCTTCTCTGATATGTAAGATCTAACTAGCAAAGGCCCATCTGAATCTTTCAACTACACCTTTTTCTAAGAGACTTTACTTCAAATAAATTAGATCCCTTAGGATTTGAACTGCATTATTTTTAAGGAGTGTTATCACCATGGAATTGTGATACACTAATAAATATTTCATTTTTAGTAAC
This sequence comes from Rhinoptilus africanus, assembly GCA_013400135.1. Classification (NCBI taxonomy): domain Eukaryota; kingdom Metazoa; phylum Chordata; class Aves; order Charadriiformes; family Glareolidae; genus Rhinoptilus; species Rhinoptilus africanus. The sequence continues at coordinate 202,190 of VXBO01009529.1, forward strand.
TTCTTAGTCTATTTTATGTATATTGAGAAAAGCTAAAGCTCTTATTTCAAAAAAAGAAATCCAATTTTAAAAAAACTCTTTTATTTACAACTTGTCATTCAAGAATTTTAAAGACAGGTAAAACTAAAGACTGATTATTGGGAAAATAAAATATATTTATTTCATCATTGTGAAACTGATAGTCCATTATCCCAATAGCTATAGCCCATCAAATGTGCTTGAAATTAAAATATCATTAAATAAATAAAAAATATCATTAATTAAATAAATAACTTGAGTTGTATCACACATCTGATGAAGTAAGTCTTAATGCTCTAAGACTGATATTACATGTTTTTATGCTATTCATAGCATAAAAAGCTCCTTGTAACACTTTTTTGGAAACTTCTTTTCTTTTAATATACAAAAAAATGAAAGATAATTAAATGAAGTTAATGTTTATACTGGGTTTTCCTTTCTTTTTTGAAAACCCTTGGAAAAAATAAAGTGTTAACTGAAAATCCTACTGCCTTAAATTAAAAAAATAAAATGCAACTGCCTTTTTAAAAAAAAAAAAAAAGAAGAAATATAACAAACACATGGCTAAACTTTCTCTGAATTTGCTTTTTTTCTGATTCAGGATGTGAAGGGACATGGCTAAATGAGCAAAATGGCAATCTTCATCAAACTGTACTTTGATTCTATCAGTACATGTTTTCACATTAATCTAACATAAGGTATAGTCCTATAATAACCTCTGTACTTTTGTGATGTTTCCACTTTGTAGCTAAAACACCTCTAGAGTATTATGGGGGATTTATGAGCCGAAGTGATTGGGTAGGAGATATCTGATAGGTCTGACCCTGTGAAACTACTGGACATTTCTACCATTTCTACATTGTCTAAGAAAATGGTAGCCTGAATGCTGTAAATTAAATTGGAACAGAACCATTAAACTTTAAAGGGGAAAATAAATGTGGCTCATTAAAAATGTTATAACTGAGTAGACTTGAGGCTGCAAAAGTTTGTTCTTAACAAAAGTCTCTCGGCTGGAAACTGGGTACCATCTAAAAATGTGAGACAATTTCATGCAACTAAACAAGAAGGAAATGATTATACAAGAATCAAAATAATATTGCCATTTGAATGTTCTTTAAAGTTGTGAATAGCCACCTTTGCTTTAAAATTCACATTTTTGAACTTTGAAAAAGGTTCTTGAAGACAATTTGGTGCTGTTTTTTCCCTCCAAAGCCATATGGTTGAGAGAATTAAGCACTGTCCTGGGAATCAGGACATTCTCACTCCTCGTCTCATCTTTACTGCTGATGGGTCTTAATACTTTCTACTTCTTTAAACGTTGGAAATGCTATTTAATTATGCTATGCAACAACCCAGTTTGCAAACATTAATTAAGCCTCATAGCTCCCTTGTGGTCTGAGACAGGTAAAATACCATTAGTCTCAGATAATAAGGAAAATAAGGCTCAGAGGGGTTAAGTGGCATGCCCAAAGTCACAGAAGTGGTAGTATTTGGATCAGGATTATAATTCAAATTGTCTCTTAATCTACAATGACTCTCAAGGAAGGCCTAGGTAGCAATGCGAGTTCCTTGAGTTAAAAAGCAAGACACAAGCATTTTAACTGCTCTGAAAATTCAGTACCTTTAGGTCGAAGTTACTTCTAAGTAAGTATTGAGCTTAGCCTCGTCTGCCCAATTAATAAACAACCATATGCAGAGGTCACCACAATACTGGGGAAGGGGAACAAAGAACACAAATAGCATCCTCTTAAAGAAGTTTCTGAGACGGAGAGGGGGGTAAAATTATGTAGATGGCATCACCCCAGGGGCAGGCTACAGGGCTGGCATTTCAGAGTGCAGAACCCCCAGGACACAGAGGGATTCCAGCTGCTGCTCAGCCCAGACAAACGCAAAAGTGATCTCCTTTGACTGGAAGAGGTCAGGGAAGGGTTTCCATCTCATCGACACAGGAGGGTGAGGAAGGATGTTGGGGAAAGAAGCAGGTGACTGCTGTACTCCTGCTCTGTGTGGGTCACCAGGGGTATAGCACGGGGACCCCATCTGCAGAGAAGTTTTGCTGTGCACCAGGTCCTTAGAAATGAGCCCCAGCTGCGCCCGGTCTGCGTACCTGTTGCTTCCTGCAGAGAACCAAAACCAAGAATTGACAAGGCAGAATGATGAGCTTTGCCTGGGACTCCACAAGCAAAGGAGGAGGAAAGATATCCAGTGTTCAGAGTAACATATCAACAGTAACCATGAAGAACAAAGATCTGAAACAGCACAAGAACTGAGGTATTTACCCAGGGTGATACACCATCCTCTCTTCAAGCATTGCTAAATATCCAGGTGGCCATGAGAGAGTATTCTGGAAAAAAGCAAAGAAACCCTGGCTAGGCAGCTAACTGCATACATATCTCATTTCCCACATACTGTCTCCAAATGTTGGCACATATCCTCATTGTAAGAATACATAAGAAGGAATAGTACACTTGTTTCCTATATAAACTATTAAATAAGATCTTTTCTACAATTCATAAACACATGGGGATTTTATCCAACACATTTTCTGTATAGATTCTACTTCTGCTTGTGCTCAGGCAACCTTTTCCTAAAGCCTGTGGGGCTTGTGCTCATGTGTTGTGAACAGCCAGGACGTAGGGAGTTGAGGTGGGCCTTTACTGCCCTTCTGTTCTTCTTCCTGCCTGTGCCCATGAACTAGATCTTTAGAGGATCTGTGGTGCCTGTACCAGTTTTCTGAAATGGAGGCTATAGATCTCTGAATGCTCTTCTTCAATACCCAAGGACAAATCTGTCATGTTGAAGAAGAGGATACAGATCACCTTGTTAGTGGCAGCAGTCTGAGGTCCCACTTAGGGTTAGGAGACAGGTGATATGTCACAACGTGGTATACAGTTTCAAATAGACTTACAAGCAGATTCAAGCAAGTGAAGATATTCTCTGGATTAGCGACATTCCTCTGGTACTCCTTTTGCTTAACTTTAGGTCTTTGGGAAATTCTAGCAGGGTGACTTAGCACAGACATCTCAGATAATCAAAAGGAACCCCTCAAATATGTTGTCCTCCAGGTGTCATGCAAGGTACAGAATTGTTTGTGACATGCCATAGCAGTTAATGAGAGACAGTACTACTCCAGAGGAACTGGAAGACTTGGACCTTCGTATGTATGTTCATTACATGTATTTTTATCTGCCCTTGGGAAAGCTAACCAGGCTCTAGTGCTGTCATTCTAATGGCTCCACCTTGTGCCAGGTGCTTCTACGAATCAAATCCAAATGGAAACCATTCCCTAATAGAGGTGAACAAGAGTACTTGGTACATCTTAAAGTGATGATATTTGTTCCCACTGGAGCCCTCAGCACTGCCTCTCGGCTTGATTGCGGTTCCTCTGACCACACCTCACTACATTTCCTGGGAAGTGGCCACATTACATTTCTGCCAAGTTACAGGAAAGAAATTCTTGAAATGTGTAACCCTTGCTTTTTCTGCCAGCAGGCTCTGGCTAGCTGCTTAATCCTTCCATCATCTTTCAATAGGTACTGCTTTCCTGATTACTGTATTACCAGCCAAGAGGCTGTAAAAACAACAAGGAATTCCTTAAATTAGACCTTCATATATTTCTTCTTTTCAACCTTCATATTCTGTCTTTCCCAAAAGTTGTCCTTGAACCACATGCGCAAGTACAGCTTAACGTCATCTAATAATTTTGATAATTAAAACCTTTTTCGTCCTTTTTCTTTACTGGCCAAGGCTAAACTTCATGTCCTGAATGCAATTAGCACATTTTCATTTCTCCTTGACAGTGTGGTATTAATTCAAGCCTCGTTGAGACTAAGTTTATGGCACAGATGAGAGATTTTTGACAGTTTTGCAGTGACTATCCAAGTGGGTTTCTGGTTTGTACCTACTACGGTTTATCAAAGAAAGACCCACTCTGTTTTGTTCAGTTTGAACCAATAAAATCTCTTTCCCTATTTGAAAAGCAACCTTTAAAGATTTATAGGGCAGCAGCTTGGAGTTCACTAACTATACCAGAGACACATGAAATTACAGTTCTGATAGAAGGTGTGAATTCTGACAGCATCAGAAGTTTCAGAATAAATCTAGGAATTTCACTTAAATCCTCAGATTTTTAAATTCCCAGACTGAAGTGGAGTGAAACAAATGGTCACTGGAGCTAAGATAAGCCTGCCTTCTACTGTGGGATTTATCTACAGGGCAAAGTGCTTTCCTTGAGACATAGCTGACAGAGAAGGGTGGAGAAGCAGCCAGAAATGCCCCATTCATAAGTTGTCAGACATCTTCTTTCTACAGTAAAGAATACAATTAGAAATAAACACGGAAGGCAGGATTAATTCTTGTTTCAAGTTGAAGACACAATTTGTAATTAAGGGAATGTCTTCTGGTAGTTTTTTAGATGCAAAGACTAGTTTTTACAGGGAAGACTAAAACAAAGTCTCTAAATGTATCTGTCTTCCAACCATTATTCATTCAGCTCAGGGAGTTCAGAATGAGTTTGAACATTCCCTCCTTCTTCACATTTCTCGCACGGGGGAATTGGGTGATCCTGGAGGGGTGAAAAAAAAAAAAAAAAAAAAAAGGAAGCACCTGACACAGTTTAATTCTGTCATGGTCTTTTGCCTGGATTTTTCTACAGTGTCTGTCATGGGCGCAGTTAAACCATCCACTTAATTCTTACAACTTTGAATTTCTTTTTGTCTTACAGGTTTTCTCATATGAGAACTGCTCACCAGAACAGAAAGCAACCCACACAGCATTTTGTGCAGCTTGGCTAAATCAAAATAACAGCATCATGGCAAACATTTGGTAGAGAGAGTGTAATAATTATTGGTTTGGTTTTCGTTAACCTCTTTTTGTTTAGTCAACATTAAGTCAATCCACCTGGAGCTTAATACTGTATGTTACTATAGTAACTTTACAGCCTATTTGATTGTGACAAAGGGCTTCATCTCGTCCATTTCATGCTCCTGTGTCGACCTACTCCCTCCCAGTGTTTTATTATATCTGTCTTTAAGAGTATCTGCAGGAGCCACAGCTGCTGTGCTTTTGTGGCAGAAAGCAGCTTTCACTGTGTGAAATACTCTGCTCTAAAAGGTCTTATGGGCTGATGGCATTATTGAATTTCAAAGCAAAGACAAACAACATTAAATTGTTTAAAGCTAATATTCATGTTTTGCCTTACACCATGGTTGTGGTTTTTTGGTTTTTTTTTTTTTTTTCAGAATGGAACAGTATATAATCACTGGTTGATGCTCTTGAGAACAAAACCACAAAATAAAGCAACGCAGAATACAAAAAGACTTGAAAGTAATTCAGTTTTCAAAACAAAACAAAAAAAAATGTGTTGGGGGCTCAGGAAAAACATTAACTCCAAGAGCCAGAGTTAGCAGTTTGTAAAATGAAAAATTGGATAATGCTCTACAAACAGGCCAGATCCTTCCCTGTTAAACTACTGTGAAGTCATTGATTTTAACGGCATTACTCCCAAATTTATACTGGTATGAGGCTGAGTAGTACATGACCCACGAGTGCAAAATGTTTAAGACTTTCCAACTGTCGCCTGTTCATTTTACAACCTTGTTGCTCTATAATACTCTAACCAGCCATGTGGATGATTGTAACAAGCTGTTACGCAGCTATTGTTTGGATTACCAGTGCCACAGAACTCTTTCATTACATTGTTTGTTCCTGCGGTTGTTTAAATTTACCTTACTTTAGCTTCTCAACACAATTTATTCCTTACCAGAGCTCTTTTCTCTCCCCTGTTCTACAGCCACTGGCCTCGCACGCGAAAATACTTTACAAATCTATTTTTCTGTTCAGATTTGCCGCATATTGCAAATATTTATCCTCATATTTGATTTGAGAGTAAAACACGTTCTCTGCCCCAGTTCCTCTCACTCCTTGTGTGTTGTTACGGATCCTTCTGAATAAAGATCCGTGCATCCCTTTGTCGCCAGTGCAAGGGCGATGTGGCGAGGTTCCTCCTGCATTTCAGTGGAGCCCCACTCCAGTTGTGTTAATTGTTGGGCTGGGAGGGCAGCGAGCACTGAATGCCGCCTTGTTAACTTGCTAAGCAGCTGGTCAGCAGGGTAGTTTGATTCCAGCAAGGCTCTTGACACCTCTGCCAAGGGTTATTGATACCTCACACACCCCAGCTGAGACAGATTGTTTTAGTCGTGCTTCATATCCATAGCACAGCCTGTAGTTAGGAAAAAAAGTGATTGACAGCTCACACCTCCTGGGCCCTTCTTACTACCAGACACAACATCTGCTATGCCCTGTGGAGCAGTGAACCAACACACACTGAGAGAACTGTTTCGAGTATTGTCAGGGTTGATTTTGTTTAACCCTTTCTGGCTGCTCTCTGGAGATGCACATAGGGGTTTCTGTAATCCTTTACACATGCTTTAAAAGTGTGGAATATTTGGCCGAGTGAACACTGGAGAAGACGGTGCTAGTGATGGCGGGGAAACTGGTCGGCAGTTCTTCCCCAATCCGGTGATCGGCACGCTCTGGGTTGCAAAACAGAAATTGGGTTATCTCTGTAGAAGCATCGCTTATTTACAAACCGCACCACAGATACGATCAAAGAGGAGCGCAGCTCTCAAGCTCTCTGGCCTCTAACTCTCCTGGTGCAGTTTCACCGAGTGTGCACGGATACACCGGGGAGGGGGCACAACCGCAAGGTTCAGCAAGTCTGTTTGCTAACTAGTTACCTCAGCTGGTCTGGTTAACTAGTCTGGTTAAAGGCTAGGTTATATGTACCAATACCAGAGGGGTATAGCTTTTTGACAGGCAGTAGAGAGATAAATGGTGCTATGTGCTGCCTTCAGAAAACTAGCCGGTAATAGACTTGGCAACTGCAGCACCCTCGCTATAAATGATCGCATGTTTGATTAAAAATATGGGTCATTAAATATACATGCAAGGAGCTTTTGTAAACTGTCTTCAGTTTGTGAAAAAATGATGAGAAATGTTTTAAAGATTCCCAAAAGCAAATTGATAGTTTTAAAATACATCTGACATGTTTGAAGGACTGATTTGTCTTAATTTTGGACAGGTTTGTTGTTTTTATTTTTTTCCCCTTAACATAGCACCAGAAGTATTGTTGAAGCCTAGAATTAGTATTTTTATAAATCTTGTTTGCTTTAATCATGTAGGTATAGTCAGTGAGACTTTCATAGAAAATCCTATGCAATGCTACAGAAGCATGTAGTAGCATCTAAAGGACATTTTGGTCCTTTTATTTTCATTTGGCTACAGACTGGCTTCCCACCATGCTGTCATGCTTTAGAACTGATGCTTGCCAGCTATATTATCTGTGTTTACAATGCCATAAGGATGTGTTATGCTACAGAGGAACTAATAGCTTTATTTATTGTATCTTTATTATAGCAATGTAATTAGCAATATTATTATTGCTAAGCATCACTATCACCTCTTGTCAGCACCATGTAACTTCAACATAAGTCACTGTGTATTTTATATCTTGGACAAAATTATTGGCTGAGTTTACATGATACTGTCTTGCTTGTACTGCGCAGGATTATATGGCTGTGTTCTGCCAGTAGACCGAGGATTTTTACTACAGTAAACCAGCATTATAACTACAGGACTTTCTGCACACAACTCTCATTTCTGGTGGTCATCTATCCTTTGTTGCTGATGTTACCACAAACTGAGCCCATTATGGGGTAAACAAGTAGCCTTCAAGTAACCTGAACTGTGCTTTCTGATGACTTTAAACCTTAGAGCAGCCTCAGTGTGTTTTATGTGAAAAAGCCAGAATAGCAAATTAGTGAAAAGTTAGTTTTGTTTCTGGACTTTCATAGTTAATGTAAGGGTTCCTTCAGATGACTCCTGAAACAAAGAAAAATGTATGAACTGAGGTATTGCCAGAAGTCAGATGTATGGCAAAGTCAGGCTTTGAGTTATGTCCTTTTCCTGAAATAGTTGTCCCCTCTAGAGGTCATATTTTTTAAAAAGAATGCCACATTGCCTCCAAATGAGCAGTTTGTAGATTATTTTGAAATATAATATGACTGATGGGAAAGAACTCAAGATCCCTTTCTTTGAAGTTAACATCAAATTTGAAAGTGCTTCACAAACATGCAGCTTCAAAGTAGACTTTCAAATAAATGAACAGCAGTCTCACTTCTCCTAAAAACATGCTTATTTCTAATGTTCATTTCTAATGCTCTGGTAATAAGGGAGATGATACAAACTCAGTAAGTCGAAATAATTATCTTTTATTTGTTATCTAAACCCACCAGAAATGGAGAAATCAGCCACACTTGCACCCAATGGGAGAACATGGCAACGTCTTGAACTGACTGCCCCTTGGCACTTGCCAGGCAAAGAGCAAGCAGGACCAGACAGATAAGACTTCGGGAAGAGGGTCTGGAACCAGTAAAACTCACACCAAACAGCCTGCTTCAACACCAGAGATTTTGTTCCTGGTATTGATAAAGTAATTGACCATTAGCAAAATCACATATATTTATTTACTGATTACATAAAAATATGCAGTGGTCAAAATAACTATGTTATCAGTAGGTGACATCAGTACAAGTCAGTACTGATGGGCTAACTTATCCATCTGTGATAAATGGGTCAGCATCTCAGATCACCAATTGCCCAGATGCGGTGTCTCTCTCTTAATGAAAACTGAAACCATCAAGTGAACCCAGCAACAAAGTATGGGCAGAAGTTTGTGAGAGTGTTGGGTTCATGTTCATCATGTCACACTTATTCCTGTGTGACATGGGCACCTTTGAAAAGAAAGGAGAGCTCTGCTAAATCAAAAACATCATAATGCGATAATCTGAGAAACTGTGACAGTACATCTGGACTGCAAAGAATTTGGGCAATCATGAAACAAAATAAAAACCAGGTATAGTAGAAAGCAAAAGAACGGTCCTTTCTTAATCACTTTTTAAGCTTCACAGTAAAGTAGATGTATGAGATTTTCCCTGTCTCTAGTCTGTTAGCATGTCAGAATATATAAAAGAGTTAATGTTGAGTAAGGAGGAAGATATGGCACATGAAACATAATTATCTCCAGGATCTACATTTCATTCTTTTATTTTTCTGAAGAGGCAATCTTATTGTTTACTCTGAAAGGAAAAATCAAGGGTTAACACAAAAGATACTGCGTGAAAGCCTATGGCTTCTGCTACGTAGAAGACTCAGACTACACAAACTAAAGGTCTTTTCTGCTCCTGAAATCTAACATACTTGAAAGAATGAAGGTATTAGTCAAGCTTTTATAATTGCAGGGAAGTATTTCATATTAGCTTGACTCCTAAGTTGTATTTGTGCATCTGCGTGTGCTTGTTTTTGTTACAGCAGAACATCTCAATAGAGCAATCAAGGCAAAAAATAGTCCTGTATGTCCACACATGTACCTGCCTCTCTCTGATACCTTTGGCATGACATTCTTGGATAATCACTGAGATGTCTGGGTCATACTGTAACCTAAATATTTAGAAATAATAATACAGTGTGAGTGTTCCATTCTTCTAGTAGGCAGTTCAGCCTTAGGAGGCTAGGTTTGTATCTTGAGCAGAAGGAACTGTACAGAAAGGATATATGTAACCAGATTTAATTTCCTTCTGTGACTTCATATTGAGCAGGACACGTTACAGCGTATTTCAGAAGAATTTTCTTTTTCTTTTTTTTTTTTTTATTAATTAAAATGCTACTTCGCTACCTGTCATGCTCCACCCTCTTGGACTGCAGATGCAATTTATATCACTGGCTGACAACGAAGCATAATGTGCAGCACTGATACAAATTTAAAAAATAAATTTTAAAACTCTATGGGAAGCCTTATATTCACATATATCATTTCCTTTTTCATTGGGTCTCAAATGAATGGGCTGGCACTGCAGGAAAATAAAATCAAATGAAACATTTAGTTCGGGATTTTTCTTTTCAGCTGGCAGGAATCTGGGATTTGGGGACTACTGTCAGGCAGCTTTCTGGAGGACACTTCTTCCTCCTGCCATTGCTATGAATCCCTCCACTCCACAGCCTCTGGCCACCTCAACCTGATCAAAACTAAAACAGGGAGACATTAATTATTAAATATCAGTTCTTGAATAATACAGTAACTTCCAATGTCATGGAAATGCTGGGAAATATATATTTTCATAGTATTTGCTTTTACTAAAGGAGTGCTTGGCTTTCACCAGGAATCCTTTATGTAAAACCTCTTGAAAACAGAAACCTGATCTCCAGTGTTGTCTTTGACCAAATACCGCTCTATTCAACCATCTTTGCCATGTTGATATAAAAATTCAAGTATGGCCTGTTGTGTAGCCAAGTCAGGCCAGTTCTCTGAGCATCCCTGTATCCAGTGGGCCAATGACTGGATTGCAGCTGTACCTATTACTTTAGGTAGCAGTACAATTTCTCTTGAGACAACCCAGAGGACATCTCTCTCAAAGCCTAGCCCTGTGCTTCTGTTGCCCGCTCTTCCATGCTTCTGCTAAGTCTACGAGTAAAATCCATGAAGTCAGCTCAGTCTGTGGTGATGTTTTCCAGTGGATGCAAACAGAATTATTGCTTTGTTCATTCAGTCTTGGGGTAGGTTTCTTAAGTGGAAGCCAGCTGTGATCCTGAAATGTGGAAGGCAGCCTTTTTAGGAATTGATTAAGTCTGTTCTCCCCCTCAGCTAAGGATGACATGCCTATTCAGAATCTCGGTTCATATCAGGCTCTTCCGTCCTTCAGATAGCAGTGACTGGAAACATTTTGTTTTATCATCTCAGCTGGCGCATTTTCTTCTTAAATGCAGACTTTGTTACAGTGATCCATAACTGAGAATCCCTTCAGGCTTGTCTACTACATTGCACTCTATCAGATTCAAAGTGTGAAGAATCCTTGAAATCTCCAGTTCCTGCAGAATACAGTTGCGTTCCCTCACAAACGCTGTACTAGCAAGAACATATCACAACTCTGCTCCACGGGCTATGTTCAACACTGGGAAATCAGGGTGCCAAAAAAAGATCTTAAAAGACCTGTAGAAAGCTATAAAAAAAGGAAGGCATATGACAATGTGGAAATCTTAATCCAAATCCTAGGGACATTCAAGAGAGTCAGAAGAGGGATGTGGTGGTTACAGCTCTCAAAGTGCCCCCTTCTTGATTGCACATGGGTCCCAATGCTAGATACTTCGAAACAACTTTTAGTTGCCTGGGCTCTTCAATTGCTACCAGTCCATTACACTTGACACTTTATTCTAGCAGTTACGCATTTGCTGCCATGGGTGCTATATGTGAGTAAAGCTGCTGTCCTGAAGGGTCTCTATTTTGCAGCCTTGTGGATTTAAACCCCCTAATACAGATATTCTGCAATGTTGTGAATGGAGCATACAAGGATCATCTTTGCAAACTTTCCACTGCACCATAAAGGGAGCAACTGCTCAGATACAGTTTACAGCTTTTTTTTTTTACTTCTACCTACCTAATACTCAATAAACCCTGCACTAATCCATCCTTAGAGAGTGGAAGGGAAGAGCTGGCAAAAATTCCGCCTCCCTTGTGCTGTTTTGCTACTTTCATTTCGTGGCAGTGCAGTTCAATGGCAAGTCACTGAATCAGATACAGGCTCTGACCTTTTGGTTGACCTTGGGCAACTCACCTCTATGTGCCTCTCTCTTGCTTCCCCTCTTTGTTGTTCCCTTTGAAAGCATGGCATAAAATTATGCAGAGCTAATTCTCTCTTTGGAGAGCAGTTTCTGTCCTAGCAGGACCCCACCCCTGGCTGTTAATTCCAGGATTTTAGGCTCATGATTAAGTTACTGCAGTGTAACAAGGTACTTTACATCTGTTGCTCATTAGGGGGAATTGTCTGAGCCAGGGTAAATGACTGAAACTGAACTAGTCATCTTGACTTTCTCTGTAGTCAGTGAAAAATATTTGTCACTCTTAGGGTGCATTCTGTGGTAGACATCTAACATGTATCAGATGAATCATATCCCCTGAATGCCTGTTTCTCTCCATTGATTATGAAGTGTCTGGAAGAAACAGCTGAGATGAAGTTTTCCACACTGTGGTAAAGTTATTGGGAAATTATTTCCCTAGTAACTGCTCATACACGTGCTCTTTACCCCTACTTTGAGGCAACATGCAACTGAACTTATATGAGGTAGGTCAAATTATCTTACATTTACTCTGAGCTGAATGCATACATGCAATTAACATGGCTCAGCTGACATGTGTTCAGTGGATCATATGTTGACTCACCTACTTTTTCTATATACACCATTCTATTACATTTGTTTGCCATCAGCCTACGTTGTGGCCAAGTCTTTTTAAAGCCTCTTTTTTTTTCTCCTTTCATTGACTGTACAGATTGAGGGCAAGGTCACTCTTTCTACTGGCTTGCCATATTTATCTTATTCTCTCAAGCAGAGTAACCTCGGTTTACACCTCTTTCTGAGCTTTCCTTTTCCTTTTACTCATAAGATCCCTTCTTTCTATGCAGCCTTCTCAACGCTCCCTATGAAGGACACTGTAAAAATGAACTGAATTTTAATACCTATGTCCTGGAAAAATTTAAAATGCAGACTGTAGACATGAGTGTAAACTGTTTTCTAAATCAGCAGCCTTACAATTTTTAAACCAGGCTGTAGTATGAATATAAGATTGCTTTAAAGCAAATACTTGCAAAGATGCAAACAGTTAGAAAGGCACCCTTGAAAATATTTTTCATAGTGTGTCTATGTGAGATAATATTCCCAAGCAAAACCTCTTTATGTTGTTGTTGTAGATGCATGTGGAAACAACAGAGCTGTTTCTAAAATGTAAACAGATTTTTATGTAGATTTCCAAATACCCATCTAAGACTTTTTTATTGAAATATGGTTGTTTACCTATGGTATAGAAATTACAGAGATATACAACATAAGTTTGATGTCTATTGTATACATTTCTGGCCATATCAAATATTTAATACCTGGTATTCTTTGGGATTTGTTAGCATCTCCTTTAAAACTTGCCTGCGGCAGTTACAAGATGGAATGTAAAAAGTGGTTTTGATTATCGTTTTGGATTGTCACCTTGACAGTTTGGGTTGGGTTTTATAGGCATGGAGAAAGAACACACACAGACACATACAATTGCTCCTTTTCACTTTGCATCCCTTTCCCAGTAGACAATTCTCTACAGAAATGGCTCAGGAGCAGAATAGACATGAAAGAATTACCAAGTGGAGCTATTTGAGGGAAACCTGGTTCATTATTATTTGGTTACAGGAATATCTAAGTGGCCAGTTTCACCTATAAATTGCTATTGCTAGGGGACTGCAAATAGACCTTAGTGGTTCTTTGAGTGGTCAAGTCAAATACACCACTGCCAACAAAAACAGAGAGAGGGAAAAAGCAAGTGGAAGGAAAGAGAAGAGGGGATAGAAATTAAAAAAGAAAGACAGGAAAAGCGAAGTCACTTTAGCTTTTGTTGCCCATTGAATGAATCGGAAATGTGTAACACCAAGAGAAGTCTAAGGTCGTTGCTCTAATTTTTAATCTGAGCTGGAGGATGCAAGAGGAGTGCTAATGTATCTATGTATGTTTCCTTCAAAAAAGAAAGCTGCTCTATCTGCTTTTTTGAGTGCCTTGCCAGCTATTAGCTTACAGGTTCCCTCTAAGATGAAGGATGCACTTGACCACAGTTTTAACAGTGCCCATCAATCCCTTTTCATCCACTGGGGGAAACACTTTTTGTCAGGAGAGAATGGGAATCTTACCTGAGCATCAGACAGTGGGTGACAGGGTTCTGAGAACTGTTTATTTGCTGTTGGACTTTGTGTTTGTTTTGAAGCAGAGTAGAGGCTGCTGTTTGCATGGTAACTGAGCAGGCTGTTCTGGGCACTGAATCTTAGGCATGAGGAAGACTCAGATGAGTGATTTTACCAAGAGGGAAGGAAAGGGAAATACCAGTGATAGGTGCAGCACTGTGTTTCTTCTTTCAGACTCTTTCACAGTACGACTGCAAGTTGGGTATCTGAGATTTTCTGTAAATGACACCCAGACTTCTGTATTGAGTATATTAACATCCCTTTTTACATTGAGTCTGCACATAGCTTTGCCCTGAAATCCACAAACCTTTGTGAAGCATACAGATTTATTTTTTTTATTTAAATCCTTTTATTACTGTGGTGCCAGCTACTGCTGCTATCGTTAAATGTCTGTCAGCATTTCCATTATAAACCTTATTTTCAAGGGATTTATAACCTACCTATTTTACTTCATGTTGTTCTGAAACCTGCGATAGAAAATTTTCAACATGGAGTAGATGGCACTGTCTTTCTTTGCAACATTTGATTTTAACATTGATTTAGCTGTTCTGGACTGACTGTTGCAAAAGGCAAAGGAGGATTTCAGGTAGTATAATTTTTCTACAAAACAAAAGTTGAGTAGGATGTAAGGCAAAGCATGAATTTTGCAATTTGGAAAAAAATGCAGACATTTTTGTTTTACAAAAAAAGTTTATCAGACAGTCATGACTGCACAGTGTGTTGATAAGGAAAGGGTATTTCTCCTCACTGAAAAAACCCATATGTTTGAATACCATATTTTGTGCACAGCTATACTTTCGATATTAATTCCTGTAAGTCCTATAAGTTCTATTTATTCCTAACACTTAAGAATGCAGAGAAACAGTGAGTTTAATGGAGATGCCTTTAAAACATATTGAGAAGTGCTTTCAGTCGCTGATAATTATGTAGTTCTGTGACAAATAATGACCTGTATTTTTGTCATACTACAAAAAATCCTTCCCATTGGCTTCCCCCTCTTGCTGTAGCCAAAGGACTTAAAATATTACTCTTATGTAGAAATCTAAGCAATGACATCTTATTGACTTAATGCCTAATCCAAAACCTAATGAGGTAAAAGGAATATTTCCATTGACTTCAGTAGTCACTGGAGCCTCATGATTTATTCTAACATTTCTCTCTCTTATGAAGAGAAAGGCCTATTTAGAAGGTGGTTTTGTGGAAAAAAAAAATAAAGAAAAAAGACTGATTTCTAGAAATAAAAAGTCTAAAAATCTTATAATATTCAGGCAAACTGGAAAAGATTTTGTTCTCAACAAATGGATTAATTTTAAAGATACCTTTTTAAATTTTGAACCTCAAATAACTAACAGCATCATAATTTCAAAATATTTCAAAAATGAGATGTTCTTGTTTATTAGGCTTATGTGATTAGACCAAAGGGATAACATACTTATATTAAGTTGAGTAGTAGACTATTTGACAGCAACATACTGTGATCAGGAATGCAATAGCACTGTGCTAGATATAATATCTATGCAAAGACTTAAATGTTTATAATAGGAGTTGTCTTATTTTTATATAAAAATAGCAGTTAAAATAAAGGATGAAAAGAAAAAGTTGCATGGAGGAAGCCACGGAGCTGCTTCGCTCTTTTCATTTGCCCACTAACAATAATCCCAAGGGCTGAAAAACATACGTTACCATGATTGCAATAAGCACAACAGATTTTCTTTATTGAGAGAAGGTTAAATGGTGATATGATTTTGTTCTGTAAGAATCTAGAGTTGAAGGAGATTTCTAATCAGAGAGGGCTCTTTATTCTAGCAGAGAGGTAATGAGACTTCAATGGCTGGAAGCTGAAGCTAGTTACGTTCAGATTAGAGATAAATAGTAGATTTTTAACATTAAGGGTCATTAGGCAGTTGCACGTATTGCCAAAGGATGTGGTTCACAGTGTTTTATTGTTTTAAATCAACTTTGTTTGGCCTTTGTAACAAGAAGTTATTGTTCAGACACAAGGTGTTAGTTCTGATGCAACAATTATTGGGTGAAAATTTGTGTTTTGTGTCACACAGAAAACAAGGCAAGATAATGATGACAGTGGATTTTGAACATCAAAATCTATGAATTGCTGTGACTTTCTTGTATTGAAAGACTCAGATCAAAGACGTCGGCCTCACAGGTACCTTACTCAGTATTGCACATATTAGATATGCAATCCGAATGTTATCAGTGTGGTATAGCAAAATGTTGGCCAACAGTTGCTGCATTCATTTTGGCTAGGTGTAAGGAGTCTCTTAAAAAATATTTATTTTTACAAATATATGAATGTCATTTAATGCCTTGTTTTAAGGTATTTTTTTATATTTAATTTTATATTAATGCATTTTTTAATACCAGCTGTATTTTTCTAATGTAACAAATTAATGGAGCCAGATTTTTACTTAAACCATAAACTTTACATATTATAGAGCGTGTGTGTCTATCTTTTACACAAATGACATTCTGAAAATAATTCTACATTTATGAGACATAATGAAGCTATATTCTGAAAAATATGAATGCAGCAAGGAACAATGTTGTCTTCAGTGCACAGCTTTGATTTACTAGCACTCTCTGGAGAACTTCATATTACAGAATGTCACTCCATGATATTCTTTCTAAGCACTCCCTGTAAAAAAAACCACAAAGCACAGGACATGCCACATTTTCCTTCTCTTTTGCTGTAAACTTTGGATAAATCATTATAATTTATATTTGATAGATTTTATCTTATTTATTAATCCATAACAATTTCAACAAATTAATGACCCAGAGTTTTGGTGAGTAGTTTAAATAAATGTCTCCATTCAATCTTCTCTGACAGTTTACATATGTATTTTGGAATAAACCTGTACATAGATACTTGAAGACATATCTTCAATGGAACAAGTAGGTATATTTTCAATTTTTGCAGGCTGAAGGGATTATTTGTTGATTATATGAAATATTATGTGGTTTTCACCAATATAATATGACACAAATCTAAAATATCTTGTTGCTTTAAAATCAGTACAGCAGGCAGATTTCTGTATGTTACAATACATAAGCAATACATGCACATATTACTCTAGATGTACAATACAATATATTTTTACTAGTCTATATTGTAAGTGTCAGGCTATCAAACTGGTGAGAAGATTGAATATGTCACTTTTTGGTTTAGGACATGTGTAGCTCCTCTAAGGAGTCAAGATCTTAAGTTTTTCTTCTGAAATTTATTTTGATTTAGAGTTACTAGAATAGAGTTGTCATCAGTGGTTAACCTGTGCGAATGACAAATTCCAATATACTACCCGAGAGTGACAGTTACAGACTGCTGCCTATAGACCCAGGCAGCAGGTCACCTATAGAGCCTTCCCATGTCTTTTGATTATTTTTCTCCCTGCAGGGTTCTGTCTCAACAACCTGCCTCTGTTTGCAGTGCTGCCTTTCTTACCCCTCTGGAGCGATACAGTCGGGCCACGTCAGAGCTGGAGCACTGGTCCCTGATGTGTGGGCAGCCAAACCCCGCTGCCTGCCTCCTCTGACTCTTGGGGCAGGAGCTTGCAGCAGGGGCTGAGATACTTGTGGGATGAAATGAATTTGGCATCTTCAGTAGGGTCCAGCACGGTCCTTCATGTCGAGAAGACTTTCCTTATTCAAAAATACCGAGACTCCTTTGTTATGATGCTCTTTCATAGGCTTCTGCAATTAGCTACTTTTAGAGACAAATAAATAGGATAAATAAGGCTTTCTTCTGACCCATTACAGACTTTCTCAGGTGTAGGCAATTTTTTATCTCTAGATACATTTTAAAACATCAGTCAAATATTAGAATAGTTTCCAAGACAGGTACACATCTTCTAATACAATGCTGTTTGACATCATTGTCTTCCACGTGCTTGTACAGCACCTAAAGAGGCAAGAGCTATGAATATCATGTTTACTAGATGGAGAACTGAGTCACGGAAAGTTAAGTATCGAAGAATAGAAGAGAAAATCTTCAACGGAACAAGTAGATAAATTTCTGGTACTGCAGTCCCAGTCTAGTGCCTCTGTCAAATGATTCTCAGTCAAACAGAAACAGAGGTTATGTCTGTTTCACTGATGACAGGCTGTAGTACTGAAGGAAATATGAAAGCATTTGAAGCTTTTCGTTTCAATGTGAACTTATGGCATCTTCTAATTTTCTTTAACCACAGTCTAGCTTGAGTTAAAAAAAAAAAAAGTAGGAAGCGAAAAGAAAATGTTCATAGTGTGTTTAATATCTCCTTTCTCATACATCGTGTTATATATATAATATATGCACACAATGGCTTATCTCCCTTATGACATTCATCACCTGTGAGGAGAGAAATAATAAGTCACTGGTGACTATTGCACTTGACTTATCCCTCCACATCAGAGAAGATAAATGCCAATGGAGAGATCAAGCCTTTTGTATTCTTTTCTAGGGGAGAAGGAATTTATCATAGGGATAATGGAATTTATCTTGATCAGATACAGATGATTTCATCACGGTAATGAGAGAATCCTTATTGCATGCAGACAACGTCTGTGTTTTGAGTGTAGTTTCAGTTTTTATACACTGTTTAGTGTACAAAACAGACTCCTACTTTTAATTCAGTGCAAGTTGGAGGTCTCAGTTCCTGCTGAACTCCACGGGAGATGAATTATTTGGTTAAAGGGAGAAAGGAGCAGAAACAAAAGAATGCATGGGAAGGAGAGCAAATATAAGAATCTATGTAAAAGAAAATCACTTGGTATTAGTTGTTATGCACATAATGCAGCATGTCATTTTATGTTGTACACTTCCCAACTCCTGCTAATTTAACAACATTTTAATACAGCTTTGATGCATGAAGTTAATATCTATTGTACATAGAACAGCAACAGAACAGCTTTTCCAGATATTGCATTCGAAAAATAAAAGCAAACTTTCTTTCAAAGTAATATTTCATTGGTTCTTCTTACAACCTGTCTGTATTTCCTTCTCTACTTCCTTTTCATTTTTAGTAACAAAGGCATTTTCACTAAAACCATAGGCTTGTTTCTGGATACATTTTTATGGATTCATTCAGTGCTTCAGGACCTGGAAGAACTGAATTCAGCCTCTAGAAACCATCTTGATGATATTCCAGAGAAGGTATTTGCTCAGCATTTGAACAGAGAGGTTGGAGTCCAGTTCTTTAGAGGTCTGCTTGGTGGAAACTGTTTTGGGAACAAGCCCCAACACTTCAGCTGCCACAATAATCTCTTTGGGCTGGAAAGGCTGAGACACACCTACAAAACTTACAGTGTGACTTCACTGACAGCAGCCATGAGGTGGAGCAGATGAATTACAAGGAAATCAAAATGCTTGTTTATGCTCAATAAAGCTGATAGTACAGGAACACTGTAAAGGCAACGCAGTAAAATGCACAATAATGTTGTGACTGTATGTAGTGAATTACATTACATTTGTTAATAATGGCTGGACCGTTTATAAGGAAATTTTAATCCATCAAAAAAATCTTTTGGCTCATATTGCAGACAATTCTGATTTGTGAAAGGTTCATGTTACAGATTCTTCAAGTATCAGCATTGCTTGATGTTGCAATATAGAACATTTTACAGTGACATGCCCTGCTGTTTGTCACTTTGCATCATGATGCTATATCTCAAAAATCACAACCCCATCTAGCCTCTCCGCTTCTCTTTTTTATTTATGGAAAGCAAATGGACACCAAATAACTCTGGAAAGCATGAGTTTCCAAAGATCAGGAACTTGGAAGCAATTTTTAAATTGATGTTTCATGGACTAAATAGGTAGAACCGTGACAACTTAAACTGACATTTTAAAAAGGAAGGAATATCTTTAATTTCAGTAACTCACTTCAATAAATATACTCATCAACACAGTTTAAAAAAATTTTCCACCTTTGTTTTATACAAATAATTCTAATTTTTTGTAACAATAAAAAATAAGTTCACCAATGAGTCTACCTGCACATCATAGATACCCCTTTCTGTGTTTAAGTATTTCACATAAATGTCACAAAGTTATCTTAGGGAATATGTGAATTCTTCTGCATGTGTTATCTAAATAAATACTTTGTGTATACTTTAAAGTTCGTATTTGTGTTGAGACTAATATACTGCAACCTTGAGCACAGTGGGAGCTATGAGAATCAGGGGAGCCATCAACCAGGCTGATTAGACTGCCCACTGAGCACAAGCGATATCAAAACAAGCAAGTTTGGCCAGCATTAAAAGCAGAATGCAGCAGGAGCTGCAGGCATGTTATACAAAGTGGGATGCTGCTGGCACTCACAAAATAGCAAGATGTTGCAAAAATGGACCAATCACCCCAAAATGCAGCCCTGAGTGATCAGTGGGTCTCATGGGAATGATGGGACACCGCTAGTGGAATTGAAGACTAAATCACAGCCTGCACTGTGCACACAGTTACGGATACACATGTTTATATATAATCTGTCCACATATCTGTCAACATTACTATTCATGACTGCTGTGGCACCTTGGTATGCTGGTGATATTTCAGTGAAAGAAAGCAACATTTTTTTTCTTTTTTTGTGAAAAGATTTCATCTGCGTGTAAAAAGATTTGCAAAAACTGAAGGAGTGTATTTTCAAAGCATTGCATACAATTTTAGTATCATGGACTGCTACAGGTCTCTAAATCAAGCTCTGTACAACTTCTGACAGAATTCTAAAAGGAATTTATAGATATTTTTCTTTTTTTGAAATATGTATATCTAGACATATAGTATTTTGCCTGTGATGCTCCTGTATATGAAGGAAACATAGATTTCTTAATCTGGGGAGAGAACAGGTGGAAGGGCAGATACTTCAGCTTGAGAGCTGAAGACATTCTGCAGTATTTTTTTTCTCTTAAAAGAGATTTAAAGCACTTCCTGCTATCCATGGATGTGGTGGATCACTCATTTGGGGGCATCTTGCACACCTAAAGCTTAGGTTCTCTCTATTCACAAAAGGTCTGAGGTAGCTTTACAAATGAGCCTTTCTACTAACAAGGTGCATGGACGTTACGTTGTCCATGATGTCCTGCTGATTGCAGGTGGAAGGAGGAGGGGTTGGCAACTGAACCACAGCAATCCTATAAATATGAGACTCCAAAGGCACTAAAAAACCCTGTTTGCTTTGTTTTGATTGGAAACATTTTGAGTTGCTACAAGAAATGACAGACAAGGCGGTTAGTCTCTGGTTAGCAAAACTATCTGCTTCCTCCATACATTGTTCTGTCCTGACTAGAAAGAGATTTTAAGATTTGGTTACTAATTTCTCCTCATTATAAAGCTACTTAGAATATCAGCACTCTACTGCATATAGTCCAGTGTCCATCACTTTCTTGTGTCGCTTGAGGAACATGCTCAAAACACCAATATATATATATTTTTTTTTTGACAGAAATCATTTGCCTCCTCATTTTTACACAGGAAATCTTTTAAATATACGAAGTTAAAAAATGAATATATATGGGAAAATATCCACAGCATTTAAAATCTCCTGTGTTGAATAATAATCTTCTGTCCCCCAGTTTGTGGGGGTATCAGTTAGTGTTTGAAATCATTAAATGCTTTCACAACTTTCAAAAAAAATGCTTTGACCAAGTTTGATCTTATTCTTACAGTAGATGATGATTTGCGTCAACTTAGGTATGAAATGAGACAATTAAATCTTTGACATGAAAACTAAACTTTAAAAAGGATGTCATTTGAAATTTTGGCAGTTTGGACTGTAGACTTTGCGAAATATGGAAATTGTTACAACAATACAGCTGACAGCCCCTTCAGCCATTAGAACTGAACTTCATGGGGCATTAGTGGTATATCCAGCTAGAAGGAGTTACAATTTCAGTATAAACTCATGTACTTGAAGACTGAAGACTGTTGATAAAGAGAATTTCATAGACTCCTTGGGAAACCTATCAGACTCTTTCTGGCCCAAATCTCATTCCAGCTACTGACCCCTTCAACAAAGAGGATCAAAGTAAAATATGTTGTTTAAAATCTTCATTCTGCTCAGCCATAGTACAGGCCACTGTTCTTAGGGAGTTACTCATTATAAATATCAGTTTCCTAAGCCTTCGGTCTTTAATCAGTGTTCAAATGGAATTTGGTCCACAGTAAATCATATGTTCCACTAGGCTTTTCAAGTGTCAGTAAAACAAGTGTACAGACTACATGATGTAGGTCTGCTAGTGAGGTATCTTCTTCCCTTTTCTCCACATTGCCACGATCCCATGGTGTTTCTCATAAGAAAACAGTTATTTCACTTCAGTTCAAAAGTGTTTGGGCACAGTCCTAATTGTGGCTTTTCATAATCTGAAAGTAAACATGTTCTGATGGATATATGTATGTTCTATGGAACAAAAATATCAGTGGCCTTTGGTCCAAGTAATAAAATCAGCTCTTACACAGAAACAAGCAGTACTGTTAAGGCTTTAAACATCATCGTGAACTATCATGAGTCACTCCGTACATCATCTTCAGGTACGAGATCTTTTGGTCTGTTATTACCAGCATCCATCAATCAAAGTTTATTGGCTCACAAGTTGCTTGGCTAACACCCAATAGTAATATTTTAGCCATATCTACACTGCAAACAAAATCCATCCAGAAAATGTAAGGTGAATGTCTGTTGTTTGGTTCGCTTTGCTTTCTTAATTTTTCAAGAAGACTGACGCATTTCCCTCTTTGTGAAAGTACTCACTTCTTGGATGTAAGTATCTCAGATGCATCCATATCTATAGCCAAGGCTACTCTGTTATGTCTCCCTCTCTCATGGAGATCACAACTGAATCTAGAGAAATGACCTATTAGTTCTGTTCCTCTTGCTTCATGAGTTTTGTATATTTTAACTTTTGCAAATAAGGTTTTCAAACAGTGTGCTAGTATAGGACAGTGATTTATCTTGATGGCAAGGATCACTGAAAAGACACATGAAAATAAATTGTCTGCCTTCCTTGGCCAGTATAGTCTCAAGTCAGCCTTGTTACACAAACAAGCAATTTCTGAGAAAAAAAAAAAAATCCAAACAATTTTTCCTTTATGAGTAGACACATGGCTGAATAATTAAGGTGAATTTCATGTAAGCACTATAAGGTTTCAGATTCTGAATCTAAGAAAGCAGACACAAGGCCAAGGGCGATGCATCAAATAAGATGTGACTACCATACTTGTGGTCCAGGTTCAAGGCTACTAAATGCTTTGGAATGGAAAGTAGCTACTGTAATTATGTGAAGACTATCCTGTCAAATATACCATGCAGGAAATTATCTCAAAGTTCCTGTTTTTTGGTGTCACTATTGCAATATACCGTGTTGAATAGTAACTTGCAATATAATTTTTATTTTGCTTCATTACTCAACAGCACTTGTTTTTTCTTTCTCAAAAGTCCCTCCCCACACTGTGCATTCCTCTGTGGTTTGGTACGTAGGGTAATAAAAAATCTATATCCTCCCAGCACTGTCATATAATACATACACCATCAATTACTTGCATACACAGAGTGAGCAATGCCCTTTAATATGCTACTCTGAAATAAAATAGCCTTTTAATTAGCTTATAAATGTGATCAACATCAGAGCACAGGGTATTTCAAACTCCTCCTTCCAAGTCACCAGCTCAACACTGTCTTGACTTTGAGGGATAACCAAATAGCAAAAATGGTACTTGGAATATGAAGTTCTTAGGTGAACCTTGGGAGAAAATTTCTGTTCTTAAAAAGTCAATATTTCTCAAACATGTCTCTGCCTCAGATTTCAAAAGTAATAATTTTCTCTATTAAGACTGGTAAAAGAAGACTTTTACATTAGTGTGTCCTGGGCTGTAACTAAATGCCCTGCTATAGCTCTTAAAATCAACTTGATGTTGAGTAGTCCATTTTTGCCTTGGATTCCCAATCTCACTTTTAGATATTTAGGTCTGATAAATCAATATTAATAGGTAATAGCCTCCATGCTAAAAACAGAAAGTATTAACATTGGGAAAGAGTCTCAGCAACCCATGACAGCAAAGAAAACTCTGAGGCATGCAGGTATAAAAAGAGTAAGGCAGTTCTGCAGCAAGTGTAATCTCTAACCTCTCCTAAAAAAATCACATATAAAAGTCTAAGTGGCCACATTGTGCTTTCTGGTGTTAATACACTGGGAATATTTATTTAAAACTGGAGGGAAGTAGATGTGTGAAAAAGTAGATGATTTTTGATTTGTGATTCATCAAAAAGATATTTTGAAAGGAAAGGGAGAAAAGTTTTTTGGTTTGTTTTTTTTTTTTTTTTAATCTCTTCAGAAATTATAATCTAAAACATGAAGTCAGAAA
This sequence comes from Rhinoptilus africanus, assembly GCA_013400135.1. Lineage (NCBI taxonomy): Eukaryota > Metazoa > Chordata > Aves > Charadriiformes > Glareolidae > Rhinoptilus > Rhinoptilus africanus. Next base: position 226,379 of record VXBO01009529.1, read on the forward strand.
TTGGTCTTTGGAAAACTGTTTAGCCCTTCCTAAATATGTTTCCTTTGTGCCCTGTGGGTCAGCATAAGTCAGAATGGTTCAGAATAGAGCTAAAGTGTCAGGAAACTATGATTACAGTTTTAATGTTCCTCCTCAGCTCAGCCACCATGGAAAAAAAGTGTGCTTAGCTCTAGAAAGTGCTCAAGAACCTGCTTAACATTATACGCGTGATTCATTAAAGGGACTGGCAAGTATAAAGCTAAAAGGCATCATTAGATAATCTAGTTTGGTCTCCTGACTAAATAATTACTTTACTGGATAGTAAGAATGAAAATATGGTTGCAAGTATCAAAATCTCCCTGGAGTACTAAAAAGTGCCTTTCTTTTCTTGATGGGAAATGTAGTGGAGGCAAGTTTTTAGGACTGTGATATAACTTGAGAAACTTTCTGTGAATAACTGCTGATCTTGCACAATTACAAGGACATTTATAAAGCTATCAGTTTTCAAATATTTCAGATTTTTATTTATTTAAATATTATAAATAATGGGAATTTTAAACTGAATGGTATGCTGACTAATGCACTGTCATTTAACTTTGTATATGTTTATAAGGAATATATACATCTAATAGTTTGGGTCATTATGATAAATGATTTGTAATAAAAATTGGGTAGTCTAAATACTTTTTTCATAAAATGGTGTTGGAGTGAAAACAGTTTACTTAGAACAAATAATACTTACAGTAGTGCATTTTGACTTTTTAATAAATACATTTGAAAATACCTTAAGCCTGGTTTGCTCTTGTTTAACAAAATATATAATAAGTGGAATGCTAAGCTACCAGAGAGTCTAGCAATTATTTTGGCTTAAAAAATATGTTTAATGAAAAGAACAGGCAGCCAAAATATTTCTCCATTTCTTAGGGTGTACAAAATGTATAAACCAAATATTTTACTATGGATCTCTATGTGCAAATAAGGCTATTTATAATGTATTTCATAAATGTTAATTTCCTTTGTAAGTCTCTCAGACTGATTAAGCACTGACTTTGGAGTGACTTATTGTATGCTTAAGTTAATTACATCCACAAATATTTGCAAAATCCAGGGGAGAGATTTTACCTGATATTAGTAAAGGCAGCAGAATCTAACCCATTGTTAATTTTACTTAGTAAAACTACGTGCACTGTGTCTTCGATTTCTTTTTATTTTACTGGCAAGCAATGGGTAATAAGATAAAACTGTACTACCAGTATGTGGAGAAAATTACCCTTTTAATAGATAAGCCTTGAAATATCACAAGAAACAGTACTGTGATTTTTGGCTATTCTATACATGTGTCAAATAAGCTAATTCTATCACAGCAAATACAAATATGCACAAATTGTATGCTTTAGAAACAGTATTGACTCTTTGGTGGAATCTCTATTTTAAAAATCACTAAGACTTTTTATTGTTTTTGAAGTCTGTAAATATCAACTTTGCAAATCATATTCTTTTGAAGGTCTCAGATTGTAAAGATTACAAACACCTTTGCATTAGCTTTGAAAGGTCAGAGCATGTAGCTACCTTGTGTTAACAAAAGTGCCTGTCACTCGAACATTGTCCATTCTTTTGAAAGCTATTGTCCAAAACAGAAAAAGTAGCATCTTTTCATTTTCTTTTCCCCCTCTTTTTTTTTTTTTTCCTATTTTGGTTTCCTTTCTTTTGTTTTTTAGCTTCACTTTGTCTTTCCATCTGTTTTATTCATATTTTAGAAAACAAAAAAGTGTTTGATTGTTGACTCAGTACTCAGTTGTAATAACATTAAGTGTAAGGATCACCACACAGATTAATTTCATTCCTGATCATATAAACATAGCTTCTCATAAAGAGGTAGCTGAGTCTAAACTATTTCCAGTACTACAAGACCAGACATCGACTGGGACATGAGTAGTGTGTGTGTGTTGATTCAAGCAGCAGGGGAGTTTGTGATTGATGATCACTGGACTCTCCAGGAGCTATCACTGCATTGGAAATGATAGCAGAGCATTTGGAAGATGAAAGGATAATCACCATAGCAAAAAAAAAACCCAAAACCAAAGTCACAAATAAATTTAAACTTAATAAAAAAAATCTGTTCCTGGATTGTAAACAGCAAAACAAATTGTTTCTGGATTTCAGCCTCTGGAAATGAAGCGGCAGTAAGTGATCTTTTACCAAAATGAGCATCTACTCTTTTGCCATTGGCTATTACAGAGTCAAGCCACCTTCAAGCCCTGTCCATATTCATTCTCAGTTCTTGTTCTAGAATGTCTAAAGGCAGAGTTTGAGAAAAGTTCTAATTTTAAGTAGGTAGACAACAACAATAAAAGTACACATCATAGTCCAAATATTTTTCAGAGCTCACCAGGTATTAAAGCCACAAAATATTTACTCCCAGTTCTCAGTCTCTGCATTTCTTCCTCCTTTCTCACAAAACAGCAGAGCCAGAATATTCATGGTTCTCCGTGGTACCCTCTGCAGTGGACCTCACTTACGCAGGTATGCAGGGTGGTCTTAACAGCCACTGCCCAAACACTTTCCTCTCCTGAAAAAGATGGTCCTGGAGTATTTAATCTTAATTTTTACAGTTCCTGTGGTTTTCATGTGGAGTGGTAAGTTAGGAGCCTATTCAATTTCCATCCTTTTATTGATTTCAGGCTACAGAAAAAGAGAAGGCGCTGACTGCATGACTTGAACCAATGGTTCAGTAACTCTTTCATGTCTTTCATGCTATCTCCTGCAGGTCTTTTAGTCCATTTTCATGACAGAGCAAAAGGAATGAAATCATCAAAATTTACAGTCTTTTTCATGCCCTTCTATTTGACAATAACGCAACAGGGGCTTAAAAATTAAAAATATGACCAAGAAGCTCACAAAGTTGCTGGTCAGTCTTTATCCCCCTTCATTAGACTTCAGGTGTTTAGGGAATCCTCAAAACCAGATAGAAAAGAGAGGGGGTGGAATAGGTGTGCAGCTGTGGCGCAGCTAAACACCACACAACCACTTGCTCACCAGTTCCCCAGCAGGACATAGGAAATGCTAAAGCAAGAAGACTCATGGGTTGAGATCAAGAGAGCTTAATAAGAAAAAGAAAGATGAAGAAAAAAACCCAACCCAGATTACACAAAGGCAATCACTTTCCACCTGCCACAAGCAGACTGATGTCCAGCCAGCCTCCATGCAATTGGTACCTCCTCATAACGTCCCTCACTCAGTTTTTATTCCTGAGCATGAGATTATAAGGCATAGAGCATCCCTTTGTTCAGTCTGAATCTACTCTCCAGGTTGTGTCCCCTCACGGTTTCTTGCCCATCCTTGGCCTACTGGCTGCTGGGGTCAGAGTGGGAAAAAGAGAAAGCCTTGGCGCTGTGAAGTGCTCCTGAACAATAGCCAAAACACTGTTGTGTTATCAACACTGCTTTAGTCACAAATCCAGAACACAGCAAATCCAGAATACAGCCTGCTCCAATGAAAACTACATCCAAGCCAGACCTAATCCGAGAGTTCAGAGGAAAAGTTGAGAAAGTTGGTGGGCAAGGTTGGTAACAAAGTGGTTAAAAAGAAAAAACAAAGCACATTTTATGTATGCGTGTTGATATATTTAGACTGGGAAACAAATAAGGTATTGATAGGCCATAGCATAAGAGGGATATTAATATAGAAAGAAATAGAGAAGCTTGATAAGTTCATTCAACATCCTAAGAAACAGATCCAAAGAACATTACTCTGTAGATTGAAAGATGGTTATTTCATAAATTTTCTAGTGTTAATATCATTTAAAAAAAATGGCACTAACAAGCATCTGAAAAATATTTATTAGGCCTGATGAGACTTAAAACCTTTCTTGCTACTCTCTTAGGGCAATACAGCAGTATGCTATCCCTTAAACTAAATTATATTTGCAGCACAGACTATGATACATAGAAAATCACAAGAAAGAGTCAGAAACCACCATTCTTCTAAAATTACATCAAACTTTACATTGTTGAAAACAAGCAACTGGCAGACTGCTCAGATTTGATACGCAATTAGATTATCCTTTTCCAGATGTAGTGTTTGTTATTGAAATAAATGTGTCCTAATGCTTGCAACCTTAATGCAACATGTTGCTACCAAAACATATACAAGTTGTAACTAAGCACCTATTTTTGGCTCAAATTGATCAAGCATTTTCAAGTGAAGTTGCTTTCATTCTTATTCCACAGAATAGGCTGATTTCTTGAAGCCAGATCATTTCACACCAGTATGAAGGGGTTTATGGCATTATTTTAAAATGGGTATTTTGGGCCCAGGATAGAAGTTGAGGCAGGCAGGAAGGCCGAATGGAAGCAGAAACTCAGTGTCCAGAATTTCCCAGAATATCTAAAAGTCTAGTGGTCGGAGCTGTCTTTGGATAAAGTCTCTGATTCAGCACAGGATGTGCATTTTCATCACCCCAGGTGAGTATCCTATGCACGAGGCTCCTATAAAGCAAGTGCTTGCACCATCTTCTCCAGAATCCTTCCAACAATTGAATGTTCTTTCCAGATACCTGCAGGAACTATAGTCAGTACTATGGCAGTGACCTGTCCAGTGCACAGCTTCAAATAAGACTTGGAGTTAATAAGTTTTGTCACGTAACTTAGTTTTTAGCATTAGCATTAGGAGATTGCCCTATTTGCCCATAATGGAAGCCCATAGGGAGTCCAGGAAGAATACAGGACTGCCTTGGTAACAGTGGGAGTACACCACCTACAAGTTTTAGAATGACCTTGGTGATGGCCACTTGGCTACCACGAGCTAGAGCTTTCCTTTCTCCGTCAGGCTGTTGGGCTTCTGAAACCTCCTCTCACAAAACATTCCCCAACGTTCTGCACTGTCAGCTGCTACACGCAGGGATGTCCCCACCTTGTGCTGCAGCCTCTGCACTCAGTGCCCTGGTACCTGGTCTACTCTGCAAAGGTGCCTCTTCTGAAAAGATCATCCTCTCTTCCACACCGGTGACTGCAGCTGTTGGTGATGTCTCTGAAACCCTCTCTTACACAGAAAGGGTGAAAACAATTTTTGTTTTAAATGTTAACAAACAAATTTTTAAAACCTGATAATTATTCTGGCTCTCCATTATTCTTATTCCACCCGATTTCATTATAGCTTTTTGTTTTGCCTCAGAAAATAATTTGTGCAGTGGGGAAGTAAAAGATATTTTTTAAAAAATTGCTTTTGCTGAAAATCAATTTGCTGTGGCATTTTCTCCTTCTGAAAAAGTTAATTTGAGGAGAAAACACTGAGTTTTTAAAAAATGAGCTGCTCTAATTATGATTTTCGAAGCAAACCAAACAATGTATAGGAACGGACTTCTCCGACTGTATGAGCTCACTCTGTTTCTATCCTGCTCAAAGCCTTGCTAAGCTGGTGACACTGCAGGCATAAACCTCACCTTCACCTTTTCTCCAAGCTATCTGTTCTCATAGATTTCCTCAGGTCTCTAACTCTTTCTTTCTACCTGTGTAGAAGATGCCACGGACATCTCATACTCCATCAGAACTAACAGGCTGCACCTACGGAATTGAGTCAGCACAACTTTCTTGGTGTTTTAATGCAGATTCCTACACTTGCTAATAGCTTGGGTCAACAGATGAGCCCTGCATTCCTTTGCAGGGGCATAGATCGTACTATCCTGATACAAATGTCAAATAAATTACCCAGCCGTTAGTTCTTTGGCCATACTGTTTGGGGAAATAAATAATGCGGTGACCTAAGCTATTGTTTATGAGTCAGGTCTTCATCATGTAGGAGATGTTATTGTGCATTAGAAATAACAGCACAAGCAGAAAGATCCCCAAATTTTGCTGTGTGGTTGCACTTACCACATGGTATATTAAAATATAATGAAAATATATTGTGTTAGGAGATATAAAATAATGTCAAATAGAGGAAAATGCAAGCAGGCTCCTGACTGAATAAATCAGGGAGAATACACTAAGGCAATAAATTCCAGTCAGTTTCCTCGCTGTGTGGGCAAAAGGGGATTAAACAAGGCAGTGGCTTAAATTTATAGCAGCTCTTATTTATGAGTCAGGCCTCAATCATGTATCAGAGACACTAGGCCTATAATAACAGCACAAGCAAAACAGAACCGATTCTCAGAGGGCAGATGCCTTCAGGACATGGAAGTGTGCTACTGCACAATGTAGAAATCAAAAATGAAGGCAGAGAGGGAGGAGACCCGAACAACACCCTCACCATATTTCCCTGCTATGGAAAACAATAACCCCAATATTTTCCTCTTCTATTGCCTGCCTTCCTTACCTCCACCTTTGCCAGTTCCTCCCCTTCCCCACGCTTTTATTTTCTTCATAGAGTGTGAATCAGGAAAATAACAGAAGGGCTTTCTGCCAAGTCCGGAGCGTATGGGGAGCTGGAGTCGCTCCTTTTGTCAGCTGTCTCATCAGAACAGCTCTCTTTCTCCCCATCTTCTACATACTTGTGACAATCTTATATAATTGGGCAAACTATCTGAAAAAAATGCCTGTCATTTGCTTGTAAAATACAGGGATGCACATGTAAAGCAGCAATGTCTCACAAAAGAGCTGGGATGATAGTAGCTACCAAATTAAACATGAGCTTGCTTTGTGATCCGAGCTGAAAAATCCACTACAATTTTTGGCGATGTATGCAGAGTCATCGTATCGGATTGGCAACACACGACTCTCTGCAAGCCACCGAGTGAGCTCCAGCCACTTCAGTACAAGGGAGATGTCAAAACAAACTGGTGGGAATTTGAAGCGGAACACTCCTTTCCCCTCTCCTCCCTTCACGCCTACCCGCCTCTGAACATCTGACGAGGCTGGAAGAACTGCTACATCCGGAGCCTTTTAAATATAGAACTTGTGAATGGTTTGTACTGATTCATATATGCATCACTGACACGGTGCTGGCAGTAGCACAGCGATGAGTGCAGCATAAAATCTATGTGAAACAGAAGAGGATGTAACTTTTTTGTTTGTGTCAGTCAGACTTTGGTTCAGTAGATACCACTTGGTTAAACCAAATTTATACGTGGGACATATAGCTGTGCTATATTGGGAGTGTTTTGGCCAAAGAGTTGTTGCCAAAGGAAGAAGCAGTCTATCAAGAGAGAATGCACTTCTGGTGTGTACCAGTTTGGCACAAATTTGTTCATGAAAGGTTTCTTTGGTGCAGGCTAGAAAGTCTAGTCAGACAAGAGGGACACCTCAGGGTAGCTCATAGTCTGATGGTCCTGCTGACTCGGGATGTAAGAGAGGCCAAATCCAGTCATTCCATCTCATGGTTCACGCTGTGGACTTGCATTCAGTCTTCCACATTACAGGTGAGTACTCTGACCAGCGGGTTGTTTCCTGTTGGAGATCTGCTCTGCAAAAATAAACACAAGATGGAGTCTCTAGCCAAACAGTTTTTGATTATTTACTGGGTTTAAAGAGACCCAAGTTTGAATTCTTGGGACAAGAAATATTAAGTTCTTACTCCCCCTTGAAAAAGAGCCAGCCCAAAATAGCAAAGAACAGTGGGTGAGACACACATGAGAGACAGAGATCAAGAGAGAAACAAAAGTGAAGTGAGGTGAAGTGAATCTTGTTTTCCCTACAGCACACATGGGAGGCTGAACTATTCAGGGGCACTTCTCATATTCATCATCCTTCTTATTAAAGCTTCAGAAGACATTCGTTTTGATCCTAAATGGAAAGAAAACCTTACAAAATCTCAATATTCTTGCATGAGGGAAAAAGACTATGGGAACTTGCTACCAGTCTGGTTGATAAAAATATTAGAAGAATCAACAAATATATCATAAAGAAGAGGAATAGCAATAGGCAAAAATGGTGTAACCACAGTAACTGTCAAAAAAAGCATAGACAATTTGTGTTACTGAGGCAATGAAATCTCTTTGCAATTAAGCTGTACAAGATGGACAGAGGGGTGGGGGCAGAGCTGAGGAGAACAGGACTTTATTGATGGGGGATGGGTAAAAAGTCTCAAAATTATTTTTCTTAATTCCTTTTGTTTTGTTTAAGAGTCCATATCTCTAGCAACATATAAGCATTCTATCTTAATTCCTCCAGCTGAAATATTTTTTGAGCATAATCTCAGAAGAAAGCAAGGTTTAAATTGAAAGAAGAAAGAAGTAAATATTTTACATTCTGTAGCATTCCGTAGAGATAGAAATGCATCATGGCCAGGTTTTTCTCAGATTATGTGTTATTTTCTAGTGCTGTTATATGTTTTACAAGACACAATATTGATTTAATGCAGTAGTTGGTTCTCTTGTTGTGCCTTCCAGGCACTATTCATTAAAAAAAAAAAACAAAAAAAACACAAAAAAGGCAACATAACAAAACCCTCACACTTAGCAAAAAATACTATATACTGTACTGCCCTGTTTGTAGCATTAGAGAATGGCTTTTATGCCACTTATACAAGTGAGGTGCAAGCTGAGACAAATAATACTCCGAAGTCTGCAAAATGCCCCTGTCAAGTCTGTTCAGTTTATAGTTATTCCCTTAGCTGTTTGGGAGTTACTAGTAAGTACTGAAAACTTGATAAGAGAAATTACTTTTATTTGTGGAAATTATGCTTCTCTGGATACTTATTATCATGTGATCTGTTTTTCTGTTCATTCTGAGTGGCTTGGGGATCACTTTCTTCATGATTATGCCTCCTTCTTCTGAAATCCAATTTCCCCCCCCTTTTTTTTTTTTTTTTTTGTATGTGGGGCAACTGTGTTGCCTGCAAGTAGGTTGCTTTGTGCCCTTCTGAACTAAGATCTCCTTCACAACCTTCTCGAATAGCTCAAAGCTTAACGGAGCAAAAGTAAATATATTTTTCTTACTCTTTAACTGTATTTATTTTACGTTGTCTGCTACCCTGCCTGCAGCACTGCTAGTGTTCCCAGAGCTCATGAACCTATTTACTTTCCATCCACTGCCTGCTGCAGAAGGCTTTGTTCCTGTCTATCACAGTGGGAAAAAATGTTCACATCTTTCCGGGTCTTATCATAGTAGTTGCAAGTAGACAAGAAATATAAACAGACTTGGGAGATCTAGGTCTGAGGGTGGAAGAAGGTGAATCTTGAGGTAATTTTAACTTTCAGGGTTGAACACTTGGACAAGACTTTGCCAGAGCTTGTTGAGGCAGCTGCAAGATGTTGGCAAAGAGGAAAAGTCTGTTTACCCCTCCTTCCTTTAGAGGAGTCCGTCTTGACCCTTCCCTGTTGTAGACTGCTTAGCATTCAAATAGTAAAAGCAATTGGGATGGTAAATTCTCCAGTTGTGATTAGGACATGAGCCTCAACTACCACTCCATAATTTGCAGACTAATTATGGGAACTTCTCAAGGTTGGGATTTTTTTATTGTTGGTTGGTTGGGGTTTTTCAAGACTGGAAATGGAATAAGGGATTTGTCGAGAGGAAAACTAGAAGAAAGAGAAAATTTGAGGTTAAGTGCTTTTATGCAGAAGATTTCTGTTAGGGAGAAGCGACACAATGCCAAGCATGTGAGGTGCCCATTGTAACCTCTTGGTCAGTTTACAATACATTAATTTTACTGTGTTTAGTCTTAGAAATTCAATGAAGATACTAGAATAAACTTCTGAAGTGGCCAGGGAAACCCAGGAGCAGCCTTTCCTGAGGAAAAGGGGTAGCTAAGGAGACATTCTGAAGACTGTGGGCAATCTTTGAGAGCTTCATCTGTCACAAATGTTGCATGTCTGATATCATCTTCTGTCACTTTTTATTTCATTTGTTTACAAACTGATTTTTTTTTCCCTCAAAAATACATTCAGGGAATATTTTCGTTGCTGTTCTATCAAACAGTTGACCTTGAAAATGGAATAACTTGCAAATGAATAGTGAACAAACTGAGACAATAAAAGCATTTTTTAAAATACTCTTTTTTTCCTCTTTTCTTACTCATACAAGCCATGATGTCAATATTATAACTGAGCTACAGAAATGACCTGTTTGTACATTTGCAAGATCAGAGTTGATCATTGCAATGCATTTTATAAGTTTTTTTCTAGGGAAAAAGGAGCAGTGTACTTAATGAAAAAATAAGTGTTTACCTCCTAGTCTTTATTTTCGTTGCTAAAAGGAGACAGGAAGTTACCATGAGGAAGGGACTTTTCTTCTATATTTCTGCAGAGTCCAGCATCACAAGGACAGTAGCAGTTCGTAACTTTGACATACATTAAAATTTGTAACTTTAATACATACAAATAATAAACCTTACCTCCCTGGTTTAAATGTCATGCATTCATGAAGTACTACCAAAAATATCTTTTGGACATCTTAGGTAGGAAAATCTTCTTGCCATCTTTTGGCATTAAAGAGATTATAGTAGCAATCACATATATGATTTACAAACTAAATGAGCACTTCCATCTTTCATGTGGTAGTTTCATACCTTCTGGTTTTATTTGGAAGTTCAAATGGCTTGAGGCTAGCCCAGCCCCAAATCCGCAGAGTCTTTTGGTGTGACTGCAACTAACTCACATTCTCCACAGTAGCATGAGGAGAACATCAGCTGAAAACACCTCTCTCCACTGACTGCTGGCTTGATGGGCTAATCTAGTAGCTAGGCAACAGGAGGGAGAGGAGCTTGGGACCAGGGAAGGAAGTTTTCAGCAAGGAAGGCTGCCTGGCTGCGTGAAGGAAGTCTACTTATTTCCTTACAGAACAGACTCCCTGCATGATAAAAAGGCATAGTAAATCTTGATTGCTAGCGCTGTTTGAATGGGGTCAAGGTTTGCCGAGGGTAGTATACCCACATCTAAAATTAACTCGGCAGTCTTCCCCAAATGTCCCACGTTCTCATTCTACTAGACACATTTTGACAGTCCATGCTCAGTGTTAACTAATTTTATGCAAAGCAGTAAATTTGGAGGAATATATTCCATTGCACAAAGTTGCTAATCTATGTAGAATTCAACAGACAATTCTGTAGTTATTGCAATGGTAATCTGAGCCAATGAAACTTTTTGCCCTGCCTATATTAGATCATTTTTGTTTCAGAGGATGAAGGCAGTATTAAAAATAATAGTTCTCTTTTCTTTACACTTTCTGTATTAGCCAGTGAAGAAGTATGCAGAAGATGGTCTAAATTTGCTTTGTTTATATGCAGCGTGTACATATTTATGTGTGCTTCATGTATTTTTTCATTTAAATTTCTCTCTTTTCCCCTCACTAACTCCTTTTATCATAGTGTGTCCTAAGTGAAAGGCAAACTCAATTAATCATCAAGCAGCTTGTATTTCTATGGCATCTGTCTCTCTGATATCTGAGCATTATTTAAGTTTGTGTTGAATTTTGTGTTCAAATTTGCTCGTCGTTGCTAGAAAGAGGCATGAGGCGATTTCCAGAGCAATTTACAAGGAGCTTTTTTCCTCCTCTGTATGAGAGCAGCAATTCCTCTGATTCACAGGTTGACAGGAGCACATCACTCTGGTGCTCAGATCAGTGCGCGAGCTGCCCATCGAATAGCAGATCAAGTTTAAAGTCCTAAGGGCAAATTCTGCTGTCAGTTACACAGGTGAACATGTAACTATAAGAGCAGAATTTGGCCCCAAGTCTTGATCTTCAGGTCTCTCAGTGGGAAACTTGATTACTGTGTTTAGGACAAAGTGTAAGAATGCTTTGTAAAGAGCTTGATACACACATACCATGAGACACAAGTCTCTTTTTCTGGTTACCTTTTGATAGCATTTGGAAAGTTCTTGAATTACAGCAGCTCTTAGGCTGTATGCTGTACTATTGTATTCCTTTAAAGAAGAATAATTTTCCTTGAGCCCTAATATGCAGGACAGTAAATGTAGCATTGATAAAAGCTTCATTGCCATATTTTCATGAACGCATTAGCTAGGAAAATTGAAGTCATGAATAAACACCCAGCCTCTAAGATAATGCGCAGTTACTTTTTTCTCTCCCTCTTCCTTCTCTTTTCACTAGACCTCCTGAAGAGACTCCTGGGTTTCTTTAGCGCTTGAAACAGTCTAGATTTCAGAATCTTTTCATAACATGTGACTGTAGGTGCTTCTGACAGAGTTTGGATAATGCCACAAATCTGGGCATTCTGCTTTGTGAAATTTAAAATTCCCTAAATGCATCATTCTCTGGGCTTCAGTTTAGCCTTTTCTAAGTACTTGAGTGGTCATTAGTCCTTTGTTCCAGGACGTGACTTCACCCATAAGAGCAGCGCTCTGACCTACCAAGCAAGCCAGAAGATAACCCACAAGGAGAACATGCTCAGAGCCAGTTTCAATGTTACTCTACAGTAGTGCTCCTTTTTCTTTTTTTTTTTCTTTTTTTCTTTTTTTTCCTGACTGTGAAAGGCAGGCTTCTCTTCATGTTTTTCCCAGGGTCTTCACGAAAATAAACCAACACTTTCTGGATTCTGTGTCTCACACTGAGGTTGTGAGGAAGTGGAGGTGCTCAGGTTTTGGAGAAATAGTTTTCTTACTGCACTGTTCTTACACAGAGTTCTTACACAGAACAACCAACCACTCCATGCACCCCTTTGTTTCCTCGCCCCAGCGCGTCACATCTCTGGTCAAAGGATAGATCAGAGCAATGTCCACCAGATGGCAGCATGCCATATCGAAAATCATTCACTTAAATCAATATTTAGGCATCTAATTCCTTTTTTTTTTTTTTTTTTCAAGATGCACCATTAACTCTAATGAAAACTTGACACCTCAGAAGTTGGGGAGATGCGCTTCAGTCGCATCTGCTGCTATCAGTCCCAAGAAGAGTCAGTGGGTGGGAGGACGGCGTCTTAACACGACGCCAACAACTCACAGCCCACTTTCGCGATGGCAGAGAAAACGAAAGACACAATGGGGCAACTGTGCTTCTTCGAGGCCTCTGAGGGACATCTCTTCTCTCTGGGGTAACAGCTTGGCACGTGCTTGGACATCACAGCTATGAGGATCACATGAGTGTTTGCAGGGTGTAAGAGCTTGATGGAACAGAAGTGCCACCAGGGCCTCCCTCTCAGGGGCCTTTCCCACCACTTGGTGACCCGAGCGGCAAGCAGGCACAGTGGCACCTCATTCCTGACTGTTGCTGGCCTGGAAGAGCTGCATCCAGGTGCCAGGGCACCGCTGCCACATACCTGCAGGAAGAAAAGGTCCAAACTGCTTCTACTGCAGACAGGAGCCAGGCAGAGCTAAACGCCTTGGAGGAGAGTTCCAGAGCACACAGGAGAGGACAGGCAGGAGGAGACACTTTGCATTCAGACATGCATGTGTGTGTGTGTGCAAGATGAGGAAGAACACCTCCAACTAAAATCTGCCACTAACAATGTTAAGAAAATGACCACAATGATTGTGTCGGCTTCAACGTGGCAATGATGTTTGCAATACCACCAGATCATAGATATGTAAAGCCATGAAAGTGGCCATTTTTAGCATGAACATTGATTCATAGTTCCATAACTAATCATGACAACTTTATTAATTGCTTATTACCAAGGGTTTTCTCTTTTATTAGAGAACAAGTGACTTCCTTCCCTTGTAGTGGTGTATATTTCTCTGTGTGATAGAGATTAATGCTTGAAGCTTTGCAGGAAACTGCCTCATTGATTTTGGTGCCTTTGTATTTGTCTTTCTTAGGTTACTTCCAGTAACACAGATAGAGGGGAAGCAAAGAATTTCACTGGGACATCAAATCCTGTGCTTATGACCACTCAAGTTTGGGGCTTCATTTGGAAACCTCATAAGCAGTAGGTCCATTTTTCTCTGTTGTAATTTTTCCTTCAGTTTTACTGAGTTATTAGAAAATGCATTGTTAATTCAGATCTAGCAGTATGTAATGGCAAGTTATTTCGACCTGTATTGGTTTTGCATAATGTATAATTACCATAATGTACTCAAGAACAACTTGCATAGCTTTTTGCACAGCATAGTTTTGTATGCATATATGTAATTGAATATACTTTTGCATGAGACTTTATACATTTTGCTTTGATATACGTCTCTGTGTGTATGTATGTATTTTACCAGCATTTTAGACATACTCTGGAAAATTGAAAATTTCTGTTGTTAGTGTTTAACCTTATGACTCTGCTGTGTGTTGAGTGAACAATTATTATAGGACCATTTCACCCTACACATTAGTAGCATATATTGTATTCACTGAACCTAAGAAGAAACTTGACTTTAGATCCGAAAACCTTCAGGAAGGAAAAGTCTTACATCAGTACTTTCAAAAGCCTATAGCTTGGGGATAGTGTACATGAAAGAATGCGAGAGAGCTGATGGGGTACTTTTAAAAAATGTCCTGACAGAGTCAAGGTGATGGCCATTTTTAGCTGCCCTGCTATCCATCACCTCTTTCAGCCAGGCATACTCCATCATATGCAACAGCCTCATGAATTTATGCATCAAGCTGTGCAGCCAGTCGTGCCGAGGGCTCTGGTGACAAGTGAAATTGCTGTGCGCCTCATTTAGCTGTTTATTGCGCCTGAGTACGTGTTGCAGCTGTCATCTTACGATGGGATGATAGTGCTCGTTAATAGACAAGACAGGCAAATAATGATGGAGACTATAGCAAGAGATGCTCATCTGCCAATAGGCTCTCAGCAATATCACAAACATTCACAAAGTTTTCAATCAAAAACAACACTGCAAGAAAATACTGAGGCCAGCATCTGGGTTTTTTTATGTGACTAGCAGTACAGTTAAACTTCTGAGAAACTCAGCCCAGTCTACCACATAACATAACTTCTTGACATCTTACCTTAATTTTTTTTCTGTCTTTTTTAATGCCTTTTGAAAGGAATGATTAGTTCATGGCAAAAATAACCCACTCTGTTCTTTCCACTCTTCTGGTCCTTTAGCCACAACTCTGATGTAGCTAGAGTTGTTCCTCTGTGTTTGAGTGGCAAAAGTTCTGCTTAATAAATTTCAGTTGCGTAGTTATGCTATTGCCTATTATCCTGCTTGTAAACCTCCCCTGGAAAACAACCAACCAACCAACCAAACAAACAAACAAACAAAGAGTAAACCCACTCTATTTTAGTGGTATGCAAAATAATTTCAATAGAAAAAAAACACTTGTGAAGCCCACGTTTCTTTCTGTGAAACAGCAGATATGATGAATGCAAATTCACCCTTATAAAACTCTCTCAGTAAAGATGGTGCCAATTTCTACCTTTCCCCTCTACATTAAAATTTTTGATATGCTGCAATTTGGAGTATTTTCTTTTCTGCACTTTGCAAAATTCTTTGCTCAGAATGACACTTGTATAGACTGTATATACACTGGAGTATGATTTTTCTAACCTATTTACAAGGAAATCAATTTTGTTTTGTAATTAAATCCTTCCATTACAATGGGAAGTAATGTGTTAATGCATTTGATGTAATTAGAGGAATTAATTGTGTATGTTAGATGAAGAAACTTTATGTAAATCCTCCTGGAATATTCTGGGGAAGGTATTCTATGTGTACTTGCTAGACGATTTACTGAATATTAAGACAAAGTTAACACTTAAAATAATGCAATGTTAAATAATACAGAACTCTCTCACACTTGCACAGAAACACACAAAAACACACAAAAGGTACGACTGCAATAAAATGCATTTTGTATAATAGGCAACAACACTACAAAGCAGTTGTGCAGGAAGACAATACTACAGAAAAATTCAAAGTGAATGCATAGTAGTTGTTCATGTAATAAGCATTTTCCACATGTAAGTAACACATTTTCCCAGATTATTGTTGCATAATAAAATTTTTAAAAAGGAAGACAACCTGGAAAAGCAACCAGAGTTTGTGATGTAATTTATGTGTCCATTCAGTTGCTATCACTGTAATATTGAGTTGGCAAAAATGAATCTCTAGGAGCTTTATGACACTTTCAAAGCGTGTATGTCACAGGATGATCTAAAACTGCTTTGCAAAGGGATAAACATTATCCTCATTTTACAGATGAAGATACCGAGGAAAGAGAAATTTCCTGTTCCAAATCAATATTAGATAAAATATACGTGCTCTATGACTTGCTCTTGTAAAAATCTAAATAAGATGAGCAATCTATTGCGCAAGGACTATAAAACCAACCTAAGACCAGTGAGCTTAAGGTAGGTTTCCTGTAAGTGAGCATTAACCACCTGACATCCCCAAAATAGCTGCACGATCTATGCGAATTGCCTGGAGCCTCTCTGTGGAGACCAAATAAAAGAGACCAAAGTCAAAGCCTTCTGCATCCTGCTCTGATGGGAGTGCAAATGAAGGGTCCCTCTCGCAGCATCTGTTACTCTCCTCTGGCTCCTGAGAAGTGCTTTACTTTTAGAGAAAGCTGGGAGTTTTTTGAAAACAAAAGTGAAATCAGATACCCCCACCTTTACAGTCCAACCGATATATCTCGATTTTACTAATTCAAACCTACGACACAGAGCAATTATGTGATCTGGCAGAGATCACATAAAAAGTTTGTGTAAGACCTGGCTGTTTCCCACTGGTACTTTCATTTCTATGAATAAACTCCATAGCATCTTTCAGAGGCTGGTCCCTCGCTGTGAGATGAATGAGTCATTTTCTTCCTTCATGAGGGCACATTAAAATAAATATTAAAGAGCTGTAACACTGACTGTACAGTCACCAACCAGGGTGGGGTTTTTTGTACGAAACTAAGTTGCCACGGGGGAAAAACTGGCATGTGTGTGGCTTTGACGCCTGAGTGTATGTGGGCATAGTTAAGGTTGAGCAGACGGTCTTAATGTCAGAAAACTCTTGTCATTTGAACGCTTCACTTTATGGCCTTTATTCTTACACATAGTTTTCCTGTGACTGTATGTTTGTATATATGTAAATAAATATACATATAAATATATGTATAGGTAAATATAAACATGTGTGTATTTCCACATATGAGTTTCTGTGTCTATTTGTTATGATAGGAGGCTGACTTTGAGACAGCATTTAAATGAGGTAGTCAACAAAGAAACAGATTTTGTAACCAAATGAGAACATGTTTTTGTGACATGTCTTTCCTGTCTGCAAAATGTATTTTCTCTGGTTAAAGAGGTGTCAGTATTTTTTCAAAGAAGATATTTTTGTTGAAAAAAATGTTTGGCTGCTTTTCCAAAGCAAAAATGTAGTGAGAAATTCTGGTTTAAAGAAAAATGGACCATTAACCCAACAGAACTGGAAAATGTAATGTCAGAAATGTAATGCATCTTTTTCCCTGTGTTTTCCCTTTCCATTTCCTTTTTACGTTCATCTCTTTATCTGGTTATAAACCAGATTGAAAAGAAAAAGAGAAAGAGAAGGAATTGCAGAAAGACAGCATGATAGGAAGGAAATGAAAAAAATAAAAGGGAAATTCATTTTTTTCCCAACTTTTTTGTAAATTCTTCTGTACTTGCAGCACAGATTTCTGCTGGAAATTTTCAAAACTTTTGCATTTTTCACATGATACTGGTGTGTAATTGGGACAATGCTGATGACAACTGACTACAGGCTCATAGTTGCATGTGTGCATTCCACTATTTATTCTCTCTTCTATTCATTTACAACAGTTTTATGCTGATATTAATTCCAATTAATTCTGCAATTTATACCAGTAAAAGCAAGAGAAGAATCAATTCCAATGAAGCATATATCATTACTAACTATAATTACATATAAAAGCAGTATATGTGCATACATGCACACACATAGTAGCCTATTCTGATTTATGAGAGGACATCGCAGTACAATATGGCGAATCTATGTACAGTTTGTTTGTCTCTTCCAATTTGTGCTGAAATTATTGTGAAGCCAAATATAGTCTACCCACCACAGTGGTACTGCATTAAAAATAATCTTTCATTTGTTTTTGTCATTTACAGAGCTAATGGTCAGCAAATTTGTACATCCTGACTTTTTTTTTTTTCTTAATGAAATGGAAAAGGGATGTGTGCTACATAAAAAAGAAGTTTTATTAATGTTTCATAAAATGGTTGCTACAATCAAAGGAACTGCTATGAAAATTAAATTACTGGGCTGACTCTGAAAATCAGCATAATATGCTCTGTTTAATTCAGTCATGCTAAGATGTTAGATTCTCCTTCATTCTCTCAGCTTTCTCTCTCCTTCACCTGGGGGCATCTGCTGATGAGTCTCTTCTAGAGGTTGTTTAATGACTATTTTACAGCAACTGTCAGCTTTCTAAAGCCCAGTGGCACTGGGCGTCACTGTATTACCAGCCTTTTTACACAATTTGCCTGACTGTAAATCTGAGCTTTAAAAGTACAAGAAGAGCTCTTATTTGATTTAATGACTGGCTGACGGGGGTCGATTAATCTTTTTATGCTTAGATGTTTCACTCATAAAGGTCATCTTCTGTTTGTTTACTCTTTGCTTCTCCTCTCATGGCCAATGAAGACAAGGTGAGAAATTTTAAGTATCACGCAATTGGAGCTGAGTGGCTTGGAGGATTGTTATTGTATATAATTGATATCACAGGAAATCCCGAAGGCACCTTTCAGAATCAGGGCCCCATTGTTCTAATCACTGTATAAATTCCCAGGGATACAAAGTGCGATCTTTGGGATATGGATGATCTAATTTATGAGAAGGCGCAATGGGTGTGCTGTAATAATACAAAGGAGAGCAAAGAGGCAAGGACACCCAGTGAGAGGAACACTCACAGGGTTTCTGTATAGTTCTTAAGATAACACGAAATAGATAAAGTTTAAAATAGATTCTCCTTTAACCATAGAGGATGATTAACCACGAAATAAAAGGCCATGAGTACATCATAAGTAATATTTCCAGAAGAACTGAATTTCCATTTTCCACAGTGACTTAAGAGCATAAATTTAAACTAGAGACTCAAGTACATTTTCCAAAAGTTGTACATGGAATAGAAAAACAGATCTTATTTTTAAAATCAGTTATGATTCTTTGTCTCATTGAAAATCGGGGGGCTTAAACTTTTACTGGGTATGATTTTTCAAATGACTATAAATATGATAACATAGCATATACAAAGGAAAATGATGAAAAGCTATATATATGATTCTGCAGCTAAGGCGGCAATGACTACTGGGTCAAATTGTGAGAAAAGACACCTCTTTGTACAAGAATTTCTCTTAACTTCAACAGTCCTATTTGTCCAATCCCACTAACTTAATTTCTGCCGTGTAACAGGCTTGGAGATACTCTTATTTTACTTTTGAAATAATGCAATGTCCTTTCTGACACGTCAGTGGGTTCCATGAGAGTAGCACATAAACATCTATTTCCTCCTTTAATTTTGTATCTTATCAACTCTACTGGGTGGATTGTAAACCCTTCTGTCTCATATATAGTATAAAACCCACTCTTGACACTTAACTCATAGCCTTGGCGACATGTACTGTGCAAGTGTGAAAAAGTAGAAATGGCTCATCCTTCTATAGCAACTGAATTTTCATGCAACTAGTAACAGAGGTGAATTAAGTTTTAACACCTTGATATTTAAAGGGTTTATATAATATTTTTTCATACTATTTAGAACAGTAGGTGAACATCAAAAGCTACCTTGATGCCAGCACTGGAAGAGACCTCAGAGCAGGTCTCTTCCCTTCTTGTCTGTGGGTAGTTGCGTCATGGGGTCAGTTGGCTGCAACATGATTCAGGGTGAATAGGTTTTACTATTTAAAGAAAATTTGTTTAATTACATAATTTTTTTCAGATTTGGTGCAGAGAGAAAATTTTGAGTGTCGAGGAGAAGACTGCAGATTTCTCTGGGGTTTTTCTTGATTCATTGCTTTCCTGTACCACAAAATCTTTCTCCTTCTTTAGCCATCCCTCCTCTTTAACTTTTTGTCCAGTCTTTCCCTCTTCTCTTTGATTTGACTTGATTTCCAGCAAAACAAGTAATGCACATCAGGGAACCAAACTCTGAGCAAAGGGCACGTGGCAGGGTAATGTAAAAATGATGAGGGAAAGCTGATAGCACCTGACACCATGTGAGGCTTGATGGTCCTCTTGGAAGTGGGGCAAAGCGTACTACTGCTTAACATGCACCAGCAGTGCGAGAGAACGAAGTTGTTCTAGGGGGTGAAAACCACATAGTTCTAGGAGGTGACTAGTTCTAGGAGGTGAAAAACACATAAACAACTTTACTTCAAGTCCAGCTTCAAAATGTCTGTTGCAACTTGTGGGAAATGTCACGGCTTCAACACTTTGTTTCTGCTTTGGTATAGAAGGAGAAGGGATGCCTGTCAGTATCCATCTCAACCAAAAGCCACATCATCTGGGTACAAGCAGGATCTGGAAACCTGTACTTTCTGTTCACTGTTGAGACTGAGCAAGAACTAGAATATGAACCTAGTTCTTTAATGTTAACCTCTGAACTATCTAATTCATGTGTGTCTGTCTCCATCATTACCCTCTGTTCCCTCACATCTGTGTAAAAAGAAATACATGCAGCAAAAGAAAGCGAGAGATTTTCTACATAAACTCATACTTCGGACATTAGACATAACATTTTAGCTATTCTGCAGTAAGAAGACTTTTCTGTATCTCTCTTTCTCTGGTTTTAATCAGAAGTTTCATTCTAAACTTGAGAGCCTTTCCCCTTCAAAGTTTTGTTGAACTCAATAAGCTCCAACAATTGTTTACTTCAATGCATCAGCATTTTTCAGTGGAAAAATCCTTACCAGTAAAATCCTGATCACCTTAAGCATCCTTCTCTCTCTCTCATTTTTGCTGAGATGTTTTTGTATCAGAAGAGGAAAATCACTGAACTGATTTAAGATTTGTAAAATTAATTTGAATACAAACATCTTTTGGCCTATAATTTTAAAAGACTGAATTTATAATGGGTGAATTATTTTTGTACTGGTAAGAGAAGCTTGTACAACAATTTAGATTTGGAAGGAATCCCTGGAGTTTCTCACTGGTCAGAAGTTTTTAACTTCTATTCAGTTTAGACTGGTATTCAACAAATTTCTTCTTGACCTAACATCTTTTTCCATATATATATATATTTCCCTCTCTTTTCTCTTCTTTTTTTTCAGTCTTCCATGAAAAGTAGAGAAATCTTTTCTTCATTGCCACTGTACTCCACAAATTTTGGTCAGTTTTATCTTCTCTCCCTTTCAGTGCTGCTTTTTTTATTAACATTTCTTAAGGTCAGTGAACATTTCACTAATAACTGACTTCTAAATTACTATAGGGAGAGAAACCAAGCAGTGCTAAATTCAGTTCTCTGTTGACTTCATTCCTTCTGTTGTGCAACTGTTGGATGGCCAATTCAGTGCATCAGTCAGTAAAAGTTCCTTAATAGGTGGTTGATGGATATATCTGGAGACTGGAGCACAAGGGTTTCAAGGAATGTGAGAAAAGAAAATGCACGTCCCTTGTGTTAAACAGTGAGCTTGATAATGAAAGCCTACCGAGTATGTGCTCTGTGAAAGTTCATATTCAGAAGCTTGTGCTGCCTGTCTGCAAGACCAAATATCTATTTTTTGTTCATAATGTGAGGCATTAAAAAGTTTTTTAAAAATCTGGGTCTGCACCATTATGGTTACCCTGGAATTAGAAAACCTCTCACAGACGGGGTAGGAGGCAAGTCTGGCTGATCTGTGTGGCCAGAGAGCATGTAAAGTAGAAGTCAGAACAGTGGAGACTTGACACATGCCTATCTTAGTATTTTTCCTCACTTTGAGCCACGTTCTGCCATACAACATATGCTAACTGCTATCTAGTTAATCTAATCTCATGTCCTTCATATTAATAATGGTCACATGGAATTGATTATTCAGCAACATAAAAAATAGCCTATGGAGTTTCCAAGTAACCCCATGCTTTATGCATTGAGTTCATTCTTTTATTCAGCGCAAACTCCGTTTTGGTCACTGAAACCATGGTTTTAATGACCCTTGCGTTCTTTCTGCAATTCCCAGCTTTGAGGAATCACATTTCTTTGAGAAGCCTTATGCTTCCACTTATTTTTGCCACTGTACTTTCATTCTGCAGGTAAATTAATCTGAAGTAGATCTGCAAATTTCTGACAAAAGGGTAGGAGAAGTTTAGGCTTGATAATTTGATATGTTGTTATCAGTACCAGACTTGGGACTTCACTTAAACAGGCCAGTTCTTCCAGTGGTCTTACAGCTCTTTCATACTTCTAGTGGTCTTCCCTTTTAAAGACTGCTTCACTAACTAAATGCACTTCTGGAACTCTACTCTTCTGCTTGTAGATATGTGTTCTGATTTCTCATGTAAATATGATTTCATCTTTTGATCCCCATCATTTTGCAGACTTAGGCTGGAGGTGCTGGAGCTGTGTAGATTCCTGTTTTTTTTGTAACCATTTTGGCAGGCATGTGTCAGTTTGATCGATAATGATGTCTGGATTAGGCAGTCCCAGTGGTAAAAATGGACTCTTCTTAGGCTTATTGCCAGATTTTGAAAGCCACTATAATGACATTCTGCCAAGCAAGCAAGATCTGAATGCTGATTGAACCCCTTTAAAAAAAGTGCAGACTAATAGGCGTTATTGCGTGAATAATAATTAGCACAATTAAGTGGCTGGCGCTTTGCCTGTGAAATTTTCAGAGCACACAATTAAAAAGCTCTACAGAGTTTTGTTGACTATTGTCAAGTATAAAATAATGGAAAGAAGGAATTACCAAGAATGATGCAATCTTGAAGACCATTCATCTATGGCATAGGAAAAATTCTTAAGGAAAAAAGTTTCAACAGAACATATTTGAAGGCTAGACAATAACTGCAAAGCTTGGAAGGAAGTGAATCCTCTGATGCATAGATTTTTAAAGGAAGATAAAATCTTGCAGATGCAAATTTTGCAGTCCTCAAAGGTTTCCCTCACATTATGAAGCTGGTTTGTGGTTTTTTTAACCTTCTTAAAGTTCCTGCAGAGAGTGAAGGGGCTAGATTAGGACACTGAAAAGAGCTAATCATCCTTCTTTCTTCTTGAAGTTTATGGACTGAAGAAATGATGCACTTTCCAAGTCACTTTTGACTTCACTGAGTCATCTCTGAAGGAGTAAGTTAAGTATAAGCACTGGGTACGTTTTCTATCTAGACAGAAATATGAATGACCCCTCTAGTTCCAGTGATAGGTTCAGGGCCAGCTATCAAATAAAGACTATTTTCTTACCAAGTCCTCTAGCTCAGCTTTACTTGATACATGTATAGCTTAGTATGAGCTATATATAGCAGAGTAACACATTAGCTTAACATCAGCTCAGGCAAAATACTGTTAAAATTTATGTGGGATTTAATAAGGAATTAATAGATATGAATGGCTTTATAGGAAATAAAGTCTATCAAACAAATCTAAAAAAATTACAGATTACATGTAAAATAAATGTAGACTTTTATAAGGCTTTTAGCTTAGATACACATGATCTTCTGGCTGAACTTTATTACTAAACATTAGTAATGCCTGTTCTAAGGATTAAAAACTGGGAAACTAGTGGGTCTCTAAAGGTAGCTGTCAATGAGATTGTCATTTTGAAGGGAGTGGTTTTAATAGGGTGCCTCAGAGATCAGTACTTCCCCTAGCACTATTCAATATTTTCATCAGGGATTGGGAAGTAAGTATAAAATTGCTGCTGATAAAATTGGCAGGTGACACAAAGATTGGCAAAGTGGTACATAATGATGAAGATGTCAGTCATACCAACTGAACTGAATTGCATAGTAAACTGTGCCTTATTCAAACAAACTACATCTTAATATTGGGAAGTACAAAGTTACAGTTCTAGGAACAAGGCATGCAGGGGATGTATATGTGGGCTGAAGTACTACGTCATTAATGTGGTGACTCCAAAAAAAATTTATGGTTAATTTTAGATAGCAACTCATATTGAGCTCCCAGTGCAATGGTGGTTTAAAGGACTAATGCAATCAGTGGATTCATAAACAGGGAAGTGTTAACAAGAGGTACAGTGTTTCTACTTTTCTATAAGGCAAGAGTAAGACATATTAGACTACTAAAAAAGTTAACATCATCCACATCCAGAAAACTGAAAGTGCAGCAAAGCTCCAGAAAACATTTGAATTTTTGAAATAAAACTTTCCAGGGGGAAACTGAATTCAGGAATTCAGCTCCTGAAGAAGGCTGTTTACAGAATATTGGTATTTTCATGTGGAGAAGATAATTGTTGTCCCAGAGTTCTGAAATGTGTTGAAAAATGGCATAAGATGAACTTGTGTCTGGCAACTGGAGCCACATGTATGCAAATGAAACACTGGCCATGTTTTTTTTTTAATATCATGGACAGTTAACCAGCACTGCAAAATACCAGTGAAAGTTATGGCCTTTCCAGCTCCAGTGTTTTCCTAATGTGAAAACTGAGTGTCTATTGGGGAGACAGCTTTTAGCCAAGCGTGTTGCTGTCCTCAGTTCTGAGTTAAAGGGGAAAAATTACAGAAATTATGGGACTGCATGAACCAGCTCTCCTATTTTGATTCATACTCCATGTAGTTGTGACTTTTAGGAACATTCCTTCTTTCCATCTCCTAACCATCTTAAAGAACTGAGAATAAATGGCAAGGCGCCAAGTAAGAAATTCATAAATGTTTGACCTGCTTTATCTCTTTCCTGCTAACTAGTAATTTGTGTTATGACTGAACTTTTTTGTCTTGATAGACATTCAATAATAACTGTATGATCTTAACTGAAAAATACACACAAAATAGTATTCTATTCCACAGCTCTTTTGTTACTGTTGAAAAATAAGACCCTCAAAGCAGATATAAGTTAAAAGTGAAAAAACAGGTTTTACATTTTTTTTCTGTTGCTGTTGTAGCTGTGGCTGTAAATCTGCTACTTAGTTTAATGGAAGATCATTAGGAAACCATATGGCTTTCCATGAACCGATTCTGCTTCTGTTTAAAATTTCCAAATTGGCTCAGTTTGTGAGACCAAGTGTCATGCTTCGTTTACATACATAGAAGTGATTGACTGAAAATACTTTTCACCTAGTTTGTTTTAATAGATTAGATATACTGAAAAGGTGTTAATGATTTTCTTCCTTTTCATAGAGGTCTAAATGTCCAACAGAACAGATTAAAGATTTCCTTCTAAAAATAGGTGTTTCTTTTGCTTACACCAGGCACTGACTGATGATCGTATGATAGATGCTGACATCTTAATGGTGGCTACTGTATTTTCTGTAGCTACTGGTTTCTCTGCTGTTGAAGTGGGTTTTTTTTTCAAGAGTGATTCTATTTGGAACTAAAGCCAAGCTTATTAAATTAATTAATGGGGACCCACTCTTTATAATATGTATGCAAATTTCCAAAGTGCAAATTTGGTTAATAAATATGAAAAGAATTTGAGCCCTGTTCTTTCCTTTTAGCCTTTGAAGACATGCCCCTACCTGCAAACAGTTTAAGGGATGGAGACACTGGAAAATCAAAAAGATGCTACTGGAATAGTAATAAAAATAATGCAGCTGACAGACAATGACAGAGCATTAAATGGCAGATAGCAAGTAGTGAAAAACAAATTTATGCAAAATAAGAAAAGAACATCAAAGAGAGAACCTCTCACAAAGTTAAAGGCAATGAGTCACTTCACGATGAAAGAGCTAGTTAGAAGTATGAATGCAGTTTATGAAACATTAGCAATCCCCCCACTAAGATGCAATCAAATCTTGAGCATGCAGTATATGTTTGTAGTGGTAGTGAATAAGAAAAGATTCTGAAATCTTTTGGCATATACACAAGTCATAAACATTAAGTAATCTACTTCAGAACGCTTTAAATTGAAGAACCATGTAAAACCTCCTTGTGCCTTACTTTCATTATATAATGTGCATGTACTAGTCTCATAGGAATTTCAGAAGCTCATCAATATTTGTTAATCTGCAAGTTCCTGATGAAAAGTGGTATGTGGTATTTCAGCACACCTGAAGTAGTAGAAGCATTAAGTACCACTTAAAAAATTCAAGATTGTAATATTTTCCCTCACACAGAGAAATAAGAAAATATTACGAAAGCTGGGAAAAAAACCCAAAGGCAAAAAAAATCCCCAACAACTTAGCCCTTTGGATCTACTATTACCTTTTATCTTTTCCTGTCAGAAACCTGTAACAGTTAAAAAAAAATAAAAGCATAGTGTGTTAATCTACATTTGTAATCAATATAAGCAGAAAGTTTAGCCACTTGTGAAAAGGAAGAACCTTAATAAACGTACACAATCACAAATTAAACTGAATTGAAACTCAGTCATTAGAGTGAAAGACAAACTCAGGACCAGAAACGTTCAATAGCACATGATGTACAACTTTCTCAAGAGAAAGTAACATCCTAGAATAGAAAAAGAAAGGTCAGAGCAATGTTTCACCTCAGCAGGCTGAAAGATGGAAAGACAAAATTGTTCCTAGGAAGGGGTAGAAGACTAAGAAGAACAAGCCCTGTAAGGTTTCAGCTCTAAATTGGCCAAGGGGTGAAAAAAGGAGATGATGGAAACGTAAAGGAAAATTTAAAGCTCCCAAGAGATTAAATCATGGCAAATCAAAAGTGCAATGCTAAATGTTGTGTCCCAGTTTCATTCCACTTTGCTTTAAACAAGAAAATTAGCCATCTTTTTTAAGGAAGGATCCCTCTCTGATCCTGGAGGAAAGGGGGAGGGGAATTTTTCTCAGCCCATCTCAGATAAGACAAACCCCCACTCTTGGGTCTCTACTTCTCTCTATGGACTATAGAGGGAGCTTGAATGATAAGTTAAACTTGTAGACAGCTAAAGCCAGGTGAGACGAATCATACCCTTTGTTTACAAACATCACCACCAGCTGCTTGGAAGGAAGAGGAATATCTGCCTACAGATATTACAGTGGAGTCCAGATCTTGGCTTGCTTACCTGGCACTAGAAATGAGGAGTCTAAAAAAGGCTGGTGTCCTGGACACAGCAGACTGAACAATATTGTCAAGCGTTGTGCTTGGTTTCCATTTTAAAAATGTCTGAATCTTATTTTTTTTTCACATTATTCATCTAGTACTAGCCAGAAATATCAGCAAAGGTGAGAATGGCTTGTCCTGAAGCTACAAAGCAGCTCTCCTGAATCATTTTCACCCCTCAACTCTGCTTTATGTGGCTCTGTCAGGCAGACTTGCGAAGCTCCCCCTGCCCTATAGTAACATTTCAAACTATGCCTAGGGGTATTCTTCACTTTTGAGCAGGGTTTGGCGGTAATAAAGCATTACTCATTTCCCTGCTTGCTTTCTCTGAGCCACAAGAGCAAACATATAGTCAGTGATAGCTCTGCTCAAATGTTACTGTATAAAATAAGTGAGCATGGCTTGCATACATTATCCCATCACGGAGAAAGGGAATAATTTGCTCGGGCACTATAAGAATATGAATTAAATGCAGAATTTGCTTTTACACGCTTAATGCAATATGAAATAAATGATTGTTTGTTTAGTTATGATGTTATTTTTTTAAAATATAGAAGCTAAATTATTTCTTTAAATTATCAGAATTGTATATCTATCTATAAAGATATATTTACATATAGCTCATAAACATATACTTACATTATTTTTAATATACATACATAAACACATACATATATATCTATAATATCCTCTCTTCAAACATTTGTTTCTTACAAGATAACGAACCAAGTTTTACAGGGGGGTTATTTGTTACCCTAATGCAGTGTCTCCCACGAGAATAGTTAAAAAATCACCACCGTAACACTGTGAACATTGTGATTTCTCCCGATGAGTAAAATTGGAGAAATTTCTCCTTGAGAGCAAAAAGGCAAGCTGATTAAGTCAAAGAGGTGTTATAAACCCCAAGGGAAAAAAACGTGCTTTATTTTTGAAGTATTCCCAGCAGAAGTCTGGGAAATCTTACATGTCCTCTCACCACGATCCATCATTATAACTTAGCTGTTTGCAAATCCTCAGCAGGTCATCATATTTTACACTTGCTAACCATGTAAACACAACTGGGGACTCCTAATTACTGTAGATAATCTCAAAAACTTTCCACTTTCACAAAGCATACAGAAAAGGCTGGGAATAGACTGTTTCCCATGTCGTTCTGTTTGGCTCATGTATATTTGTATAGCTGTCACTTTTCCGGATCTCTGACTGCAAGTGTAAAGCATCTTTTTCATACAGATATAATAGCTCGTAACAACCTTGGAGATACTCAGTTCTTGTTCCGCATACAGCAGGTGGGTTTGCTGTGCTTTTGCTAAATTGTTTAATCAAAGTGCTTCATACTGAAGGGTCCATGAATAAATATTGTAAACATCATCAGGGGAAGTGATTTATATTTACTTCAATTTTGCCAGGAGAAAACCTAGATTATCTTGAATTAGCAGCTGAAGTTTTTGTATATTAGAGTTTGTCAAGTATATTAAGGAGAGCATCGTGTACAAAAACGACAGCAGTTTCTCAGGTCTGGAGGTACATTCTTCCTGAAACAGAATAAAAAATGTTAATTATTTATTCTTTTATTTAGGTGAAATTTACACCAGTATGGCTCATGATCGTGGCCCTGGAAATGCATGTTTACCAATGCAAGTTACTAGTAGCACTGAAAAATCTAATTTTGCTGCCCCAAAGATGAGAATCTGGAGCCACAACAAACAGGCTGCTCTTTGCCCAGTGAGAGAGATGGCACAGAATCATATAATCATAGAATCATGGAATCGGTGAGGTTGGAAGGGACCTTTAAGATCATCAAGTCCAACCATTAACCGACCCTGACAAAAACCCCTTCTAAACCATGTCCCTAAGTACCTCATCTACCCTTTTCTTAAACACCTCCAGGGATGGTGAATCTACCACCTCCCTGGGCAGCCTATTCCAATGTTTAATAACCCTTTCAGTGAAAAAGTATTTCCTGATATCCAATCTAAACCTCCCCTGACATAACTTGAACCTGTTTCCTCTTGTCACCAGGGAGAAGAGGTCAGCCCCCATCTCTCTACACCCTCCTTTCAGGTAGTTGTAGAGGGTGATGAGGTCTCCCCTCAGCCTCCTCTTCTCGAGGCTAAACAACCCCAGTTCCCTCAGTTGTTCCTCGTAAGGTTTGTCCTCCAGAGCCCTCACCAGCTTTGTAGCCCTTCTCTGGACACTAGGCTGCATGGGCAGCCTCAGAGCAAAAAGCCCAGGGGAAGACCCTTAGGGCTAGGCCAGCTTCTCCAAGCCTAGGATGAGGACGGATGAGGATGAGGACAGCCACTGCATCCTCCGCGGCACAAATGCCAGGGCCTCATTGGAGCACTGACTGGAGCAGATCTGCATGGCCCAGGCATGGGGAAAATTAATGGGAGGGTGAGGGGTCATGGCTGTTCTTCTGCCCCCACCTGCCTGCTGTCACAGGCAGCTGCCTACTTCACCTCTGCCTAAAGTTTGCCAGCTGCATATTAGATTTTACACGCAGAGTGGTTCCTATATGTGGTTATCATTTATTTATATACTAGATAGCAGAATCATTTCTTAGCAATTACCACTTCTTAGAAGAATGTTTTAGGGAAATAGATGAATATACATTTATTATACATTTATTATACGTACACGCCTTACCAGGGTAAAAGTTTAATCCAATCAAACGTGAGGTGTGAAACATGGTGCATGTTCGGACAAGAAGGAAGAGT
Organism: Rhinoptilus africanus; assembly: GCA_013400135.1. Lineage (NCBI taxonomy): Eukaryota > Metazoa > Chordata > Aves > Charadriiformes > Glareolidae > Rhinoptilus > Rhinoptilus africanus. The sequence goes on from VXBO01009529.1 coordinate 255,971, forward strand.
TTACTACTTGCAGATCAAATTTGCTTTGCTAGGGTGTTGAATGCATTCTTGTAGGTAGAGCACAGCTCGGCACCGGAGATTGCTATGCCATTCCAGAAGTAACTGCACTGCAAAAATCACATTTTTAATGGCAACTATTGTGCTAACGGTTATATGTTAGTTATTCTCAAATTATTTTCATGAGGTTAAGAAAAAGCTATGTGGAAGCATCTGCTCCTCTGTTGTCTGTGGTTTCACCTTATGAATTTTGTGGCATCAGAGCTTGTTTTAGAGGTTCTTCCATCCTCTGGACCATTGAACTGTTGCTGCTGATTCCTCCTAACCTTCAGTGGAGGTTGCTGTCACCTTGACTGTATTCATAGAAATACACATACACATACACATACACGTATACATATACATATACATATACATACACCTACACCTACACCTACACATATACATACATGTGTAAGTATATGGACATAAATACCTATTTGCCTGTATATGTAAAAATGTGTGTGCATGGCGATTTCTGTGTTTAACTGGAACTGTGAAATGATGTGTCTTTCTTGTTTGCTTGTTTCGTATGGACAGAAGAGAAAGGGTGGGATGGGATTAGTCTATGGGAGCTGAGGGGCAGGGAAGGACAAGAGATCTGTTCAACTAATTGTACTGCTGGATGATTCATAAGATGACCTTTTTTGGGGGGGTTATACAGCACGGAGCACATGCAGCAATCACAGACACGCTCAGAGGACACGCTGTAAGTTTTACAAGGAGTGTTCATGTTATAATACCTATCGCTATTCTGGGACAGATTCTGCTTTTCAAGTACCTATCTTTCTGCCGTGATTCAAGAGAGCCATTTGTATGAATGATAGTGGCAGAATAAGAATCTCTGCTTCTTCATCTGCCTTTCTTTTCAGCTCAGTAACAGAAACTTCACCATTAAGGTTTTGCTGTGTTCAAACCTGCCTGTGATGAAAAGATTTATATTTGCATTTAGAAATCCAGAGACATATGGTGAATGTGAGAGCTGGTCAGCAATCAGGAGTGATTGATTCAGGTTTGGTCTATCAATTAAGTGACAGAGCAGTTTTAATCTTTTTTTTTTATTATTTTATTTTAAGCCTGGGACTCCGCTGGAATATTATAACTCCCTTAACCATGCCTGTGACAGCTGACTTGTACCCATAAACTTTGGTGCATTGATCTATTAGTTCAGCTACTTCAATACGTCTTCTTTTTCCATAAATATGTTGGAAAAGCTGTGACTTTTTTCCATCCTCACCAGAGGTATCATTATTGGGGGTGATCTAATATGTACAGTGGTATCTGCATATGCAGTCTAATATCTGCTTTGAATAGCCATACATAATTCATGGGGAGCAGTATGGCCGCATGGTAACCTACAGTTAAGTGACCTAGTGTTGAAGCATTTCCCTACTCACAGTAGAAAGAGGCACTGGTTAATAAGAGTTCCCTTCTTTTTTCCCAGGGGAAGGGGGATGGGAGGGAGCCGTGGAGGAGGTCTAGATTGCTGCACTAAATAAAACAACGAATTAAAAAAAAAAAAGAAAAAGAAAAAGAAAAATAAAAGCTTCTTCCTTGTTCACATTTTCAGCTTATGTCTTTTGGATTCGTTCCCTACCTTGTGTCAGTTTTCTGTACTGACAACAATTCTTGTACACAGTCGCATGGCAAGATTAACTTTAAATCCTCCCCTCCTCCTTCCCCCTCCAGCCCCTGCCTGTCATTGTCTGCTCTTGAGTAAGCAAAGTGAATGTGGTCAGAGCGGTGTGGGACTGTGTTTTTCCATTCTCAAGGGCAGCCACCCTTCTCATCAGCAAATCCATGCTAGCTGCTAGAGCTTCATATATTAAACTGATTTTCAGTCGCGAGGTTAGTTTCTCACTGGTGAAGCACTCAGCATAATAATACTTTGCACCTTGTACTTCAGCAGTCCTTTCTAAACACTAATTTAGCCTCACATCCCTCTCTGAGGTAGGTCAGTATTATCCCACCATATGAATGGGGAAGCAGAAGCCCACAGAGGTTAAGTGACCTATCCAGAGTCATGCAAGAAAGGAGTAGCAACGCGCAGGACAGAAAACAAAGCCCCCCTGGCCCGTAGGCTTGCTTGGTGCAGTTGGAGAAATTATCAGGTGTTCAAACAAGGTTTGTGGCAAAAGAAAATAGAATGAAAATTAAAAATAAACCCTCTTGGGGGAAAAGGGGACATTTTATATTCACTGTTTTCAGATGAGAGAACTGAGGTGAGAGAAGAGTTAAGTGATTTGCTTGAGGTCCCATAGGCAATTCTTACCAAACACAGAAATTATGTGTGTAGTGAAGGCAAGAAGAGAGACTGTAATTAAATAAGTGACTTCTCTGATTGTGTTATTAAACACAAAGAAATAAGAAGACAAAAGAAGTATAATGCTCTGTGCTGAACTTTTAGAAATCCAAAGTCAGTTGCCATTTTTATTTGATCATAATTCCTTTGTTTGATTTGACTTTTACTTTACTCATTTCACTTGTCCTTTGTTTTCTTTTGACAGTAGATATTTTAATTATTAAATTCTTTGTTTTCTTTAAGCACGTCAATTGTCTTAATCATTCTGGTTTGTTGCTTCTCTCTTTTTATCTGATTTCTGCTCCCCATCAATACCCAGTTTCTGATTTAAAATGTCTCATATATTTACTCATATGTTCTGCCTCTCTAATTCTTCATTGTGTATTGATCCTCAGCTCTGGTCTTTACCATTGGTTGTTGAATTCTGGAGAACCATCCCTCTTCAGTATACTTTAACTTAATTATGTTTGTTTTTTCCAGTCTCTCTCTGCCAATTTGGACTGACATTACTGAAAACTAAAAAAATGTAACTCTGAGATGATGTCTGTGCAGAAGATGAACCTTCTTTAGAAGACTATATTCTACTCCTGTTTCTCACAGGAACCCTTAGAAGAGTCAAGCAAGATTTTTATATGAAATTATACTTCATATTATATTATGTTATACTATTATTATATAGCATTTACAGTATTGTAGCGCTTTTTTGACACAAAGCCTGAACACCATTCCTAGGAAAATGGTATACAATTTGAATAAATGTTTTGCATGAATCCATGAGTTTTAGCTGTTCATCATAACACATTTTATTTCTGTCCTCTTAAAAACAGCTGTTAACCATTCTTATGAGTCTGAAATCACATTAATGCCTTTCCAATTTGCCTAACATTTTGGTTAAATATCCCGTAAGAGTTCCACAACTAAACTTTTTGTTAAACATAAAAGTATTTCCTTTTTAATGATTTCAAAATTTTCCTTGTTTCCCTTTTTACTTTTGATGCCATAGAGAAGAAAAAGAGTGCTCATGGTTGGGGTTTTTTCTATCTATATACTTTTGGGGGTTTTTACTGTTCTTTTCAGTATTTTCATATGATGATCTACTGCTGTCTTAAACAGGTTGCCCAAACTTTCTCAATTTCTCCTAAAGTGAGTTTTTTGCAAGCACTTCCACCACTTTGCTAACTAAAAAAAAAAAGGGAGAATGGGGATGGGGTAGGTGTTACAACATGCATAAATGTATGAGCATAAGATTGTAATGACATTGTGCAAACCAATACTTTTTTAATGCAGCTGAAAACCTTGTTTGCTTCTTTGATCCTAAGAGAAAACCAACTGCAGAGCCAAGCTTATGTCCCCAATATTCCTGTCCACTCCTCTACTTAGCTCACTAGGTCATGATTCATATGATAACCAAGATCTCAAAGAGCTAGTCATTAGTTCCAGCTGGTACCTCAATATAACAAACTGTTTTGATGCAACAGAGCGATGAGTTTATGGCAGATCTGTGGGGTTCGTTCTGCCATCAGCTCCCAAACACAAAACTCCCCATTGATGGCATGTGGAGCATCCCTCAGCAGACTGTTGGCACGTTATGGCTCCCCAGTGATTCCACAGTGGAAGAAATTCGAGGAATTTGTCTCTGACCACAGAATTTATGAGGCCATGCAGAAGTCCTTCATGAACAGCAGGGAGCAGGGAAACAGTTCAGAGCCTGTTGGGTTTCTTCCTTTCTTTTTGTTATGTTTGGTCTCTTTTGGGACTTCACATGGGAAGAAGAAAGAGTTGAGAGGGAATTCTGGAAAGATTTCAGCTCTGACCTACCTCTGCTTCCACTGAATTATAGGGCTAAACTCCTGCTATCCTCAATGGGAACTGAGGCAAATGCTGAGTATTTTCTCATTGTTGCAGATGGGATTTTTTGCATTTTCAGATATGTTAATGTTCCATTCAGTAGAATTTTTAATAATATATTTTTAAAATGTACTTTGTGCTGCTGTAGAAGAGCATTTTGTTCAATTCTAAAACATTGCTTTTATGCCAAAGAAGAAAGGTTGTTGTTGCCTACAGGGTGTGAATTCATAGCCAAAGCACACAGGATGTTTGCAGCTATCTGCTTTGGTGGTAGTACTATTTTGCTCCTATATATTACTTCCATCACAAGATTTCAAACTGTTTTCAAGAAATATTTCTGCACCTGTAATCTGTAGAGTATTTGTGATCCAAGAAACATTCAAAAGTAGTCCAGAAAAAAAAACCCTAAAATTCCCATCCTCTGCATTACTGTGTGACTGCAGAAGAGAAATATATTATAGAACAAATGCTAAATATGCTCATTCTTACATACCTGAGCAAGAAAACAAAACAGGGTAAAATACACAAGTGACAAAGGGGTATGTCAAGTTTAATTTTCCTTTTAATTGATTGTAAATGAAAATCTTTGCAGCAACATTAGAGAAGATGGGCCTTATATCTGATTTTTTTCCTTTTCTGTGGAAAGTTTAGTCCAGCATAGCAATAATAATATTTAGAAGCAGTTCTCTTAAAGAAATCAGGGTCATTACCCCTATTTTACAGGTGGCAATAATGAAATACAATGAAAAATGCATGTTGTTATAAGGACATATATCTAAGGAGTAACCGCTTTCAGTATACCTCTTAAATGGATATGGGACAGTTTTCACAGTTTAAAAATCGTGTTTGAAGCAGTGTTACGAGGATAAACAAATACATGTGCATCTCAGGCCTCTTTTTGCAGTCAGCCACTGTGTTTCAGAACTTCAGGCTCATAATTTATTCCACTTAACCTCAGGCACTCTCGCCGCAGGGCTGTATGAGGAGCAGAGCCACCCCCACGCATGGGGTTGCTGCATCCAGCAAGCCGACAGAGGAGAGGTGAGCTTTGTGCCCCCAGGGCCAGCCAGTAGCGAGTCTGAGCGTGTATTCCCAGTACATACACACACACATACACCCAATGCATACATATACACGCACACATGGGTGGCCACACTGATCAACCCAGGCAGAAAACACAGCACTCATGCAAACACAGCACCAATGGCCGCATCTTGTTCCCTTCTCTGGCTGAGCAGAATGAAAGGCAGCGGAAACTACATACGAATGCATACAATACGACATGCTCCAGCAGACAGTCCATCTGGTAAATACTACTGGATCCCAGCCTCCTCAGTTGCTGGTACCTAGGCGTACGAGCCCCCTGGGACCACAAGCCCCACTCCAGTAGCCAGTACAGACCCCTCACTCACAGGTACACACACACACACAGAGGATCCCCCAGCAACTAGCCTTAAACACCCAGTTTAACCAGTAGTTGGCTCCTGGGTCGCCTGGTGTCCCACTGGCCTCACACTCAGAGCCACATACATGCAAACGGGTCTCCCTGGTAGCTGGTTTCGGTGACATACTGCTCTGGACCCTCTTCTCTATACCAGAGAATCACATATTTTCACTACAGTTCAAGCGCTTCACATCTGCAAATGCTGCTCTTATATATTTTAATTTCTTCCATATCAGTCACTAAGTCTGCTACAAAATCCAGGATAAACACGACACACATCTAAGAATCAAAAGTGCCATCTGCTTTGGTGCGGTGTTGCTTTTTGATGTGTCAACAAGGTGATTTTTTTTTCTTCCAAAAGATCAATGGTATCGGGATATGCACCTAAATACATTATAGGCTTGGCAAGTCTAAACAGGGAAGTTTTCACAGTTCAGTGTTTTATTTGAAACATTATATATGGGATGCTAGACAAGACTGCATGGATTTAAGGAGGATTAGTGTAATCAGTGTTATGTTTTATAGTTTTGCTACTTAAGCTCACGTCCTCAGACAGCTCACATCCAGGCAAGAAGAAAATGCATGCATTTGCTCTCAAATAAGAATCCAGTTTATTTTTCTCCTCATCTAATAATATGGACTAGTAAATTTGAACCCATTTCCCACACTTGTGAGAAGCCACTTGCACAGGTAGTCACAGGGAAAAAAAAGGAATGAGATAACTTCCAGAGGTAAAAGTTCACCAGTGATTATAAAAGGTCCCAATATATGGCTTAATTCAGTCCTAAGTCAGAAGATAAAATGTAGTTTATTTTTAGTGTTTCAAATTCATCTGAATTTGTATTCTTTCTCTGTTGCCTCTGACTATCTTTTCATATTTTTATTGTTTTAATTCAACCATTCTCTCGTTTAATTCTCCTTTATTTTCAGTGTTTCTATTTTATTGGATTTTTTTTTTCTTTAAAACAGTATTCATCCACTGGAGATAGTTGTTAAATATGAATTCAAAACTGATTGAAATCAAGTGTGTCAAGGCCACAGGAAATATCTGTGGGATTTTTAGTGCAGTATCAAAGGAAACCCACATACTGTAATAAGAAAATTCTGTGCATTTTGAACCTGAAGGTTCATATAAATGCAATCCAGAGCTGTTTCCGTCATTGTTATATACTTTCCTTTAGCACAGTCCTTGTTTTCATAGTAATGACAGCCTTGTCATTACAGCACAGACCAGGAAATAACAAGGTTTGAATTCCACTGCTTTCTCTTCCATACATCCTCGAATGAGTCACTGAGACCTATTTTATAACGTGGTCAAGAAGCATATGGTTACTTTGGTTTGAGAATTCGATCTGAAATCTTACTACTTCATTATCCAAAATTTATGACTGCTTTTGGAAAAAGCCTAAACTTTCTTTTTCTGATTTTCTTGTTTGAAAAATGCAGGTGATGGTAATAAATACATACAGTGAAGGACTGAAAGCTTAAACCAGAGTCTTGCAGGCACGCTCAGGTTTGTAGCTAAGTTGAACTATCTATATATTTTTCTGGACATGAAGACAATGATATTCTTTTAACTTTCAAAGATTTGGTTCAAAATCTATATTTCTAATCAAATGTTTTCTAAATACGAACTACTGTATTTCCTAAACCCACATCTTTTGTCCTTGTCTAAAATAAGGGCTCCAAGTAAGGACTAACTTAACAGTCAATACTTCCTGGTTAATTTCAGAAATTAAAAGGATTTCATCTTCTTAAAACTGCTATAGAAACATTCTGTCAAAGCTTTTATAATGCTGGTATCAATTAATAGTTTCATCCCAAGAAACAATTTGTAGGACAATTTGGTCTCATAATTACATCTTCTCCAGGCAAGAAGTATAGAAATTTAAACAAACTATACGGATCTTTCCGTTAGATGATGCTAGATCCCAGTTCAGTCCTATTACACTCTGTCAGGAGCCCAAGGTTAATTTCTCTCTCATGGCTTGACCGAAGAAGGTGGACATATTCTGTTCAATGTCAGAAACACAAATTAGCATGACTGGGCACAATCAATAATTTGTGCTAAGAAAAGCTCAAGGCAAGGATAACAAGACTGAAGGTATGTTAGCAGAATGAAGTAGGAATCTTAGCTTCTCAGTCCTCACAGTTCCATTTTTAACATCAGCATAATAAACCTCATAACAGACACTAATAGCACATACTCTTTAACTAGATATTACAGGCCTCACAGACCAGAATCTGTGAAATACTACATATGGCAGAGTGAATGAAGAGGGTTTAGGTGCTTTGTGATCAGGTGCTAAAATCCTTACAATTTTGTGCAGTAAAAACCAGGAACCTGAAAAGATGAAGCACCTGAGCAGCGTGGCAGAGGGTGAAAAGACAGGCTGCTGCAGAGATTTGGAAGAGCTGTACAGATTGGGCTTTTAATATCATATCACATCCATTAATCATGAGAAATACAGGAACTGACTTGATCAAGTAAGGTCCTTTCCCCTGTATGAGGTTTACTTTTTATGTCAGTAAACTTAATTCCTGTAAATCTATCTACGCTGTCTCTTATTCAGATTGTCCAGCTCTGCCACCTCTAATTCCTCCCAGCAGACTAGTGATGAAGTGTTTTGCTCTCAGTGGTGAGTCAGAGCACTCAAGCTCATGTCACATGAACTCCAAAATCACATAGACAGCCCTACACAGCTGCAGGGACCGATGCCAACTTTACCCTCTTTCACAGTAATCCCATTAGTACCTAGCTATGAGAACATGCAACTCAGACATGGAGCATGGGTAACTAGACAAGAAAATGGCTATGAATTCGTCTTGATAGATTACATGCCATACATAGCCTAACTAATGATTACTTCTACTTGCTTCTACAATTTTTTTTTTCAGAAGAAAGAGAAGTGAGTGATAAGTTTTTTTAAAAATGTTAATTGAGATTCCCATGGAAGCAGAGAACAAATCTATGGACAAATTCAGAGTAACTTTGACTTCTGAAACCTTGTGTTTGATTTTCATTTCGAAGTTTCTTATAGAATGTGATTGATAGGAATTGGATCTGAAGCACTGATGTGTGAGGAATATGTCAGTACACAAGGATCATCTGCCTCTTTCAGATAGCTACCTGCAAAAAATTAACTCTTCATGAAAGTCTAGCGGGTTTGGAATCTTAGGGGGTGGGTTGTGTGGGATTTTTTCCCACCAGATTATATCCTTTTCTAGGAATAACAGCTAAATTCTTTGAGCTGATATTTGATCTGATCCCCAGCATCTATAGGTTATCCTTCACTAAAAAGCTACTTGACTAAAAGACTTCAGAAAACGGAGAACTGTCAGTGCCATAAAACCGGAACAAATCCTCACTATCCCAAAACCTCAGCCAAGTACTTAAGTCCTTTTGTTCTCATTATACCAGCAAACACAGATTAAAAGCTTTTCCCATCTATAATTTAGTAGATTTTTAGCATGTGAAAGTAGAATTTAATCTGATATTTTACCTGCATCTAAACTTGTATGGTGAGGTAAGAAAGAGGATTTTAATAGTTACTATGCATCAATTTACAAAAAACCTATGGAGATGCTCCAGGAAACCTTATCTTTTGAAAGCATCAGATTACACAACTATGAAGAGACTCATTTTGTTTACAAAAAAATGTTTACACATTCCTAAACTTTAAAAGCACAGCAACTTGTATTCTGTTGTTATTGACATCTTTCCAGCATTCCTTCTTTTGTGTCCACATGACCTACCACCAAAGAGGAACCAGTCAGGAGTAGTACCATGTCCACAGGTACACTTACGTGTGTTCTGATACACTGCAGAGCCCTTAAAAAATATAAATAACAGAATCACAGAATTCCAGAGCTGGAAGGGACCTCTAGAGATCATCTAGTCCAACTCCCTGCTAAAGCAGGATTGCCAAGAGCCCATTACTCAGGACAGCATCCAGATGGGTCTTGAAAGT